>PVIU01000715.1:10859-277037 GCA_004026605.1 Ondatra zibethicus
TTCTAGGACTCAGTTGCCCTGTTTTCATACTGTCTGTATGATATAAGCATCATGTCCAGAGCTCTTGCTCAGTAGTGACTCCGTTGAGCAGTTATAACCATGATGACTAGTCCACAACCCCCAAGACATGTCCTGCCTGTCCTGGCTTATAGTGGGGCCCAGCAAAAGGAGCATGGCTGCCTACTGTGTGTGGCACAGTGTGCGTAAAACTCCTAGATGCCCCTAGCCAGTCTGTACTCTCTGTAACAGAATTCCCGTTCACAAGTCCAAGTCACCCAAAAATATACAAAGGCCAAGCCATCAAGCAGAGCTATGTCTGTCAGCTCAGTATCTACAGCTAAGGGCCTCACTGGGTTTTCAGACCCTCCTATCCGCTGGATGTCTGTGTCATTCATACGAGAGACAGGCTTTCTCTGGAGAGCAGCTTCTTTTGGGCTGCTCGCAGGTTGCAGGTTTCCTCTACCTCATTCTTGATAGGCAAAGCATGGACCCATTGCAGCTCAAGAGCAGTTTGCAATAGAAAGCCATGTGCTTTGGCTGGAGGTAGAGATGCTGTCTTCACGCGGGTAGTGAGGGTCTTGATTCTGCTCTGAGACGTGGCCTGGAGTTCTACAATCTCAGGTTTGCGGGTCTTCTCTTGAACCCCTGCTCTGTCCTTATGAGCTGTGGTGTGTTTCCTACCAGCATCTCTGTTTCTCCTCTGCAGAGTGTGGATGAAACATCTCTTGGTGAGAGATAGGAGTGGAATCCCTGCTTGTGTTAGAACTGGACCTGGACTGTGATGATTGGCAAACACTTGTGTTGGAAGAAATACTAAAATCTGTGGAATTCCTGGCACAACTGTCTTGAATAGTTGCCTGCACCTGTTCTAAACCAGGGTCCAACCAATTACAACTTCTCCACCCGTGGTCGCCATTAAATTTTTATTGGAATGTGGGTATGTTCATCTTTTATATGATGTTGTTGGGCTGCTTTGCCTCTGTACTGGAAGAGTTTAATAGTCATGGGAGAGATGTGGTTACAGAGCCTAAAATAAAGACAGTTTGGCACAAAACTCAGGCTCCTGTTCTGAATATCAAGGGCACGGATTTTGTTTTCTGAAAGTGATCGCGGATTTGTTTTCCCATTTGCAGGTGTTTAGGGCAATTAGAAATCAGAAACCAGCAGTGAGTTGGCCACCTTGAGGTATGTCTTCTCTACGATATTGAAAGTCTTTGCCCCCCACTCCATTTTGTCCCTTTCATTCTGCCCTGAAGAGAGCAATTTCTGTGCCCGCCTGTTCTCCAGGGTAAGGTGTTACTTTCATTTCTGTGTAAAAAGAAACCAAACCCACCTGTTAGCTCCTGGTCTTTTCTTTAGGGACAGACTCTATGTCCTACAAGAGGTTTAGAGCCAGGGAGCCACACTGGACATGATGCCTTCACTATAGGCCACTTTCAATGGCTGGCATGCTGGCAGTTCCAGGACAGAGCCCATGAGCGGACAGAGAGTGCACAGCTTGCATTCTTTCCCAGCATTTCCAAATGGCATGATCTTAGATACCGTAGTCTTCTTGGATTCAGTTCACCAATCTGTAAAATGGTGACAGTGCTGTCTATCAAGCCTGTTGTCATTGAGACGGAGGCACACGGTGTCTATTATCCAAATCACAATAGAGTTGTTAAATACACCTATAATCTCTGTTAGCGTTTGGTTATGAGCTGTGTAAGGATCTCTGCTCTGTGCTGTCAGTCTTTCTAATGGTTAGAAGTCACCCCTGAGAGTTTCTTGGGTGGGACCTTGTTTTCTGAACTTGTGAGAGGTAGCTTCCTAGGCATCTGTGCATCTATGAACTCCCCCGAGGTCTAGAGCTGAATTAACCGAAGGAGGTTTGTCCTGGTACCGAGCAATCCTGTGGGTCCCAGTCATGGAGCACAGTATGACTATCAGACAATTTTCTTGTCTTCCACCAGAACAGAACAACAGGCTCTCAAGTTCCTCAAGCGCAAACACAGGACTGACCACACAGGGACATCTACAGCCTGAGGAACTCACTGAGAACTGGATATATGAGACTCAGGGCAGGAGGCAAACTCAAGGCTTGGTGTGTTCTGCCAGTCAGGACTTCCAGGTGTCCAGTCAGCTTTATCTGTCTGTCTTATTCATGGTACATTGTCAATAGTCTGTAAACGTTACTGAGGGATAGAGGGTGGCTTGCTCTGAGAGACTTTTACATACAAGCTGACAGCTTCCACTGGACAGGTCCTTGAGATTGGGATCGTTTTCACTTCTGCCCTGGTGAAGAAACTTCAGAGGTCCTGGAACTATGATCAGCAACACTGGTGGTTATTTTTTTTTTCCTTCCTTCCTTCCTTCCTTCCTTCCTTCCTTCCTTCCTTCCTTCCTTCCTTCCTTCCTTCCTTCCTTCCTTCCTTCTAGCAGACCTGAGGTTTGGCACTAGATTTCCACAGGGCTTTTACTGCTGGTGTTTGTGAGTGGTTACTGTCTAGAGAAGAACACCTTTTTCGCTCTTGTCTTCTTCCAGGAATAAAGCAGGGAGAGAGAGAGAATCAGACCTCCAGTGTACATGCAGCTAGAGTTCTGAGGTGAAGTGACTCACTCAGGGCCACCCAGCAAAGAGCAGCTTGGCTGTCCTCCCAGGCTTGATCCCTCTGGTCATCCAAATATGGAAGCGCATGGTGACACAGAGCCACATGCTTTCCCTGTGCCTTCTGAGGCAGAATGCTTCCAAGGACACTTCGGAATGAAGGGAGTAGAGTCCAAGAGGCCTCTGTCAGGGTCCGTCGGAGGAAGTCTCCCAAGGATCCTCGTGGAATCCTGCAGTTCTCTTTCTCTGAAAGGGGTGGGGTCTTGGAATACTGTCCAAGTCACTGTCGACATGGCAGAAGAAATGTCCTCCCAGACTGTGGGGATAACCTTATTCCAAACCTTCCTCTGGAAGTCTTCTTCACCCGTTGCCTGCCCTTTGACAGCCATCTCGAGACTAACCTTGAAACTTAATCCAGGTTCCTCTGTATGCATAAATACAATGTCAATCATTCTTTTCTTCCTCTGAAAGTGACATATAATCACCAAAGAATATTCAGCTAAGCAAAAATGCCCTCCTTTCTTTTCTTCTGTTCCCCCTTCCCTCTTTCTTCCCTTTGCTTTCTTCCTCCTGTATAACTTTTTTCCTTATTTTCTTCTTTCCTTTACTCCTTCTCTCTTTCCTTTCTTTTTCCTTTTCCTTTCTCCTTTTAAAAGGTCTTATTAAATATCTTACATATTTATTCAAATATGCATTTATTGAAATACCACCTGGACACCTGTTCCTGGTTAACCACCAGCTTGGTTCTGGTGATATACCAGTTGGCACAAGGTGGTCCCACAGGTGTTACAGACAGGGACCTTCTATCTATCTATCTATCTATCTATCTATCTATCTATCTATCTATCTATCTATCTATCTATCCATTCTTCTCTCATATATTGCATTCCTAAGGCAGTTTCCCTTCCCTTCATCCATCCCAATCTCTCTGCAACCTCTTCCTTCTCCCCCAGATCCACTCCTCTGTTTCCTTTCAGAAAAAAAAAAAAGAACAGGTCTCCCAGGGATATCACCCAAATGCAGCATAAAAAATTGCAACAAGACTAGGCACATATCCTCATATCAAGGCTGGATTAAACAACCCAGTAGTAGGAAAAGGGTTCCAAAAGCAAGCAAAAAAGTCAGAGAGCACCCACACCTACTGTTAAGAGTCCCACAAGAACACCAGGCTACATAACCATAACATACATGCAGAGGACCTAGCTTAGACCCATAAAGTCTCCCTGATTGGAGCTTCAGTCTCTGTGAGCCCTTATGCGCCCTGCTTAGTTGATTCTGTGGGCCAGGTTCTTGTGATGTCATTGACCCTTCTGGCTTTTATTTTAAAATGACTCTGGCTTCTTAGAAGAGAGTGGTCTGCAGGAGGACCTGGAACAGGATTGATGGTGTGTGCCTTGGGACTGGGAACTCAAACCAGAAGACTAAGGATCTTGGTGCAATATGGTAGAGAAAAAGAGACAATCCATAAGGTGCATTGGGTTCTAGAAGGAGCTTCAAGGTGTGACCTGTCTAGAGTGAAGTCCTCCTAGCCAGCAGCAGTAGGATCTTAAAAGTCAGTGGAACTGACTGAGATGGGAGATATTGAGATTTGTCCTGTTATTTTGAACACTAGGGAAATCTGAGGATAAGAACAGGGAGTCAATCTCCTTTAAATCCCAACTGAAGCATGGTGGGAAAGAAGACAACTTCTCAAGACCCAAGCCTTGTCTGTCTTCCAGATTGTTCCTATCCAGGGCTTTGCTCCATAGGATGATGACTTTTGCCTCACCTCCTGGGAAGTACACTGTATTTGTGTGTGTGTGTGTGTGTGTGTGTGTGTGTGTGTGTGATGTCCTTGACAGCTGTCCCAAGAGTGCCTCATGGAAGGTCCCAGGTGGCACTTATGGCCTCACAGTCTAGAATGACTTCACACCCCACCCTAAGTCTTCCTTGCAACAGCCTGGAGACCTGCACAGCTACTGCCTGCTGCTGGCTGGTTCCAGGTAGGCAGCTCTCTAAGAGTCTGCAACTGGCTTGAGTAGTTCTCTCTGCAGTTCCTTGTTGCTCTCTTCCACCTCTCTGATCCAGGTTGGTGAAGAGACTCAGGGTCCTAGTCAAGTACTCTAACATGCAATCCCTCGTACAGTGGAACCCTCAGCATCCTTCTTCCTTCACACTCTTCATGGTCCAGCATTACCCTGGGGAGATGACAATGACTTTTATCCCATCTCCTTCCTACCGCTGGCTCCCCGTGAGTAGCAGATCTAAAGTCCCACTTTTCTATTTTAGACTAGTCATTTTCCTCCACTCCTCTGAGACACTTTGCTGAGGGGCTTCCGGGGGAAATTACTCCAATAATTGTGCCTGACTCTTGGTTTAAAATTTTACTAGAATGAGGACTTCCACAATAGAACACCAAATGATCATATTTAATAAGGTAACTTCTCATTCTAAGGTAGACACATAGCTTCCTGGAAAAGGACCAAAATTCGAAGCTTCCCTTGTAGCTATGTGTGGCCACGTGACTTATCTTTTTGTTTTGTTTTTTGAGACAGGTTTTTTTTTGTGTAGCTTTGGAGCCTGTCCTTGGCCTTTCTCTGTAGACCAGGCTGGCCTTGAGTTCATAGAGACCCACCTGTCTCTGCCTCCCAAATCCTGGGATTAAAGGTGTGTGCCACCACTGCCCCAATTGCTTCTAAAGCCCTAAGGTTAGCACTTTTACAGAGTAAAGACAATGAGCCTGCAATAGCCCACAGAATGCATGGGCACTGGCTCACCACCTCCCTGATCCCAACCTATTCTTGTCCTTCTGATTGTAACTCAGGAAAGGCTTCTGCACCAGGATCTTTGTAAATGCTGACTCCTCTCTTTCTCCATTACTCCATTCCTCTTCTGGTTCTAGCAGCAACATCTCGCAGAGACCTTTCCTGATCCCCGTGTTAAACAGTCACACTCCCCACCATCCTACATTGGCCATGAGTCTCCTGTCTAGCTTTGCTGACCTCCAATAAGCTTGGTGCATCCCTATGTGTCTCACATATTTGAGTGACTCACCCATTCCTTCTGTCCACTTTACAATAATCTCTAGGAAGACAGATTTGGCTTCTTCTCTGTCCTAGAGAAGGTGCACGTGATGGCTCTGCAGCTGTTTGGGAATGAATAGTGGGTAACCTTAGATGTAAAGAAATTTGCTCAGAAGAGAAACATGTATTTCCGGCATAACCCTTTGATCCTGTACATACCCCAGGATGCCCCACTTCCTTTTTCTTGTAAAGAAAGATGCTCCCTAGCCTCCCCTGCTGCCTTCCAGGATGTCTCAGGGAAGGTTGATTCTCAGAGACTGTGTTACTGCCACAAGCAGTTTTGCCTCATCTGTCAGTCACAAGTGGGAAGTACCAGGTAGAAGGCTCCCTGCCAGGACAGCCTCCTCTCTGAGGTGCATACCAATAAGGGCTGGGACCAATGGTTTGTTTTGTCAGAGGAGGAAGCACTGGTCACTTCCTCAGTCACTCTCTCCATCTCCTGGTATAGCATGATCTGCCTGCTGCCCCCGCTAGCTAGGAACATGCTAGTTTCTTCCTACCAGGCCTGGACTTTGTCATTGCCCATGTATGTTCCTTTGTTGCTCTGTGTGTAGTGTGTAGAACTGGTTTTCCGGTCTGACATAGCTTTTGTGACTAAACCTTGACAGAAACAACTTCAAGGAGCAAGACATGATTTTAGTGCATGGTTTCAGAGGGGTTAGTCCACCACTGAGGGCATGGTGAATGGAAACAAGCTACGTCAAGCAGAAGAGAAGTGGAGAAAGGCAAAACTCAACACTGAGCTGGCTTAGTCTTCTCCCATGTTCTATTCCCTCTAGCACCCG
Source organism: Ondatra zibethicus (assembly GCA_004026605.1). Classification (NCBI taxonomy): domain Eukaryota; kingdom Metazoa; phylum Chordata; class Mammalia; order Rodentia; family Cricetidae; genus Ondatra; species Ondatra zibethicus. Next base: position 17,294 of record PVIU01000715.1, read on the forward strand.
TGACAGTTGGATAGAGCACCCACATTTGGAGTCTGGCCCCTCCCATAATCTTCCATGACCCTTAGACACTTCCAGAGTATGTTTCTGCCTCCTAGGGATTTCAAATGCAGCCAATATAAAGCTGAAGATTAACTGTTGCACTCCTGAAGATGTTAAAGTCTAACCTTCAGATCCTGTGAATGGGACCTTTGTAGGCATTAAGGTCAACCCGGCTTGCACTGAAGAACACATAAGGGGAGAAGGTCATAGGAAGAGGGAGGCAGAGATGGCAATGATGCTTCTACAAGCCAAGGACTACAGGATCCAGCAGGTATGAGGAAGAGGTGTACCCTGTGGATTCAGAGGGAACAAGCCTCTGCTGGCATCTTACTCTCAGAGTCTAACTGTTGTCTAACGTCCCCCAGACTTTGGCACATTGTGATGGCAGTTATGAGACACCACTTGCTCCCATTCAGGTATTCCCTGGACATTTTGCTATCCCTGGAAGGGTTTGTTTTTAATGACCAGTCCTTACCAGCCTGGAGGGATCACCTTCAGTTCCTGTATCTATGGCTCTTCCTGGGCTGTGCCTTGAATGCCTGATGGTTCCCCTGGCCGAGCACAAGCCTCCCCGTGTCCTAGCGGGGTGGGGCAGCAGCACACATTTGCTGAGTAAAGTAGCCCAAGTAGAACCTTCTGGACTCCGTGTGTCACAAGACCCAGCAGCCATCAGAGGCTGCCCTTGGTGTTTCCCCTGGAAATCCTCAAGCTGCTTTTATTCAAATTGAGGCGCTCAGTCTGTGAGCCCAGGCAAGAGGTATGGTACCCAGTGGACTTTCCAAGCAGTCTGGTTCTTACTGGACATGGGTTCCTGCTAAGAACAGGGACCGGAAATGGGTTTCACCAAACAGAGAGCAAGTCATTAAACAGAAAAGTATAAAACATCCAAAAATGGAAATCTTCTCATATTTACTCTTCCTCCTCCACTTCCCCTCCCTGCCTCCCATGTTGAGCCTCCCAGACTGGTTTCTTGGGTCACAGTAGGAAGTGACCCCCATCTCAGACTTCCCCACATTTGGTTGTTTTCCATCCTTGGGCTTTAGACAGAGATGTGTAAGTGCTCCTGCAAACATGACCTTGCCCAAGACCTATCTGCCTCATATTGCATAGACTTGGTTGCTGATAGATTCAAAGGCCTTTGGAGAGGACCCACTGTGTGCCTGCTTGTCCTTGAGAAATGCTGCTACTCTGGAACTTCCTTTTTATTTAATCTGTTCCAGAAACATAGATGATCTCATGGTAAATCTTCTTTGCTAGTGAAGAAATGGTATCCCAGAGAAATAATTTGCCTATGGTCACACAGCCAGTTTGATGGAGACATTTTCAAATGTAGTTTGGATTCTAAAGCCAGTGTTCTATACTTTTTTTTTTAATTTAAATTTTGTAACTCAAAATCTCACCTTAACTGTTGAAAAGAGCATCACTGTAAAGGTTTAGGTCAAACAAGATTGATGGCTGCCCCACAGCATGCCAGGAAGGTTTGAATAGGTTAATGTACAAATATGGCAATTTTGGCATCCAGTTAGCAAGACTTAACCATTTCACTATTTCCAGGGTTGTCTGATCCCCAAGTTGTGCTTTCTCATTGAGGGACATTAGGCTAGCCATTCCCATCCCACAGCTTTGGTTTCCCACTTTCAACTGAGAATTTAGTTCCATGTGCAAACCGACAACCTGTCTGGCTAATCTAGGATCTTAGCATCCCAGGGTCACAGCTGCTGCCACGTTCATGTGTCTTAAAGCCAAGCCTTTGCATTCTATCTGAAGCTGTGCACTACGTCCAGACTTGCACAAAATCTATCTATTCAGGACCTATCTTGCAAGGTATCTATCCATGTCACAAGGCCCTTGCTGCCCAACTCTCTGTGTCTCACAGCACAGATACACTCCTCTCTGGGGCTCAGTTCCTGCAAAGGGTGGAGGATGAAAGTAAGAGACTTGGAAGATTCCTTTGAGTTCTTGCATTCTCTATCTAAAATAACCTCAGAGAATGGAAGGTCCAACGTCTTTGGTCTGTTTTAAGAACGAGCGTGTTCACTCCTTCTGTGCTTCACACTGTGCACAGTGTTTGCCGGGTAGGTGAACTCTATGGGTGAATGGGTCCAAGTCCTAGCCTGTGAAGGCTCTACTGACGAGCTGAGCGGTGAGCTGAGGGGGTGTGAGCTGATGTGGTGAGCATAGAGTCTGCTCTGTGTCTCCATGCCTCTGCCTGTCCTCTCATCATGTGGGAATGTACTGACCTCCTTCCAGGCTTGTGTGAGATTAAGTGCACTCTTGCATAGCACGTGAGACTCGAGGGGGCACACGAAACATGGCGAGAGTCAGTGGTTGCCAAGCAGCTTGCCCAGTCAGCAGAGTGTGGTCTGAAGGGCATGCTGCCTGGACAGCTTGGCCAAAGTCTGAGAGCTAAGACCTTGGACGTGGGTTGTTGGGGACAGTTTAAAGGAAGGCTCATAACATTTAGTAAAGCTGCCACTAAAAAACATGAGATGACGCTATGCCTGGGTTGATTGATCTGAAAGAGCCATTTTACTGAGAAATTACTGATTTCTTTTGTTATCTGTGCTTCATGATTGAAGTTCTACTTTTTCCACATTCCTGCCTCTTCGAGATGGGTTCCCACATGCCCATGCTAGCTAAGCCCCAGCCGGAACTTGCCCTCTGCTCCTGAGCCCTGAAGGATCAGAACTGGTCTACAAGTACCTGTCTGGGGACAGGACTGTGCACATCCATGAGGTCCTGTATCTATCCCACAATGTCCTCCAGTCTGTGAGAGGGCCCAGTGTTTAGTTTTTAAGCCAGAAAACAAAAACAAACAAACAAACAAAGAAAAAAAACTCTAAAAACATTGTAACAAGTCAAGAAAGAGTCAAGGAGGAAGCCGCTGTTTTCTCTTCTTTGAATAAACACGTCCATTTGACATGGGCTAACTGTGTAGCTGCACCTGGGACGTTGACAAGCAGCAGTGAGAATGGAACAGTGCATCCTTTTCCCTTCAGAGAAACACAAATGCTGTTCCATGTACAGTAATTCCGAGCTGTGTTCTCTGACCACGGGGCCTCCTACACATCAGCTCCCACTCTCTGACTGAGATCCATACGTCTCAGCCCTACTCTGCCTTCTGACTCTCAGGCAGAGAGAAAGGACAGGAGAACGGGCCTTCCTACTTCTCCCGGAGCCTACTGAGGCACCCATAAGCTCAGCCACGTGGGCCCTTTGCAACCCCAGTCTGCTTGCTCCTATCTGAGGGGGGAAATTGTTAATATTATTTTGTGGCTTTATTTTGTCATTCTAACCCTGAGCTGCACAGTAGTCTCTTTAAAAGAAGCCATGGGCAGCTGCCTTATGCAAATGTAAATATACTGTTACTTTTCTGTGGGCGTGCCAAAAGACCATGATGAAGAAACTTGGGGAAGGAAGAGTTTATTTGAGCCGATGGTTCCAGAGGGCTAAGAGAACATTGTGGTGGGATGCATTGCACCAGGCAGGCATGGCCGCTGGAGCGGTAAGCTAAGGGATCACATCTCAACCCGAAGCATGAAGAAGAGTAAGTGAACTGGGCACAGAGTGAGGCTGTATAATCTCACAACCTTCTCTCTTCGTGACATACTTCCTCCAACAAGGCTTGAACCTTGTTGACCCTTGAACCTCTCCAAACAGCACCATCAACTGGCAAACAAGTCTTCAAACACCTGAGTCTATAGGAACCGTGTCTCACTCAAACTCTCGTAATAAACAGTCTCTATATGCCCAGCAAGGATAGAGCTTAGCAGGGAGGCTTCCAAAAATACCACCAAACAATTTTTAAGTCTCAGTTTCTGTCCTGGTATGGTGGCTTTCACTGTGAGTCCAGCACTTCAGAGGCTAGAGCAGGAGGATCCAAAGTATATAATGTATTGAGTTTTACAGCTATATACACCCATGTCCTGTCATCCCAAAAAGGTCCATAGGGTTTGTCCTTCAATTTACACAAGTCCCTTATTGCTGTTCCTATTTTTTCTCTTTCCCTACTTTTAGACAAAGACTAGCATGCTCTGATTTCTGTCACTGGTACCTCACTTACTCAGTACTAACCCTTCTTAGAACTGGGATCATTTTTACTGTTCTGTCTACCTTAGTGTTTCTGAGATTCTTCTACGTGTGTGCATTATCAGCTGGTTCTTCGTGGCTGTTTAGTATTTCACTGCCTGCGTCCCCTGCACTGTCTATTCCTACCTGATAAAAAAAATACTGCAGTTGTTTATTGAGTGTGCTGGAAACTAAGAAGGCTCTTATGAGCTTCCAAGCACAAGCCTTTTTCTGGACATATGTGTTGGGGAAATATCTAGAAACGGAAATATTAGGTCATATGCAAAATGTAACTTTAGCTCTGTGAGCAAGAACCAAACAGTTTCTTCAAGTGAATGTATTATTTTCCACTGCCCCATATCTGAGACCTCCAGTTGCCCCGTGTCTTCATCTGCACTAGGTTTTCAGTCTTCTTAGCTTGGTCCATCTTAGGTGTGTGGCATGGCCTTTCACTGTGGTGGTAATCTCCATCACGCTCGTGGCTAGTCTTCTGGTGTTGAGTGCATACATCCTCTCTCTAGATGGGCCCAAGTGTTTCCACATTGGAAACAGACTTCTCCTTCAATAAGCATAAGAAGTTTTTATGTTATCTAGGCTAACACTAGTTGTTAGTGCTTCAATGATTTTCTTCCAGTCTGTGCCGCAAGGTCCTAAGAAGCATAGTGTTGGACTTTATTGCTTCACACTTTTGCTTAGACTCACAGGTATGCCCTGCATTCTGACCTTGCAAGGTGATATCTATGAAGTTCACGGGCAGGAACCCTGCTTGATGGAGTTACCCATGCCCCCACCCCTCCCAACAAAGCCCACAACTCTCTTGCAGCACAAGGCCAGTTGCCAGGCCATATGACTTGAGTTCCTCTTATCCCCCAGTGCCTAGAACATTCTAGGCCATGAAGCAATACAGTCTGCTCCCACCTGGCTGGGAGTATTCTCAGGAGTAAGTATGTCTCTTGACTCTGCACTATGTGGAGATGAATCTGAAAAATGTTTCTATTTTCATGATGAGGTTGTCAGGAACACCCCATGGAAGGATGACAACGAGCCTAGGCAAGCTTGCAGACAGTCCTGTTCTCGGAGCATTGAAGGAGGAGAGGAGGCGGACAGTGGAGAGAAGACAGGGCTGTTGTACTTCCTCTGCATCTGCTCCAAAGAAGGGCCTCTCCAAACTCTAGGGTATCCCCCTACCTTTGCCCTCTCTGAGCAGGGGAAGACTCTCCAAGGTGACCAGAGCTTTGGGAGATTATGGTGACCAAGGCCAGCCACAGGTTATAATGGCAGATCTTTCTGAGCCCTGGTTGTATATTATAATTTGCAGCCCCATTGAGTCTCAGGCACTGAGTAGGTGCTTTTCACTCAGAGCTGGGTCCTGTAAATCCCCACGAGATAGGGATGAGGTTCAGAGAGGTTGAGTCATTTGCCTAACATCACACATTTGTAAGTGGTTGAAGTTTGAATTGGGTTTAGCTAATTCTAAAGCCCCGTGGCTTAACCGTTACACACTACTGACTTTCTATTCAAAAATCTCATGTCAAATCCCTACATTGGGTCATGCATGGGAGGAGTTGCCTTGGTCAGTGGTAGGTGAAGCTGACTATGGCCCATCTCTGGTTTCCGACCTTTTATTGGTTCAAATAGTGACACTCCATAAGCAATGTCTATATCCCAGAAATCAGAACCATGGCAAATAAGACTTGCAGTTACTGTAATTAGGACTCTTGAGATGAGATCATCCTGGATTGTCATGCTGGCATAATCTGGGGGCACATGCCCTTCCAAAAGATAAAAAACAAGAGGAGGAGCAAGAACACGTCACAGGCTGGAGTGATGTGGCCACAGGCCAAGGAGTACCAGGGCTCTGCCAGGAGCTGAGAGTCAAAGATTTCTCCCTCAGAAGCTTCACAGGTAGCATGGCCTTACACATTCCACTCACTGAGAATGCCTGAAGGATTACCCCCATACACAGGTGGAGGAGATTAGACAAGGGCAGGAACCCCTGAGGTATCACACTGCCCACAAGCAGATACATTGTTCTACCTACTCCTTTTCTGGCAGTCCTGTGACCTGAGGCTCCCAGTTCCTGACTGAACACTCTTTAGGAGTTAACAGTGCCTGATCTCTGACTTTTGGCTACCAGTCGATTCTTTGCTGGTATCACACCACATAATACTGTTCAGCCACCCACAGATGCTGTGTAGGGTGGCAACCTTATCTCTACTAGATGGAAGGGGGAAAACTGAGGCTCTCCTTAAGCTCCTGGATGCCATGTTCTGGCCCTCATCAGTCATTTGAAGGCACTGCTGAGCCTGTGTGTGGTTTCTGCTGCTGCAGCTTTGGGTAGGACGTTGTGCGTCAGACAAGCGCTTGGGTGAGGTGGATGCTTTCTTGTTGTGGACTGCTTTTAGCAGCACTGGGGGACCACACCTGTTGCAACAAAAGTCAGACCCCAGAGTTTCAGTGGGTTAGCACAGCAACTGTCTCGTGCTTACCGCATTGTGGTCCTTTGGGTGCTCGGCGGCCCCCATCATGCAACTTCACCACACAAAGCCCATGGCCTCCCAAGGTCACCATGGGAGAGAAAAGACAGGTGATAGAGTCGTGGGGTTCATTACAGTGCTAAGATCGGAAGGAGATCTCCACCGGCCTCAACTTAATTACAGTACCCCCAAACCCCTTCCAGGGAGGCTGGGAGCTGTAGTCTTCCCAGAAGGACACGGTGTGACAGGCATGCAGATGGCCAGCAGCAGGCTGGGTTGTGTCCAGGTGCTTTCCCCCCTTCATCCTTCACTTCTTCCATGGTCCAGGGGCTTTCCCAGGCCTTTTCATATAGGTCAGTGTTCAGGTACTTTTGTGTGTGTGTGAAAGTGAGAAAAGCAAAGTGGAGAAAGACATCTCTTGGGTCCTTCAGTTTCTTCTCCGTTAGGAGCCTTCCCCTCTCGGGGTGTAGGAACCGCCTCTTACCAAATGACAGGCGCTTCGGAACTTCCCACCATGTGTGCGGGGTTTTGCCCGTACCATCTTCAGCAATGTAAGGCCACTGTGTCCAGCCCTTAAGACGATCTTGGGCTCTAGACTCCAGGACACAGATGAACTCTGACTAGAGTACCACCCATCCTTTGCTGTTCTAGATCCTCCAGTGAAGCTGCCTGAAGCCTCTGTTTCTTCTGGCTGTTATGCTTCTATATACAAGGTGATTTTGCCCACTAGGCCCTGGATAACCTCCTAAAGAATAACCTGTCTTCTCTTCTCCATGATCCAGATAGCCTGTTACTGTCTATCTGCCTGAGGGCCAGACTGTGTGATGGTCAGTATAGATGCTGAGATGTCTGTCCAGGTCCAGGCCCATCTTTCTTTATTGACTGTGTTGGTTCAAAAGCCTCAACTTTATGGTCTTGTTTTCTCCCAACATGTTCATTGCCTGCAAGACTGAATCTAGAGTCTTCCTGTCATCCACAAAGAACCTGTGCAAGCTAGAGCGGAAAGGGGCAGATTCTGGCTCTGTCACTTGTAGACTGTGTGGGTTTGGAATGACCCCCCCCTTTCTTTGGCCAGATTTTTTAGTTTTAATTTTCTTGAAAATAGATTTTTTTCTTTTCAGCTAAGCAAGGTGCACATGAATTCAGAGACCAAAGCAAACAGCACAGGGCCTACACAGGCCTGCACTGGGTCCTCTGTGAATGTATTATGGCTCCAAGCTGAGTATTTTTTCTGGGACTTGAGTGTGTTAATGAGTGGGTTTCTGATTGTTGTGCCTGTTCTTGGGCTCTTTGTGTTTGGAATGATTCTTGTTGTTACCATGCCTCAGTTTTCTTATCTATAAAATTGAGCTGATAAGGCTGTACATATTCAGTGAAAGACTGCATGTACTCACCGCCCTTCGCTCCATGTCAAGTGCATAGGAAACACGTGAGAAAGGACCACTGCGCAGCCCTCACCACTGCTCTTGCTACTACCCGGACTCTTGAGCATGTGTAGACCATACCATGCTGCTCACGTGTGGCAACTATGCTGCTTTTACATATATATCTCTTTGCTCCTCCATTTGGGGTCCCTCTGCTCCAAGGCCCCTGACTTGGACCTGTTGATTTGTTCAATCATTTAGCAGCTAAGCTCATCCTGTTGACCATATCTTAGTCCTTCCTGTCCGTTCTAACTGGGCTTGCGACACCTCTGTGGAAAGTCTATCTACATTTCTAAATCTCTCTGACTAAGCTGAACTGAAAAACAATGCCCTTTTTCTCCACTGAATTACTGACCATGAAGCCAGTTCGTAATATCAAGGCTGACTCATGTGTAAGATAAAGGAGCATTTACTGAACGAATGATGCTCATTTCTAACTCTGATTCTATCCCTTCTGCTCACACCAGAAATCTGTTGCTCGTTGTGCTTGAAACTAAATCAGTGTGAGCTCATATCACCCAAAGTCCTGACTCTAAAGGAAGCTGTTTGCTGCTGTGCCTGGATTGTTCCCGGCCCACTTTCCTCTAGTCCAGCTGAACGGTCTAAGATGACCAACGGGGCTGTCCTCTGACCAGTCAGAAAGGACGCCATTTGAATTTATGTTTCTAGAAACATCCATAGGTTCATCAAAGACTTTTCACAGCTGCTAAAGTTGCTGATCCATTAAGATGTATTTTGTCCCACCAGCTACTGGATGTGCTTATATCAGGGCCTAGGACAGTGGTTCTCAACCTGTAGATTGCAATCCCTTTGAGGTTCAAATGACCCTTTCCCAGGGGTCACCTGAGACCATCAGAAGACACAGATATTTACATTATGATTCATAACAGTAGCAAAATGACAGTTATGAAGGAGAAATGAAAATAACTTTATTGTTTGGGGGTCACAACATGAGAAATTGTTTTAGTGGGTTGTCGCATGAGAAAGGTTGAGAACCACTGGCCTTGTAGCAAAAGACGCAAGGAGGCAGGGGCATTTCTCATACTGACCAACGTCTCAGAGAGGAAGGCCCACGATGAAAGTGCTTTTCCCTTAGTGTAAGCCTACGAATGCTCACATTTGACCAAACAGCCCTCTTTTCACCAATTCTTTGATTGCTCTGGCAGCTGAAGCCTGGCTGTGGTTTATAAATGCGCTATATCGGTTGACCTGCCCTTTTCCATGTCCTCTTCTTCAATCACTTGGCTTGGCTCTTGGTAGATGGGCATTATGATGGCCATGCTGATTCTGGGCTTATGCAGAAGGGAACATAGAGGATAGGTTTTGGGTGAGCCTGGTGTCTTATGCAGACTGCTAATGCTCTTTGTGTCACAGAGGACCTGCCTATGATTTTATAGACAGTCTGTTCTTGCTTCTGACAGTATAGAAGGTTGTTCTGATTTCCCAATTTTCACTCCTTCCTGTCAGTTTTCATGCTAAGCCCATGCTGCTTTCTGAGCAGATCCTTCTCCCCTGCAATGTCAATGGGAGCCTTAATGTGTGCTCCCATTGGTTATAACAGTTTTTGTTTGCTGTTTTTTTTCTTTCACATCTGCTGTCTCATACATTCTTCACAACATCTGACGGGGAAGATGTTCTCAGCTCCATGCTGCTGGTGGGGAATGTGTAGTGTAAAGATCTCAATTTTACCTAGCCCATATCTTCTTGCTACAGAGAATCTTTCTGCCACTTTCTTGATCTTGTATGGGTACTCATTTCTGGCCCCTTTCTCGGGAATTTTGCCATGTGGTTTTATCTGCATTGTGTGTCATGCCTTCTGTGTGATTATGCCTGCAGCTCATGAGTAACTTTGTAGCAAGTGCTCAAGAATCTGGACAAGTGCTAATTTGTTTGTAGTTATTTCCTAAAATTAAAAAAAGTCCATTTATGTTTTCTCTTCTTTTATCTTTCCAGACCCTAAGGGCTCATTCTCTATAGCATTTTTTGGAGCAAATGTAACCAAGAAATCAATATCACTGTTAGATTTGTCCATGGCAACCGTAATGTTACTGCATTCCCCTGCCCTCCAATGTTGACAGAAATGGCAGAGCCAGGAGTCGGTGAAATACTCAGAAGAGGGGATGGGGACCTCCAAAGGGAGGGGTGGAAATTAAAACCCCATGGAGCTTCACTCAGCAAATGAAAAACTGTCAGCTGTGCCCTGTGGCACAATCAGGTCTCCTTTCAGAGAGTGTAATGGCTTGATGTCAGGCATGGCGGGGGCATCAGCAGCAGGCAGGTGTCTGGAGGCCCTTCAGGAAGATTAAATTGGCAGCTGCAGGGACAGCAGCCTGCTCCACAGTCTTACCTTTCTCTTTAAGTACCAGGAGCTCAGCAGCTCCAGGGCCCCAGTGGGGGTGGGAAGGCACAAGGAATTCCCTGACTTCAGTGCATCTGGGCTTCTGTTGCCATCGTTGTTACTATTATTGGTCTTATTATTATGTCCTGCCACAAGGAAAGAAGGCATCGCATCTAAGACCAATGCTTGGGTGCCTGGAAAGCCCTGGAGGGGTGTCTGAATGGTGTTAGCCTTGTCTACAGAGCACACTCAGCCAGCTAACGGTGATTTATGTATCCAGTACTTTCTATATGGCAGGAGCTGCTCCGGGTGAAAGGCTGGGGGTTCTGCAGGAAACAATGTATCAAAGCCCTGTGTTCAGGCAGCTCATGTCGTGCAGGGACCAAGTATGAAACAATGCTCTTGGCTTGGTTTTCACCTCATGCTGCCAACTAGAATCTCTCCCCCTTTTCCTCGATTTAGTATTTGAGCGGTTCTTCTCCAAGGCAGATTTTGTTCCTTTGAAAGACTTGTCTGGAGATCTTTTGTTGTTGTTGTTACAACTTAGTAGTGTGCGTGTGTGTGTGTGTGTGTGTGTGTGTAGTTACCACCAATATTATGGGTTAGGTATCCCTAATCTGAAAATGTGAAACCCAAAATGCTCTAAAATCGGTCACTTTTTGAATGCCGACATGAGCTCATGAGTGGAAAGTTCCATGCCATGAAACACTGAACAACTATTAAGATGTCTCATAAGGTTATCTTCAGGCTATGTATGCAAAGTACATAGGTATGTATGATACATTTTTATAATTATATTTATATATACATATATTTATACACATGCATATATATATATATTACATAAATATATTGCTGCTCAGACTTGTATCCTATCCACTGAAATATTTCATTAGATGAAAATACTCCCAAAGCTAAAACCAGTCTGGAATCTGAGGCTCTTATGCTCCCAAATATCTTGGGTGAGGGCTACTCAGCCTGTAGTAAGCAGAAGTTGAAAGACTACCAAACATCTTACCAAGCACACATGGCAACCACACAAGAAACAACCAGTCCTGCAGTTCCAATAATGCCGGCAGTGAGAAGCCCTGGTGGCAAGAGATGTCCCAGCTTCCTTTGTGGCTGGGTGTGATTCTCACCATTGGGGTACAAATAGGAGCTCTGTGTCCACATCCTACAAGAGGCAGAATAATGAGCGAAGTCCCAGGTTACAATGGGACTTCTTGGAGCCATAAATCCCCATGTGGAAGAGAACTATCTCCCAGCAAAGGTGCATACCTCGGACTGTTACATGAATACAAAATAAAGCACTGTTGTATTTTATACCTTAAGGATCCCTCAGCTATCACATTTTAATGAATCTCAATATCTGTCATTACTATGACTTGCCAGTAGTTCTTCAATGCTAAGAGTAGCATTTGTTAAGCACACGCCATGGGCCAGACATGAGTTCTTTAAGAAGGAGAGTGTAGAGAGTTTTGTGTCGACTTTACACAAGCGAGAGCTATCTAAGAGGAGGGAACCTCAAGTAAGAAAATGCATCCATAAGATCAGTTGTAGTTGTCCTGTAAGGAATTTTCTTAAGTAGTGATTGGTGGGGGAGGGTCCAGCCCAATTTTGGTGGGGCCATCCCTGGGGTAGTGGTCCTGGGTTTTTTAAGAAAACATGCTGAGCAAGCCATGGGGAGCAAGGCAGTAAGCAGCACCCCTCTATGGATCCTGCCTCCAAGTTCTGACCCTGTTTGAGTTCATGTCCTGACTTCCTTTGATGGTGAACTACACTTTGGAAGTATGAGCCAAATAAACCCTTTCCTTCCCAACTTCTCAAGTCATGGTGTTTCACTGTAGCACTAGAAACCCTTATTAAGACAAGTTGGTTCCAGTACTGACTGGAGTATTGCTTTGGCAGACCTGACCATGTTGTTTTGGGGAGGATTGCAGAAGGACTTTGGGCAAAAAACCAAAAAACCAAAAAAACAAAAGCAAAACCCAAAACATTGAATGTTCAATGCTTGCTGAGCTATCTGTAGGAGCTTGGAAGATAAGAATGTTGAGGGCAATGCAGAATATGGAGGCCTGGCTTGTGAAGTTTCATAGGGAAGTTTAAAGACTCTATCCATAGCGATATTTTGTTTGTGTTTTAACAAATAAAACTTGCCTGAAGATCAGAGTGCAGAGCTAAGCCACTAGAGGCCAGGCAGTGGTGGCACATACCTTTAATCCCAGGACTCAGGAGACAGAGGCAGACAGATCTCTGTTAGTTCAAGGCCACCCTGGACTACATGAAATTGAACCTGTCTAAAAGAGAAACAGAACTCATACAAAGGTAATCCTAGCCCTTGCAATCCCACACCTTTAATCCCAGCACTAGGGAGGTGGAGACAGGAGTGATCTGGCTGGGCAGAAAGAAGAATATAAGGCAGGAGGAGACAGCAGTTCAATGCAGTCTGAGCAGCAGTCAGGCTGTGGTTGCAGCCTCGGCAGTGAGTCTGAGACTGCAGTCTGGAGATGCATTCTGAGGATCTGTAGAGACACGACTGCGCCTTTGGTCTGAGCATTGATAGAGGTAAGAACTCTAGTGGCTGGCCGCTCTGCTTCTCTGATCTTCAACACTGACCCCTATATCTGACTCTGGGATTTTGCTATTAAGAACCATTAGAATTTGTGCTACATTGAACAGAGCTATTTGTTATTTTGAATTAGGTTTCTGTGGCTCTGGTTAGCTGGGGCTGAAGAATCAGCTGTGATTAACAAGACACGGGAACTACTAAAGCGAAACCTTTGCTCTGCTGGGATACACGACACTGTAAACTGGAGCTGAGAAATTAGTGGTGGTTAAGAAGAGACCAATATTATTGAGGGGAAGTCTTCTGGGAAGTGTTTTGAGAGCCAGTACATAGAAGCTCTAGTCCACAGGCAGCCAAGGTTGTATCTTGTGCTGACAGCCAAACTTGGTGGTGGAAAAGTCACCCAGGTGGTACTGGCTTTGAAGGGGTGATAAAGAAAGGCTGAATCTTGGCACCGTGAGCGGCCAGGAGAAGCCATTGGTGAAGGTGTAGCCTCAGCGGCAGTTGAAGGCCTGGAAATGAAGAGAAGTTGAGGCTTGGCACCATGAAGAAAGCCTATGAGAAGCTACTAGCGACCCAGTTACAGCAGAAGACCCCAATAGTTTGGGGCATGGTTACAAAGACCAGCAGCTGTGGTGAAGAGCGGCCAGTTGGAACCTGGAAGACAAGCTGTGTGTCCTGCAGAAGGCAGGGGTAGAGAGTGACCCAAGGCCCTTGGAGGAAGCCGGAAGATCGTGAGCGTATCCCAGGAATGGAATGGGAGTTATTTACATGTGTGAAGTTTCGTTTTGCTTTGGTTTGATTGTGACTGTGACCCAGTTCTTTCCTCTTGAACTAAGACAGGGATCTTACTGCACCTTCATAGGTGTTTTATCATCCTTGCTTCACAGAAAGCAAAACAAACACTCCAAGAGGTTGACAGCACCTGAGCCTCAGCTGCCTATTTTATCCCAGATTCTGGTCTTAAACAACGAAAGGCATTCCTTAGCCTTTTTTAGTGCCCACTCACTGTGGGCGGCAGACTATGCTTTCAGGGTCCATATGCCTAGTCCCCCTTCAGTCCCTCTGCCTTCATTTTAGACACTCTAAATTGAAACTGAATATGCTCCTTTTTTGCCTCACTCCCTACAATGTCTCTTCTTCACACACAAAAGAACACGAACTCCTTAGTGGAGCGGAACTCTCCCTGTGCTGGCAACCCCAGAGTACTTTAATGCTCTTATCCCTTGGCCCCACTCCCTGTCCCCACCTATTCCAGGGCACTGGTGCAGCTTCAGGCAATGGCAGGAATTATCCTTTTTCCCCACCGTGTGTTGGCTCTGCAGAGGGAATTAGATCAAGCTTCCCTGTGGACTTCAAGAGTTCAAGAATGGGTTGTCTGTCTATCTCCTGGGAACACGACTTAAAAGATCCTTGTATTGGGTGGGTGCTTCATTCCAATCATATATTGGTGTAGCTCTTTAAACACACATAATTGTATAAGGGAATATAAACCCAGTTTTTCAGCTGTGTTCAGTTCTCAGATTCTGTTTGTTCTCTGAAAGGCTATATTGACTTTGGAAAGCAGCTTAGCAATATTACACTCTAGCAACTTTCACTCCCAACTATGCTCCCTGGAGAACACTCATGTGCCAAGGAAAGAATGCAGTATGTGTAATCTTAAAAACAGACATGCTGAGTTAATTGTCCATCCACGGGAGAAAGGACACACAGATTTGTACAAAGAGTGTTCTAGATGAAGTAGCACTAACGTAATACAGAGCCATCTCAAAAGGCATGTCAGAATAAAAATCATAAACAGTGTTAGGCATTCTGCCTGCCAGGGTCCCAGTAGGAAGCAGAAGACACATGGAAGAAGAGTTCTAGAACGATAGAACAGAGGTTTCTAGGATGCCTAGGCTGGCGGCTTATTCAATGCTCTACAGAATGCTGGAAGGTTACTGTGTATCCTCGCTCAAAATTGTTTCCATCTAGATTGTTTATTTTGTGGCTTCCTTTTAATCTAGCATATCTTTATGGCTTATTCTGACCAATAGATTGTGGCAAATGCGATTTGGGATGGGTGCTAGGAGCATTCAAAATCCTTGCTCTCCCTGTCTGGGATGCTTTTGATTTCAGGTGACATAGCCTGCACCAGCCCTCTTGAGGACCCTTGAAAAGAAAGATCTGCCAAAGGCCAGCCCCAGATGACACTGATCTATTGCAAATGTTAGGGTGAATCTAATCAATCAGTACCACTTTAAGTAGATTTGGAAGCTGAGCCTAGCTCAAATAACCAACACATATGATAGGAGCAAAAAACTGGTTATTGCTTTTAGTCTTTAAGTTCTGGGGTGATTCATTATGGGTATATAGTCAACACAAAAGAGATCATGATGATGATGATGATGATGAAGAAGAAGAAGAAGAAGAAGAAGAAGATGAAGAAGAAGAAGAAGAAGAAGAAGAACAACAACAACAACAACAACAACAAACACAAAGAAGAACAAGAAGAAGAAGTGGAAAACCTATAGTCTCCTGAAGTTAGCAAGATGGGAGTTAACCAGGATTAGGGCAATAAGTCGGGTTTGGAGAACTTTATGGGGTGGGGTATGAAGGGATATTCTTCAAGCAGGTCCCAGAACCAGAACTATGGCAGACATGAAATGGGAGAGAATGACCTCCCAACCTCTAAAATACTGTGCCCAACCAGAAGCAGAAAGCAAAGGAGTCTGGGAGATGTCAGTCACTGGAGTCAGATCCCTATGGCAGCGAGATGAATCTGGAAAGGGATGAGGGGCAATGGAGACAGTTGGAACTAATATTGTCCCTGATCAACTGGCTGTGTGGTCCCAGCAAGGAATGAGGAACCTCAAATCAGGTTGGGGGTCAGTTCTGGGAAGGAAGAGTTTCTACCCTACAAAGACCATGAACACACACATGTTCATGGGATTTGCATACAGACTGTTTTGTATGTGTTTTATTCTTATTTTATTTATTTTTTGAGACAGGGTTTCTCTGTAGCTTTGGTGCCTGCTCTGGAACTAGCTCTTATAGACCAGGCTGGCCTCGAACTCACAAGGATCCACTTGCCTCTGCCTCCCAAGTGCTGGGATTAAAGGTGTGCGCCACCACCACCAAGCTCTGTTTTTTGTGTGTTTGAACTCATTCACATCTGGGAAGAAGCTGGCAACACCAAGTCACACAATGGGTGACCATGGCATCATTGGGTTACTCCTCCAAGCCTAACTTTTTGCAAAATCAGGGGACCATTGGGCATGGAACATGATTGTAGAAATGTGGGCATAGTGGTTGCTACCTGACTGATCTTTCAGGAGAGAGAGAGCTAGTAGGCAAGAAGGCTAGTGAGTAAGAGAGCAAATGAACAATCTCCCCAGGTGTGTCCATGTAGAACAAGAGAAGACTTGATGCCTTTGCAGCCCCATTATTTCCAACCCTCCTCTCTATCATATATATACACACAGCATGTGTGCACAGATGGCCGGGCACACACACATGCACATACATACACAAGTCACTAATAAGCCCCAGCAGGGATCTGGGAATCTAGGAAGGCATCAACCTCCCTGCTCCTATTTGCATAGTGCCTGGTATTTTCTACCATGAAACCAGGGCACAGAAATAAGGCAAGAGTGTTTTCTTGTGGTAAGGACAGAGGTGCCTCACACTAAGGCTGTGATATGCACCACTTATCGGACAGCTCTTGCACCCAAGTGCCGGCATTAGAACAAGAGAATATTGCTAGTCCCCTCCTGGGCATGTTGTTATGACTTGAGCCACTTCAGGTGACTCCCTTGGCAATGGGTCTGAGCACATAGTAAGTGCTCAATAAATGCTGACTGTCAGTATGTGGTGTCGCCCTGTGTTCAGGTGTTGCTAACAGAATAATGTCAGACACAGTGATGAAAGACTCTCTAATCTAACACAGAATTTGGATCAACCACTTAAAAAGAGGCTGGTGGTCATCTTCCAAGACACTCAAGCAGCTTTCTGTGAAAACTTTGTAGCTACAAACTGGCCATCCTGGTGACAGCCACTATAAAGTGAGAGTCTCTGCCCACAGTCAGGGGAAGTAGCCTCCTTGGGCACAGATCACAGAGTCTCAGCTTCCAGACACCCAGGATTTCAGAGTCAGAATCACCAGGAAAGCCTCACCCAAATTCTGACCCTAACTGGGAGAAAATTGATGTGTCCTATTTCAAGCACTCAAATCTTGACATCTCCTATGATGCCTGAAATGCCAAATTTCCCATGTATTCATACATATTCATGAGAAAGAATTCTTTGTCTATTTTTCAAGAACTCAAATAAATATTTTACTGTGTTTGTTTGTCACACCATTATCACCAGCACCACGACTTTCGTGATTTGAAGGTACTATCAGCTCAAATACTGATGACTTCAATGTAGGCTCTGCAAGGACAATTGTTCTGTTGGCAGATTGCTGAGTACTACATGGGTGGGTAGTGCATACAGCCAGGATACGCTGGAGCACAGGATGACTCACATCAGAAGTCTCTCTGCCCAACTAAGAATGGAACACAATTTAAAAACATAGGGTTCAACCCTTCTGGAATTTTCCTTGGTCATTTTAAACTGTAGTTGACTGCACTTAATTGAAACCCCAAAGAGAGATATTGAGGGATCAAGGAGGTCTGTGTACTACCAGAAGTAGAGAGGAGAGGAAAGGAAAGGAAGAAGGCTTTACTTAGGCTTGTTAGGCACATAATCCTTTGCCAAGTTCTTACATTGACTACACACACACACACACACACACACACACAATATGCATTCCTTTAACCACCCATGAGAGCAAGAGAAAATTGCCTCTCGTTCCCAGACAAGAAGGCCAGTGCCTGAGAAGCTTTCTTAGGCCTTCCTGCTTGCCACAGACAGGGGCTGCAGAGTTTCAGACTCAAGCCTCTCCACTTCTAGGACCCGTGTCTGGGTGAGAGACCTTTCCTGGTGCTACAGCAGGTCAGTAAACTTTGCCCAACCTTCTCTGCCTATCTGGCTGCCATTTACCCCTTCTCTCTCCCTTGCTCCATTCCTTTCTTCTTTGCTGTTAGGAATGGGGGTGTGTGTGACAAAATGATAAAAGGATCCTGACAGATTGTTTGTCTATAAGTAAAGTATAAGGTGAAATGGTGTGTCTGTAGCTGCTTTTTTTTTTTTTTATAGCTGTCATAGCACCTGGCCTAGGTGGGAGGCTCAGAATCTATGGAGACTGATAGAAGTGTTTTTCAAATTTAGCTGTCAAAGCTGGAGAAATCATCCTGCCTCCTGCCTGGAAAGTGATTTACAATTTTCCTCTTTGGTGGCATCCTAAAGCAAACGGGCACTTCTGTTTCCATGGAGAACCCACTCTTCTCTCTAAGGTAGAGGGCCTGCCTGCACTCCTTCCCCTCTTCCTCTCTTCCTTTTCTCCTCCATTACCTCTTCCTCCCCCTCCTTCCCCCTTTCATCCTCCTTTACAATCATTCTCTCAATTTCTTATCCTTCTTGCTGATTGGGATGCTTCTTCCCACACACTCCATCATCCCTTGATTTTTCCCCACACCCCAAGGCACCTGTTCTGGGTCAAGTCTTCTTCTACTTGCTAAGGATGCAGAGGTGATTCAGAAATGTTTCTGTCCATGAGAAACTTCTAGTCTGTTTAGGAGAGATAAGCTAAGCAAATGCTCCAGGGTGAATGGTGAGTGGGTGAGAGAGGGAGCCATTACCCAGGAGCCCTGAGTTCCTTAGGGTGGACTTTGTAAGGAAAGCCACCCCTTTTCCAGACACCGGCACACTAGGAAGCACGCACACTGCTCATTCCTGGGGGGACTGGACTGTACGACGTCCTGGGGCTCTTTGTATACAACGACAGGGTTGTGTTTTATTTTCACTGCTTCGTTCTAGAAAGATTCAGTGGATGACGTGAGAAGTGATAGAAGAGGGACTGAGGTCAGGGATGGGCTCCTTCCACTCTTCTCTACTTTCTATTTCAGCCCGTGCATGAGGGAAAGGCCTCTGAAAAGAAAAGGACATGGCTGATCTCTTCTGTGTCTCAGAGAAGGGAAGCATCCTGTTCCTCAGTCCTCGCCTGTTCCTCTGCTGGTCTGAAGGGCAGTGCTTAGAGTCAAGCAGACTCTTGGGCTTAAACAACTCATTCAAGGAGTTTTTGAGAAAACAATTCTCTAAGTAGGCCAGGCTAGTTTTAAGCTTGAGATTTCTCCCTGGCTCAGTCTCTTAAGTGTTGGGATTATGGGGCTATGCCACCATGCCAGACTGAAGTCAAGATTTTAAATGACAGTTTATGTGACTTGGTTTCCAAGTCTGCTGATGTTCCAATAAATCTAGTGGCACCAAGAATCCTTCCCAGAAAGGACAGCATTGCGACCAGTGGACTTCTTGTCCAGGATCATAAACTTGGAATTCGATATAAAGTCACAGTTATTACAGAGAAAAAAAAAAGAACCCCCCTGATGCTCACTCCATCTGAAAACAGAACATGCTTGGCTTAGGTGGCTATTAATATACATTGTCATTGGCATCAGCATTGCAGGCTCAGTCTTGAAGAGAGCCAAGATACTGCTCATTTGCATACTACTTTGCATTCATTTGCATTTTTCTCCTGTGCAAAATCAAATGCAGCTAATTAGTGCAACCTTGTTACAATGAGAAGCAGGCTCAACCTTCTGTGCCTGGGTGGATGGAGTCCAGAGCAGGGACTGAAACAACCCAAAGCCACTTCCATCCTGAGTTGGACATGCAAGGAGACTTGCGGGAAACATAGACCTGGAATAAAAAGCAGGAAAGTGAGGTGTATCATTTTCAAGTATTGTCCTTTTGAAGTAGCTACTGGAAAGTCAGTAAGACCAGAGAACTATAAAAGAGGGGCGGGGTTGAGACTGGCTTAAAGGTGGTCAAGAGCTGTGCCTCGTACATGATTTGGATGTCAAAGACCTTGGGAAACATCAGGCATGGAGTTCTGTTCTGTTACGGAGAAGCTGCAGGATGCTGTACTTGGGGAAGTATAGGGAGGAAGTGAGGAAAAAGGTAGCAATGCACTTGGTAATGTAAAGTATAGAATATAGGTGGGCATTTCTCGGCTGTTAACATGCAGACCGTCACGAAGTACACCTGGGCATGGAGGTTCTCAGTATCTTTTCAGGGTCCAGCCGCTATATGTGATGGGATCCCATAGATCTCTCTCTCTCTCTCTCTCTCTCTCTCTCTCTCTCTCTCTCTCTCTCTCTCTCACACACACACACACACACACACACACTACACACCACAGAGATACTTTTGGATTTAATAAACACAGAACATACAAGAATCACAAGCTAAGTACTCCACAATCACAGTTTTATTGGATGATTCCCACGGCCACTCAAAGACCCATTTATCATTAGGTGACACTAAGGTAGAAGCTGCTTGCCTCGTATGCCAGGAAGCTCTTCTCAAATAGCTAGGACATCCTCTCTTCTGAAGGGTGACAGCAACACCCATTCTGTCTCCCTCTCTCTCGTGTAGCCTTGGAGCAGCCTGCGGCTCATCTGCTAACCTACTCTTTTTGGTCATGGTCATTTTTATTTAGTTGTGACGTTAGTCCTTTGTCAGCTGAGGACTCCTTTCTCTCAACTAGTCATTTTGCTTGCTTTCTCAGGTTTTAGCTCCGTGCTCTGTTGCTGAGGCTGTTCCACTCCATGAGGGACCCTGCCCGTCTACCTAGGGGATTGCACTACCGTTTCAGGGTGGGTGGAAGTGAAGGATGTTAGTGCTGGGTTAGGAGATAAAATGTGAGTCACCATATTTGATGTTCCTTCCTGATTCTGCCAACAGAATTTGTTCCACAGCCAGTCCTGGGGTGGGAGCAAGAAGTAGCAGTTATGGGCAACAGGTAATGCTGAGTCACAAAAGAAGTATATTGCACTGCAAGCTTTCAAGGTTGACTGTGTGATCACATCTGTTCTGCAAGAAACATCCATCTCCCATATTACAGTGTGAGACTGGCTCTTGTGGATTGGCTCTTCTGCTAAACGCCCAAAGCTCCCTATGGAGACACTATGCTTGATCCAGTGAATGTCTAGACCTTTAGCCCACGAACATTGCCTTGAGTCAAAATATATTATTCTCCAATTTTTAAACAAGTGAAACTTAAAAAAAAAGCTTGCCATAAAAGTACTGATTTTCTTTATAACATTTTCACATACAGTGTGCCACTCTTTGTCCTTGCTCATTCCCTCCTCTGCCAGTCTCACTGTCCCCTTTTTTCTCTTTTTGTCCCCTTTATATTCAATCAGCACCCTTTCTCCTCTTACCTCACATATGTTCTATGACTCTCTTATTCCACCCTCTGCTTCCTGTATAGTTCTTTTTCCCCCTTGTGTTTCCAAAGCCTCCTTTCTACTTCTGTGCCTTGCAAATACCCGTGTAGTATGTGTATGAGCGTTACTTCAAAACCATAGTGATAAAACTGCTACTACCGATAGGAGTGAACGTTCTGCAAAATTATCCTATTTGGCTTTTGACAAAAGGCACATGAGGCAGGTCGTTTAATTTCCACTTCCCAGACTAATAAGAAACAGAAGTTCAGGACTGCTCAGTAATGCATTCACAATCACACATGCAAGGAGAGGGTCAAGATTGAAGTCAGCATTCCTCTCATGCACAGACCCTAATCTCATTACTTTTTGCTCATGCATTTCCTCTCCAAACTGGATGCTAACCAGCGGAGCCACATACCTTATTCATCAGAGATGGCTGCAAGTTTTTATGTCTGCTTAAGTAAAGCAAAATACTTACGAAGCCCTACAAATAACCTTAGGCATGATTCAGAGACCGTCTGTGTGCAATTGTTTCTTGAAAGCTTAGATGAGATGTTCTGTTTTCTGGATGCTAGGACCTACAAAATGCAACACGTGGCTTGATAGCACATGTTCTGAGGACCAACTCACAGTGCTCATTCAACTGTATCAAAGTACATGAAAAACGTCTTGTGGAAATGGGTTTTTCTGGGCACAGGACCTATAGTATTTATGAGACACTTGAAGGGTCCATTACCCTCCAGAGATGAGACACTCTAATTCTCCCATCTGCTGAGTGTGACTTGCCACTTTCCTCAGAGGAGGCTTGGACACAGGCAGCCTTCATGCTGACTAAACAGTGGTTGACGTTTGCAGGTTGATTGTCGGGTTTATCAGAGAGTAACTGGAAGGCAAACTGTATCATTTCATTTGAACAATCATTAAAAATGTTCCTGCTTCACATTCCTGTGGCTCCTTGTGGCTCATTCTGCAGAGGAGCTCTCCGCTTTCCCCTCTCCCCCGCCAGCCAAAGCTATGTCATTAGCTGTGGCTATTGGTCATTTCCTGTCTCATCCATCTAAATGCTTGTTTTATTTTGACTGCCATGAGAACGGGTTCTGAGCTATGAGCTGAGTTTCACAGGCACTGGCGGATGGACTTCCTTCAATGTGGGGGACAGAGGAGAAGAATGCAGGAGTGGCATTCAGGAACGTGGGCACAGCCACTGGCTCTCTGATAGCATTTTCATTCATGTGTGTCCTCAGGCATGCCTGTTTCAAACAGCATTCTTTGAGTACTCAGGACATGTTATCACTGTTCTAGGTGCTGGGAAATGGAAGTACACATACTATAACAAAAATAGGACCTCATAGTTCTAGAGTTTTTGCTCTGGTGGGAGACAAAATATGCTAATAAAATTAGTACCGATATATATTCATAAAATATATGCTTTGCATGCACTAATTTAGGGAAGGAGAGCAAGTGTCCTGAATACCATAATCTTCCTATCAGACAATCAGTGACATGAAATGAGCTTTAAAACAGTCCTTTCTTGCCCTCGCCTCTTCTCCCTCCTTCCCTCTGATCTTTGAGCTTTCATCATAAAAGTCTGCTAATGCATCTGGTAATCTTGCTGTCTGTTATTTTATTTAATTTGTCTGAGTGTTTGGCCTGCATGTATGTATGTGTTCCTTGCTCATGTCTAAGGACGGCTGTGAGACCCCATGTGAGTTCTGGGAACTGATCCTGGGTCCTCTGCAAGAGCAGCAAATGCACGTAGCTGCTGAGCCATGTCTCTAGTCCGTTGCTGTTTATGTTGTTGCACGGCAACTGCGACATTTTTGATTTCTAATGTGTATTAGAATGAGAACTATTATTGTTTTACCTCTAATCAATTTGTATTCTTAGTATCAAGTATGTCTCCTATATACAGAATATAGTCATTCCTTGGGTTTTTATACGGATTGATTTTCCCTTTCTGCTTAGAGCTTCAAGCGGATGTGC
Organism: Ondatra zibethicus; assembly: GCA_004026605.1. Taxonomy (NCBI): domain Eukaryota; kingdom Metazoa; phylum Chordata; class Mammalia; order Rodentia; family Cricetidae; genus Ondatra; species Ondatra zibethicus. Next base: position 40,501 of record PVIU01000715.1, read on the forward strand.
AGAGAGTCTAATTGTTGGCTTGGTTATGTTCAAGTCAACCATATTGCTCTGTGCTCTTATGCCCATCTCATATTCATTCTCTTCTGTATTCTCATTTGTCAGGAACTTTTTAGTGTATACTTTGCTATCTACCTCGTCTTTGTGCTCATATTTTTTTTGGTGGTTTTCTAGTGACTTTTTAGGGATTATAATTTGTGTCTTGAGTTAATGTTAAACCAATAGAAATGTTTTTATTCCACTTTCATTTTTGAAATAGAAGAAGTGGATACATAATCCTGGTTTTTCCTTCCTTTCTCATCCCTTTCGCCTCTTTTTTTTTGTATGTGTGTGTGTGTGTTCCCCCTTTCCCCATCCTTCATTTATTGGAATCTAAGAACTGACACCTGCCAATCAAGCAATATATTACCAAGTCACATCACCAGCTCAGCAATTTTTGTATGTTTTTTTCATTTTTTTTTTTAGTGGTGCTTTGAAATGTTGTTCCAATGTTTCCTAATTTTCATAGTTTTGGATGGGATGTCAGCCATCAATTTTACCTGTGGTCTCCTGCATAGCATGTGCATTTTGACATCTCTTGGTCCATTTTCCTTAGTCAGACAAGTTGCAACAAGTAGATTTGCAAGATGGAGAGGAATGACATTTCATTTGAGCTCTTGCAATCCATCATTTCTGAAATGTTCTGTACCTGAAGTCTATTCCCATCTTTCAGCTACCTTAACTAATAAACTTATTTAGGTGTTTTATTTTCTTTGTTGCAACCCAAAGAACCTTTAAAAAATTAATAGTTCATTCTTCTTAGCTCCCTCGTTATCATCACCATCACTGTCCCTTGCATTGCCCTTCAAGGATAAGACCCCAACTAGCACAAAGTACGTATAGTTCCATGAGTAGAACTTAGCCTAAGGGAGCTAAAATGACTTATTTTTTCACACTCAACCCGGACTCCCCTGGGTCATGTCTAGAATTCGCATCTTGGTTCATCTATATCCACATCTGGTTTTGTGACCCATGCCAGATCAAACATTGTAAATGGGAGAAAGTCTTTTTTTATCTCTCCTTCTCTCTGTTTTATCCTCTGCTCTCTGTAAGAGCTCTGACTGGCTTTGGGTACTTTTTAGACTTGTGCCTGTGGTCTTAGAGAATCATATACTCTCTGAAAAGAAGCTGCAGTTGTCTGAATGTCTGGTTGAATCTTCTTTTCTATGATAGTAGTTCTCTCTTCATGTCTCTAAATGCTCTTTTTTATGTTGGGAAGGAGTAAGATATCTTTACAAAGCATTTTAGATGCATAACAAGAGACAGGCAGAGAGACTGTATGATCTGGAATAGACATTTCTGATAGAAATCTCTGGGAAACAAGTTCTAATTTACCTCAATATCCTGCGAACTCTCCCATCAAAACCTTGTCTTAATCTTGTCTCAGTCTCTGTCAACAGTTACAGCTTGTGTCAATACATTCTGATTTTCCATCTTCGGAAACAGTGGAATGACAAAGTGGCTTTCTGACGTTTCTACAAAGATACTTTCTTTGTGTTAAAACATAAACACAAACACACTATGAATACTCCATAGAGGGATTACCAGCAGATTCGGCCATCATATATCTATGTGTGTGTGCGTGTGTGAATATCTATCTATCTATCTATCTATCTATCTATCTATCTATCTATCTATCTATCTATCTATCTATCTATCAATCTATCTATCTCTCTATCTAATTTAAAACTTCTCTTATCCATTTCATTTCAGAGTGCTTTTCTTAGTTTTCTTTCCTGTTTCCTGGATGCCACTAAGCATTAATGTGTCTATTTCTCTTTGCCATTCTTCCTGACTGCCTTTCTGTATCATAGCTTGTGAAATCTTCCAGTCTTCTGGCCTCCACTTCCCGACAATCCAGATCTTCCTGCATTTGGCTTTCTGGATGTCCCATGGCATGCAGGATACTCTTCAACTCAATGACTACTGCATAGGATGCTATTCCTCTTTGTGTTTAAATGGATATGCAATTGTGTTCTCTCATCATTTGTGCTTCTGCTTAGATAAAATGTCCTTCAATGTCTTCCTTGGTTATCTAATAACTAACACACCCAAAGACATAGCAAAACACTTTTTATTTCTTCCTAAGCACTTGCATTTAACCCTTAACAGTGTATTACATATTCATTGTTTATTGCTTTTCTCTACAACTAAATGAAGAACTTCTAAACAGGAGTTCTTAGTGCTTCACGCACTACCTGATTGACTGTGACAGCAACATTTGTTGACTGAACTATAGTATACCAGCAGAATAAAACTCACTAAGAGAAAGGCATAAACAAAAAACAGACAGACTAATTTGAACATCAGATAAGTGATAGGATCAGATCCCTTTCAAGATTACAATTTTGGGATTTGAGGTGATGCTATTGATCTCTGAAAATTAGCTTGTCCAGATGCTTTCAACTACTCAGGTTTTATGTTTTTTGTTTTGTTTTGTTTTTCAAGACATGGTTTCTCTATGTGACAGCCCTGGCTATCCTGGAACTAGCTCTTGTTCCAGGCTGACCTCGAACTCACAGAGATTTGCCTATCTCTGCCTCCCAAGTGCTGGGATTAAAGCTGTGTACCATCACCGCCCAACTTAACCACTCAGGTTTTATAGTTTACCATGTGCTAAGAGCTAAAGTATGTTGCATGTTTGTTCTCCGTTCTTCATTCACCTTGACTTCCCTTGCATGCTGGTATCATGCCGTACAGCAGAGTTCCTTTGGGAGAAGATAACTACAGATGTTTTTCTAGTTTGTTTTTTTCCAAATTAACAGCAACAGCTGGGAGAGGGCTCTCTTTTCTAATGTCAGAGTGTCTATTCAGAGAAAGGTTCTACATGTCCTGGAGGCAAATGACCACGACTGAAGTAGTCATTCCCACAAGGGGATTAGCTTTTAGGATGCTTCTTCTTGTCCACTCCTAAGACTGAGGCTTGAGGTGAGTAACCCTGAATGAAATTGTATCAGAGTAGAATGTTTAGTGGTAGTTTCTCTATGGAATAAAGCAGAGGGAGTATGTGTTTCCTGCCTCACTGCCTGTAAATGGTCTCAAGGCACAGTTTTGATTGCACAATTTAGTGTGTATTTCCATGTTTGTGTATGTAGAGGAGCTGGTGTGCATATATAAGTACACATGAACTTGCATACATGTGCATATTAAGGCAAGAAGAATATCTTATACCCCTATTCTCCCATCCACTTTTTTTTTAAGACAGGCTCTATCACTTGCCTCAACTCCCCCAAGGTGCTGGCCTGGTTGACCAGTGAACCTCAGGGATCTGTCTGACTCCACCTCCCCAGCTGTGAGACTGCAAGTGGGTGTTCCCACACTCAGCTTTTTGATTTGGGTTCTGGGCACTTTACCTGTTGAGCCATCCCATCAGTCACACTTTTTTCCCTTTCTTTCTTTCTTTCTTTCTTTCTTTCTTTCTTTCTTTCTTTCTTTCTTTCTTTCTTTCATCTTTCTTTCTTTCTTTCTTTCTTTCTTTCTTTCTTTCTTTCTTTCTTTCTTTCTTTCTTTCTTTCTTTTTGCTGAAATGAAAGGGCCAGATATGTTACCATGGCAGCAAGTTGGTATCCACAGCATTTCAGAGCTATGGATGAAGGGTGTTCCTGGAAGAGCCGGCTGGCTTCCCAGCTCTGTTCATCCTGAGCACCGTTTTTTAGATGACTGGTGAAGTGGGCTGTCTGAAAAGAACAAGCTGTTTCTCATCTTCCTAGTGATACTTTCTTTTCCTGGAATGATTTCTTCATGCCACTTCTTCTGAGCACACACAGAAGGGCTTTATTCTAGGTGCTCTCTAAGTACTTTCTAAAGTCTTTTTGATGCTTCTCCTTTTGAATATTCATAGCCTCTAATTTATGCAGATTGTTCTTGTATGGGCATACCATCCTAGGTTAAAATGTTAAGCATAAGGCCTTTTTTTCCCTTTGATTAATTTTGTATTCTCTGTTGTATATGAAATTTCCTTTCATCTAGAAGGCACAATTAATATTTGTTGGTTGGTTTTAACTGCTGAATTGATGGTGCCCTTCTACCTGACTTCTGCAATTCTAACCACTCATCTAGAGTGTTTTGTTGCCAACTTATGTTGCTGACTTGCTCCTCACATATGCCTATGAAGTGCTTGCATCTCTGTTGTCTAGCATGGAATTTTCACAGTGTAGGGCTCTCAAATGTTACTTTGTCAACTGATAAACATTGGTGGCATGCCTACTACTGTTGTGTGCTGCAGTTATGACAGAGAGCATAGCAGGCCCAGTGTTGCCTGCACTGAAATGCTAGTCTGATTTCAGAGCCAGCTCATGAAAGGGGCATGAACAAGATTGCATGCTGAAAGCTGAAATGCAAGAGGGAGGGTTCCAGAGAATGAGGTAGGCGAGAAAATGGTTTCTCAATACATGTTTGTAAGATGAGTGGTGGTGAGAAATGGCCAGTTTTCTTCTTCATGATACCAAGTGTCTCTTCTCCAACATTCTGAATGTTCCACAAAGAGCTAAGATCCCTCATGTGTTTGTGGCTGCCTGTGGGCTTTGTCACTGCATTTGATACACTGTATCAAAGTGTTCTGTTTATGGTCTGCTTTGACAAAGAAAAACCGGTGGTGTCTTGCTTGATGCGTCTGTCCTCTAGTGTCTGGCAGTGAATACCTAAGAAATGTCTTGATGGATGGATGGATGGATGGATGGAGGATGGATGGATGGATGGATGGATGGATGAACTAAGCCTTGGGTTAGAGATCTGAAGGGCTTGCCTGAACAATGCCCAGTGGTGGCTGACTTAGGGCCTGGGCAATATTCTCGGAGAGTCTGTGGAGCATGGCTACTCCCTACAGGAGTGGAAGTGCTTGGGGCAATGATGAAGGCTGCTGTAGTACTCTTATGTGAAGTGAGATGATCTGTCAGCTTCAACCAGAGGAGCATCTGACCTTCAGTGCTGCACCAGAGGGAAGTAGACCTTGACTGACAGCTACAGAGGGAGAGATGCTGCTCTAATTTACCAGAAATTACCTCTTCCTCCCAGCTCCTAACAGCCAGGGCCACGGCCTTGTCCAGGGCCTGTCTCACTTGGAAGACCTGTGCGTGTGTTGTGCCACTTGAATTTGTTTACCTTCTTCATTAGCAGAAACAGACTGAGTCCATGAGCGAACTGTTCCCTGAGTGCGTGTGAGGCCAGAAGTAAACCTTGAAAGTATACACTGAGTTAATAGAGGCCCCTGGACACTGTTGGAGTGCTTTACACATGTGTACGGAGGACAGAGAGGGATGTGGTAATCTTCAAACAAACATCACCAGTCTTGTAACTAGTGATTATTCTATTACTAACATGTCACATTCATTATGCTATGAGCATGGGCCTGCCACCAAGCCAAGCATGACATGGGCATTACCGTTTGTTCCACAACACTATGCAGTGCCATAGAGATGATGGTTATTCCCATTTTGCTGGCAGATAACTGAGGCACAGTAGTACTCTGAGTATTATTCTGGGATAAGTCATAGAGCCATGCTACCCCCGCCATCCCTGAAAAGCATCATGAAGCAAGAGCTATGTAATTTTCACTGGTACTAGGCTAGTGAATGTGATATTTCTATTATGTAAAGCACCCATGGAATGCCTCGTTTTTTTTTCATTTCTCCAGGGTCACTAGTGATGGGAGCTGGGCCTAGACTCACATCTGTTAGACCTTGGAAGCCTGCTGAAGCACTGTGCGCTAATGGCACAAATCTGCTCTTCCACCGAATATGTCTGGGGTTAAGTAAAGAGTCTGGGGAGATGAGGCCAGAATCTGAAGCTGAGAGAGCAGCCTTTAGTGATGAAAACAGCTGCAATTTGTCCTTCCTCCCATGGTGTGCACAGGGACATCTCTGCACAGGAGTTTGGCCACTGCTCTAAGATACAGGGACCTTTGCTCTCACATTGCAGAGAAGGGAAACGAGGCTTAGGAAGGTTGGACACCTGCACACCTAGGCCCCTTCGTTGTGAGGGGGGTTTGAGTCTGTGTCACCGAGTCCCTTAGTCAGTGCGGATTCTTCTATAGGCTATCCTTCAGCGTTTTGAGGGCTGTGCCCATTAATCCCATTTTGTCTGTCAACTCAAGGGAAAAACCTACAGAAGATGAGGTTGGAGCCAGAAAGGTGGTGTTTTGGTGATGATGAAAACGTCAATCACATTAAGCATTTCTTGTCAGGATCACCACTGGCAGCATCCTCCGCACAGGGCTGACTTCATGCTGAGATCACCAGGCTGATTTTCCTGTTTTTCTCTCACTTGACTTTCTTTGAGACACTTTTTCAAAGTAACAGTTAAGGCAGCTCCACTGCCCTCATGTAGACATCCTGATCTCTTGTGAGAAGAGTGAACAGAGGCTCAGAGATCGCAGCAGCTGACCCTGGGTGAAGGGGGCTGTGGTCATTAGCACACCCCCTGCTGAGCTTGCTGCTCTGATGTGCACGGCTGAAGACAGGGGAGGCAGTGTGCTTCAAGCTCTTCCCTATGGATTGCTGCAGTCAACGGGAAGGAGGAGAATAAGGCAGGGACTCAGACTCCCCATCTCATTTCTCCAAGCATTCTTCCAGATTCCAGATAAATATCCCACTAGACCAGTTGGCAGATGGACTAGATGAAGAAATAGAGGAAATGCATACTATATGAGTTAGCTTGTTGCCTCAAGTTGCGGCTATATTCCTTCAGCCTGGAGGACCTCTTCCTCCCAGAACCTTGCATAATCTTCTGATGGGAAACTGGGCCATCGAGAACTCAGGTGTACTTTCAACATCCTACAGCTTCATTGGCAGAACCCATGCATCTATTATGTGTCACTGCTTCTGTTTCTTGATTTTTCTCCTTTTTTTTCTGTCCTGGGGCCCTTGTACTTGACATTTGCTAGACAGCCTTCACCCCAACTTCACTGCTGGCCACATGGGCAGCTTCCTGTTGATCCTTCCTTCAGTCCTGAGCCTCCGCTTTTCCTGCCTGAAGAAACCTTGCTAGGCTTCCTGCTTAGAGATTACACCATGGCTTTCTTCTTCTGTAGGGGCCTGGTATCTTTCCTTATAGCGCCTATTCAGATTTCTAATTCTATCTCAGTTTTCCTATTTAATGCTTAACGCCTCCCCCCGCCCCTGTCTGTTCTACAAGAGCAAAGGTGTTTCCATGCCTAGTTCATCATAGCCTGCCTGACCCTGTGTCAGGTACACAGGAAGTGTGCAATATCAGCATCAGATGGGAGACGACAGCACTAAACAAAGAGGCTCATAAGAATGAGGAGAGAAAACCCATGAATGAAGACGTGACAATTAGCTCCGTGGGACTTTGAGAATGCAGAGGAATATGGCACACTTTGGGTCTCCAGGTATGTCTCTGAAGCTCGGTGTGCTTTCTAGTGTGACCATTCCTGCAGTTACAGATTTCTATGCTGCTGCATGGGGCTAGAGTGAGTCTCTGGGGCCCTCAGCTCTACTGGCAGGGTGCAGTGACCGTGGAAGCTGAAGCCCAGCTGGAGCTTGTGGGAGCTGGCAGGTGGATCAGCCTGCAGCATTTTTCTTGCCTAGACCCTGGCAGCTCTCAGCGTTTCAAAGCTGGAACACACTGACCGGAACACCATGACCTTTGGCACAATTTCCTCCTGTCCTCTGTTCTGCTTACAAAGCAGGGAGGGCTAGCCCAGCTTCTTTGCTCTGGCTCTGGCTCCCGGTAGGACAGGTTTGTCTGAGATGCAGGGATGGGAGGAAGGGAAGAATGAAGGACACCCAGGTGGCGTGCTGTGGGCAGCAGCAGAGCCAGATGGCTTTCTATCCTACTTGGAACGTGGGTACTGGGGAAAGTGTGCCAGCGTTAGTTTCCTCTCTTCAGGCTCTGGCTCTGACTGTATCCTGCTGTAGGGAGTCGCTGCCTAGACACTGCAAAACTCAGAGTAGGGTCACCTCCCGCTCTGCACCCTTGCTATCCAACCTCTACAGTGCCACTTCATTATGGACACACTGGATTTAGTGACAGTTATTAGGGACTTGCTAAGCGTTAGCTGTTTCCTCTTCAAATGGGATAATAGAAAGTTTCTAGGGCCATTAAGAGTATTAGAGTCAGCATGAACAAAGTGCTGGCATAGAAATCAATAAGTGACAGCTGACGTCATCATTGCACACCTCATCTCCTTGATCCTTATAGACTGATATAACTACTTTAAAAATAATTTCAAATTACATCTGTCTGCCTCTGCATATGTGTGTGGGTGTACACATACATTCCATGACATAGCTGTGACGACTAGAGGACAACTGGTTCTTTCCTTCTACTGTGTGTGTCTTGAGGATCAAAAATCATATCATCAAGTCTCGGGGCTAATGGCTTTAACTCTTTGGCAATATTTTGTGGGTCTAACATTACTGATTCTCATCTGGAGAATCTGAGGCTAGGAGGCCTTCAAATACCCTAGGGTCTCCATCTCCAAAGCTCAGAATAAAAGAGAATAAACACTTCTGCATTACCAAGCTCTTTCTCTACAGGTACTTATAAATTCCTTTCACTTTGCTCAGTAGTCAATTCCTCCTACCTGATGTTTATTGCTCACCCTGTATGTACCCGACCCAGGGCCAGGCTAAGCTGATCTAGCTATGAAAACATCACTGAACTCATCTTCACAGAGTGTGTAGAGGAAGAGAAATAGTAATCATCAAATAAAAGAAGTAAGGTACAACTAAAAATCAGAATGGACACTATGAGGAAAGGAAACAGTGTTGGGAGTCATGTCTGTTCTATTCTACCTTGAACTCTTTTCTCTTTTCGCCCACCACTACCCCACTTTTGCCTTGGATTACCTCCCTGAGAAATAGGAGTCAAATATAGTTTATGCTGTTGACTTCTGCTCAAGTGTCTGCCTATTTCTATTACTATCAAATAACACAGACTAGGAAGTATTGCCAGCACGTGCAGAGGGTTTTATGAAGTACTCCTGCTTTAATCACCTATTTTGGAACACATAACCCTCCCTTTGTGGATGAGAATGTCTGGAAGCATTGAGACGATGACTTCACGGAGGGTTGTTCCCTGTGAGTTAAGGCTTTATTAGAATATGTCTTACTTGAGTGGTGGGCTAATTTCTGGGCAATGTGCTTGTGAGACTGGCTTTGGTCTCCATTCTGCCATTTATGAGCTCATTCTGTGTCTCCTTCTTTGTCTATAAAATGAGGATAATTACAACAGTATAATACAATGTGTAAAATGTGCTCATCACCGCGCCTAGCATATGGAAGAATTTGATCAATAATAGATGGTAATATTGGACTGAAAATAACCATTTTCTGATGTTGGCTTTCCTATTTTTTCAGTGTAGAACCTGAATAAAATCAGAAATATATATATATCATTAAAGAATTCCAACAAAATCCCCAGTTCCCTTGGGGAACTGGGCAGGGATCCAACGACTCAGGATAAACAAAAGCAACAAGCCCCAAGGGGTGGTTTTGGTTCAGGACCAAGGACAGTATTCAGCTTGCTCCCTTGCCCTTACCCTATGGAGCTGAGTAGGAGGGCCCTGACTTGAGGCTTCTTTGTTCTGCACTTACAACAAGCTCACAAAGCTCTCCGCACCTGTCCGTGCCATTCCTCCCATCCCATGTGCTTTTTTCTTCCTCTCTTACATGAAAGAAGTCTATCACAGTAAGAAGCAGGAAAAGCACACAGATCGTCTTTGCTGATATCACTCAGCTCTGGCAGCCCCTGACATCCTACAACTCTTTCTGAACTTGGCTTTTCTTAAATGAAACTTCGCAGAGCCCATGAGTCACTGTCTATCACCTTTCTTCCTGAGGTGACTTCGGGTCTTCTGTGTCTTCCATCTCTCATCCCCTCTAGTTTCCTTTCATCAATTCAAGTCCTCCACACTATACAGAACCAAACAACACCTCTTTCCTCCTGATGACCTTTCCTGTCTGGAACTGTAGCACTCCACTTTGGAGGGCTTTCTGTGATCTATTATTTATGACTTTAATCTTGTACCAATCAGTACTCAGTTTGAGGTGACACTTCTACCTGCTGGATGTGCAAAATCGAGCTCCATTTGATTGGGGCCTCTGAGGGGTCACAGATCACAGAATGCAGCATGCAGGGGGATGTTGTCATATGGCAAAAGGAAATGTTTGATAGGAAATTGCCCCTCCTTTCCTAGCTTTGCTCACATATTAGCCATCATGTAAACATTCAGGACCTCATGATAAAAAAAAAAGCAAAAAAACAAACCTGGAAATATTGTAAGAAGAGAAAGCATAGGATATGTGCTTGGGATAGCCCAGGCATCCATGATGCTCTTAAATAGGTGACCTCATTTGTTTCTCTACCAGCGTCTTCAAAATATATATAGTTCAAGTTGGAGATCCATGTTTGGTTAAAAAGTACAGATCATCTTTGAATTTTAATGGGTTTATATTTTTCTGGCTCCTTCTTTGTGTGTGTCTCTGTGTCATGCATGTGTATATGCACATATAAGTGTGTGTGCACATGAGTGTGCATGCTTATGAAAGTTCTTGTTAACACTGAGTGAACTTGTTTGCTGCCAATCTTATTGTTTGAGTTAATGTCTCTCGATGATCCTTACCTCACTGATTAGCAAGGCGAGATGGCCAGTGAGCTCCACGTATTCGCTGTTTCCACCTTTCCATTGCTAGAATCACAGGGATGTGCCATCCTACCTGTTTTTGTTTGTTTGTTGTTGTTTCTTTGTATGTGTGGGTTCTAGAGATCTGACTTAAGTCTTCACGCTTGCATAGCAGACACTTGACTAAGTGAGAGTTCTCCATAATTTCATCTGATTCCTTCTTCAGACCCCGAAGGATTTGATATGGGAACTAAGCCTCATTCAGCTTTATTTCCAGGACCTAACACTGCTCCTTAGCATTGATTTATGATTATGCCTATTGTACAGGGTCTCAAGGCTGCAAAGAAACCAATGACATTTTGCCCTGTCCTCAGGAGCGCATGGTCCAAATGAAAGGGTAGCTTTAGTAGTTGATAAGGTGATACACGATATCAGTGCCTACTGTAAGCTTGGGATCTTCTCTAGAGGGAGATGGACTTATATTCTCTTTGCCTCCTGCCCTGCCATTACAACAGGTCAAGATTGCAGGGGACAGTCCTTTCTCAGGACCCTGCCCTGTTGCAGCTTAGAGTGACTTTGTTTTCCTTAAATCCGGCACTCTTGTTCTATCTCTGACTTGTCCTTTTGCTCTGAGTCTGTCATCTTTCAGAGAATGCCTCAAACCACCCACTCAGGCTTTCCTTTCTCTCCTGCATTTCAATTCCAGGACCCTGTCCAAGGAAGCTCCATTACACAGTTTTCCTGATCACTTCCTTCCTGTCTCCAAAGGCAGGAGAATGTGGATTCAGATGTGCACTGTGAAGAATTCTGGCACCAAGAATCTGTCTTCTACACAAGTCTCTGACAAATGTTAGCTTAGTATACTGTGTGTGTGTGTGTGCATGCATGCACACGTATGCACAAAACCATTTTATAACTAGTGTCCTTTGAAATCTCTTGTTTCCTTTTATGAATTTAAAGTCATTCCTCTGAGACAGGAGTCAGAGACCTTACCAGTTACCTTCCAAGGTTGCTAGGTCACAGAGAAAGTCAGAATCCCTTAACTCCTGTTCTGGTTGAGAGAGCCAATTTTGACTCAAGCAGTTCATAACAGGAGCAAATCCATCAGAGAACTTGGTAGATAGAAGGACCTTCATGGGATCCTGATGTTTGCCATGTCTGGAGACAGCATTTACTTATTTTTACTTAGTTATGATTGAAGAGAATAACATGATATTATAGGTTTGATATGTAAGAATGTATTCATAGTCTTGGATACACTTACCATACCAAACAGTTAGTAGGCAGGGTCTCATTTAATTATCTGGTAGGCATTGCTCACTACAGAACTCGTGTAGAGTCTAGAGCTCTGAATATCGACCAGTCTCAGCATCCAGCTTTCAAGAGCAAGACTGTATAACTCTTGTGTTTGGTTTTCTTTTGTCCTCTAAAGATAATGTATTTATTTTGATCCACTTTGCCTTCAGTTGAATAGTTTTAAGTCTTTTAAACCGTCCATTCATGTGGCAACTTTCATGCAACTTCATCAGGGAGTTGTGAGTTTTGTGATGCTTTGGGTTTTCTTTGTACAATTAGTGACTGTCTCCAGTCCTCTGGACCTCTGCCTTGCTATGCATAGCCCCCACTAAACAGACAGCATTTGTTACAATTGTTTATTTCCTGGTTGCCTTCAAGTTCCTTTCTAAGGATCTAGATATATCTAGCATCTTCTTTCCCTCCTTCCTTCCCTCCCTCTTCTTTCTCCTTTCTTCTTTCTCTTTCTCTATCATTCATCTATCTATCTATCTATCTATCTATCTATCTATCTATCTATCTATCTATCTATCTATCTATCTATCTATCTATCTATCTCTATCATCTATCTCAATCTGTATGACTATAGTCAAGAAATGCCAGATTGAGATCTTTCCACCCCATCCACATCCCTTTTTTCTAAGTTCCTTTTGCCCACTGGAGAAGCCCAAAAGAGGATCTAGGAAGGGGGCTTTCTGGTGGGCATCAATGAATCACGGAGAAATTGCTGTTCAGACAGGCTGGGTCAGATCCTTCTGGCCACCTGACCATCTGATGAGTCACCCAGACTGATAATGTGTCAGTGCCTTTCCCCTGCCTGGCCCTACATATCAAAATAGCCTGCTGCTCCCTCCATCTGGGCCCACTGCAGGAAACTGACTCAACTCTCCAAGAGAGCTGACCTGGTGAGGAGGGTGGGAAGACTTCCTCTGGCTGAGCTGGAGTTTAAACATTGTAACGCAGTTTAAGAGAGGCTTGTCTTATGTTGCAGCCATCGAATCCAGGTCTTGTGAACTAAGGTCCTAGCCATAGCCATCCATTTATCTGCTTTCCGTATGAACATTTTCTTTGTTAAGGTCTGGCTTTGTGACAATGAAATAATGCATAGTAGATGAGGGCTGATATGCATAGGGACAAAACAACAGTTTGTGAGCAGCGAGCACCTACCATGCTAAGCAATCATTAGGCACAGTCCCCATTTAATTCTCAGGTCAACATTGCTCACTTTGTGAGATTCACACTGTGAGACCGAGGCTCAAGGTGTTGCAAGTTCTTATAGTGAGAAGACAAACCACAGTGCAGAGTAAGGGGACTGTAATTCATCCTCTAAACTAGAACATTTGGGAGTAAAAGGGGGGAACTTCATACTTGTGTCAGGTAGCAGATAGAAGGGCGGGGCATCCCGGTAACCGACACCTGTTTGAAGAGCAGTGTTTGGGGATCTGATGGCAAGTGATTTCCTGTGCATACATTGTTTCCCGAGAGAGTAACAGAAGCAAAGTCAGCTCCCCTATTCTCTTGTGGCTTGTTTTCTTCCCTTCTTGCCTCATCTAGAGATATTGGCATAAAGCCCAAACTCCCGTTTTTGTTTGTTTGTTTGTGGTTTTGTTTTTCCTTTTTTTTCGGGGGGGGGGAGAGTCCTATGGACAGTTCTGATGTTCTGCCAAGAGCGATCAATGATATAAACTTTGAGGGCAGAAAGTCATTCTAGTTTGTCAGTGGATCTCAGTAACTGATAGAGGGATGTGTAATAGATAATGAATATCTATTAGTGACAAAAACAAATTGTTTCAGGAATCAAACTATTCCCAGAGGCAAGATAAGTGCCACTGTCTTGGAGGAGGGTTCTACGTGAAGTTGCAATGCCCATGATAGAAAGAGAAATGAGAACGAGGTATACTGCGGCAGCATCCACCAGGCTTGTTTTCAGTTCCACCACTAAGGCAGAGCCGGTGCTGTGCCTGAGCAGAAAAAGACACGGTCTGATTGGTAATTTGGAAAGAACACTCCTGTGGTTGTGTTCCAGGTTAAGCCCAAGAGAAACTGGACACTGAAAGTATTTAGAACATGTTTTTAAAAGAGCTACTGAGTGTCCAGCATAATATAACCTTTTACATAATTGAGAGACCGCCAAGCCTGGGCAATTCCACCCCAGCTTAGCATCAGCCCCTGGACACACCCTCTTCACAGCAATCAGTCACCTCTGTGGGGTACCTGAAAGCCACTCTTTCAGGAGACCAATTTTCTCCATTTGCTAGTTGGCTTCTCTCCCAATATTAGTACATCTGCCATGTTAAGTAGCTCACTGAACAGAAAGGATCTAGCAAGATTTGAGAAACTAAGGGTCATTTCTGTGACTATGACTGATCTGTTCATGTGATTCTCCTGAAATTATTTATTTTCCATGACCTTCAGGCCTTCTGAGGGTCAGGAGATAGTGTAGTTTTTCAGATGTGGACAGGGTGCAGGAGGGAGCTATAGACATGGGTGTTCCCCAAGCCTGGCTGTGGTACCCATCACCCCACCAAAGCAACCCAGGGAACTTTGCTGTTTGCAATCCTATGTCCTGAAGTTTCCCACAAAGCATTACCCTGTCTGCCTGGGAGACCACAGGACTCTATGAAATGAAAGACACTGTTCACACTTATGGCGACTGGAATCCTATCTATATAAACCAGGTGATGTGAAGACCGATTCATTAACATTTTACAGTCTGATGATGAATGGTGGAGCCTCTTTGATTAACTCTTTAATTGACTTCCCTCAAGGGACAGGCAGCATGTAAGATAGTTCTAAACCAGTGGGGATTGGTGGTGTCACAACTCTGTACTTTGAATCAGTTGGACATACTTTCTTCTATCTTTGAGCAAAGCCTATGCACTGCTTTCTGCATCCTCCCCTAGCTTCCCAGATTCTAGCTTCTTTCTTAGAGCATCCTCCTCCCTGAAGCCTTACTCTAATCTTCTGTTCTTACCTTATCCCTCCAGCTGAATGCCTAGTCAGCCCCATTCTGATATTTCTTCATTCATTCCCTAAGTATCTAGATACATGTACCCAGCTTTTCCTTAAGTATTTCACATTGGGGTTCTTTAGTCATAAATATTTGACAGACTCAAGCTGACTTCCGTCCATATCTCTTGAACCTCAGTGAGCTCACTGTACCTCTGACTACAAAGCCGACTGGAACTCTGATCTTTGGATTCGCAGCTCCTGTAGGAGGGTAGCATTGGGTGAGAATGTTAGATGAAGTTTTAATAGTCACACTGACAGTGTGTATTGCACAGCTACCACCGTCAAACTATGTTATACATCAAGAGACAGAGTCACAAGGAAAGCAAACACTGTGCTCAGAGTCACTCAGCCAGATTTGATGGCGACATGATTAACCTCTGCTGCTGACAAGTCCTCAATCTAAGTTAGGAAGCATCTTCCTGGGGAGATGCTTGAGTGGGGAGGAGGGAGATTCATCGTAAATCAAGAAGCAGGATGCTGATCATTTTTCTCAAGGAGAGTGGATGGAAGTAAGGGCAGCCTCAGGGACCTGGCTGAGACAAGGCATATTACGGCTCAAACAGGGAGTGTAAATAGTGATACCAAGTTAGGAAGTAAATTCTCTGTATGATGCAGTCTATTTTATACGCTGGTTCTAATCGCAAGTTTTGTATCATCTTCCATTAAAATATAAGAAAACTGAGGCTCATGGTGGAGTCAATAGAAGTGGGAGCTTGACTCTAGCAGAACCTGGGTGGTTTTAAAGTGCAGCCAATGACCCAACAACATCCCACAACCTTTCTACAATGAAAACCAAGAAAGAGAACCACTGAACCACTTCTGTAAAGCAGCGACTGTTGGAATTCCTCTCCTTCTTTCGTCTGGATTTGTAAACCGAGGCTGTGAGTCTGTGGAAGCCAAAGTAAACAGTGGCGGATGCAAACAAGGCTTCCAGTGAGGAGAATTCTAATGGAATTATTGGTGTGTATGAGTTGTCCCCAAGGACTCTTGTCTTCACTGTGGTGCAGATACCTGGGTCTGGGGGTCTGCAGTTGGCTGCAAGATATCTTTGGGCTATCCAGTTGCAGCATGGTGACCTGTTATAGGCAGGGTACCACACTCTGGATGACGGGCTGATAGTCTGTGTTCACTTCTAGACTCATTGCTGTGCCCTTTGAAAAGAGGCAAGAGTAAGAAAACATTTGTTCTGATTTGGAGCTAGGTCACCCTGCTTTAATAACTTCTTTCAGTTATTCCTGCATCTAAGAAATATTGGTTGGGTCCTGTGACCATTAATATTGGACTGTCAATCTGATTGCTATTGATAAATGCCTAGGGGATTAGTGAAGCACTCTTCTAGGTGTGCCTGTGCTGTGTGTATCTTGTGGATACGTATGGCTGGAGAGGGTTAGACCGTAAGAACACTGACCAAACACATTGTTTAATTCACCTTAGAGTAAACCACCCAGAAGTAATGGAACTGAAAGGTGGAGCCTGACGGAAAAGGGGGTCACTGGGTGTGTGTTCTTGGGCGCTCTCTGTCTTACGTACGGCTCTTCTTGTTGTTGTCCCCTTCTGCTTCTGTTCTGCCATAGTGTGAGCTGCCCAGCATGCCTGTCTCTCACAAATAAGAAGAACTCAAGCCTCTGAAACCATGAGTTCATATAAAGCCCTTATGTTTTTTTTTTTTTCTGTTAGGTGTTTGGTCACAGTGATTAAAAAAAATTCACTCGCACAAGTCCTTTCAATATAATAGGCTCTATTCTGAGTCATAGAATATAGCAGTGATTGAGATAGTCCCTGTCCTCAGAGAGTTTACCCAGTTTAATCCATGGAGACAGTGAGAAAAGGCACATGTAAATAGAGAATATGTGGCCTACAACAGGGTTTAAAGGTAAGGACTGAGAAGTGCAGGGAAGACTTTCCTGGTCAAACATGTTGTAGAATGCAGTCTTCAGATCAAAACGTCTGCTATTGTCATTGTGTCTGCTGTGCCAGCTTGATATTCCCTCAATTGAGTAGAGGGTGGGGAGGCTCATTGCACCCTCACCTGAGTATCCAGCCATCGTTCCCAGCAGCCATTTGTATGTACTTCTGCTCTATTTGCATTACCTCATGATCTGATGGAGGTGCTATAGTACATAGACTGGGGAAGGTTAGCAGAAGGGGTCTCTCTGGACCATGGAGGAGCTATCGTTCGTGTCAGAGGCAGAACCTCCAGTGTGGCTGATGAAGGGTCAGCCATGATGCTCTAGTCCATAACTTTTCATCTATGACCTGTTAAGTAAGGCTAAAAACCTATTCATCCCCTAGTGTGAACTTTGGTGAAGTCATGCTTTGGATAGCTGTTTGTACCTTCTGAGGAGTTGTAGGTATTGCTTACATCTCACCAAGGAAGGAATTCTCACTGCAAAATGACAGAATAAAAATGAGACAAGGCAAAGAGCAGGCTGGGAAGATGTTTGAGGCCAGGACATCTTTGGCAAAGGGAAGAATGCGTTTAGGAGCTATAAAAAGGAACATACCCATGTGTAGTGATCTGAATGGGTATGGGCCCCATAAACTCATGTGCTTGCATACTTGTTCCATAGCGAGTGGCATTATAGAAAGTGTGCCCTTGTTAGAATAGGCGTGGCCTTGTTAGAGAAAGTACATCACTGTGAAGGTGGGCTTTGTGGTCTCATTAGCTCAAGTCTTGCCAGTATGACACAGGCTCCTGTTGCCTGTGGATCAAGATGTAGAATTCCCACTTCCTTCTCCAGCACCATGTCTGCCTGTACACCACCATGTCTTGCCATGATGATAACGAACTAAACCTTTTAAACTGTAAGCCACCTCTAATGAAATGCTTTTCTTTATAAGAGTTTCTGTGGTCCTGATGTCTCTTCACAGCAATACAAGCTCTAACTAACACAGCATGGATACCGGAAACATGTGGGGAACCAGTACTTGGGGAATATCTGGGCAGGGCGATTTGCAAGTTCATCAAAGAGTATGAGATTAATGGGAGACTATACCTCATTCCTTCCAGAAAGCATTCAAACTGGACATATGACTTATCCCAAGTGATGCCAGAAATTGTAACAAGGTGTCTCTGGATCATTATTAGGGGCCAATTTCAGTCTCCTAGCAGGCAAGTAAAATAGTGAATGCCAAGGCATCAGCCATGAATATAAAGGAAAGTTATGAATTAATTCATTAAGTGTCTTTGAGAGCTCCTGTTCTGTAGGCATGCGTGCAAGATTGATTTTTATAATTTGATCCATTATCTAAATAACATCCATACATATCAATTGTCTGCTACATCTTAGCCTTCTTTTGCTTATAAATCCTCTACTAGCTTGCTAGGATCACCAAAATAAGATAAAACAGACTGGGTGGTTTGAATAGCAGAAATTTGTTTCTTGTAATTCTGGATGCTTAAAGTCAAGGTCAAAGTGTTGGCAGGATTGGTTTCTCTTGCGGTCCGTGTCCTTGGCTTGTGGGTTATGGTACTCTGTGTCTTTCCTTTGCACATACTCCCTAATCTCTTCTTATAGGACACCAATGATGTGTTAGGGCCCACACACATGGCCTCATTTAACTTAGTTTAACTCTTTTAAGGCACTATGCCCAAATACTATGGTTGTGTGGGCTAGAGGTTTAACACATCAGTTTTGGAGGGACATAATGGTCTCTTTCCGTCACAATTTATTCAAATGAGCCATTTGCTTTGCACTGAATTGTTCTGCCATTTTCTTTCTTCTTCCCTGGGGTTTTCCATATTTCCTGTAAATGGTGCTTAAATACTTGTTGGATGCTGATTTGATTTTTTTCCTTCAAGTTAGAATGTTACATTAGGGCATGATGTATATCTCTACCAGAGGTGAATAATGTCTGGTTGCCTCTTCCTAAGATGTAAAAAAAAAAAAACAAAACCAAACCAAACAAAACAAAACAAAACAAAACAAAAAAAAAAACAAATCAAACCAAACCAAACCAAAAAACCAAAAACCAAAAAACAAAGCAAAACCCTTGAGAACAAGAAATTTAGACAGATGAAAGCTATGGCAAACTTAGAATAAACCGGTGGTCACTACAGTGTGTAAGGCTTTGAGACAAGCCTGAAGGGTCTCTCGCGCCTTTCCAATCAGTCTAAGATTCAATCACATCCAATGTCATTTTAGCAGCCACAGCTTTATGGAATATGTTCTTGGCAACTGTGATTAAATTTGCATATGAGTTGAGGCTCTGGCTTTGAACCACACCCACCCACCCCCGCCACCTATAATGCAGAGGTCAGACGTTTTTATCAAATGCCTGTGAGACGGATTGGAAGCATTCCAAGTCACTCAAGCCAGATCTCTGTCGTGCCCCTGCCGCAGTCTAGAATGTTGCCCTACTCAACCTGCTTAAGCTTCTCAAATGGTGACATGCACACTCAATGTTTATCTTCAAAGCCGACTCAAGTGTTGCCTCCCCAGGTAACTTCCTCACACCCTTCTTTCCTCTCTGATTGACTGTTCCTCTCTAGGAAGCTCCGCTTCCCTGATGCCTTCTTCCCCCAACTTGCTTTTCACTAATTGTTTGCTATTTACTTGTGATCTCCTCCCCAGTGTGTGGAGCATCTTCAAGCTCTGGACTGTGCCTTTAAAATTGTTGTTGTAATAGTTGCCTCTTCTTTGGAGCTGCTCAGTGAATACTTGAGTGACTGAAGAGTTGCTCCTGAGTAGCACTCAGAATCTAGCTTCAAATGGGAACTACCACAGAGCTTGTAATTTCTGTTGTAGCTCAGTTAGGGACTACTTGTCTAGCATGCACAAAGCTGTAGGCTCCATCCCCAGTATCACACAAACCAGGTATGGCAGCTCATATCTCTTATCTTAGCATCAAGGAATTGCAGGCGTGAGAATTTAGAAGTTCAAGGTCATCCTCAGCTACAGAACCAGTCTGAGGTCAGTCTGGGATATTTGAGATGCTACCCTGCCAGATAATGACTGATACCCCAGGACTCAATTCCAAGTACGTTGGGGAAAAGGATTTGAAGAGTGTTCTCGGTGACTGTAATGCTCAGTCAGATTTAAAATCCACTCAGCTTTAGTGCATGGTAGTAGTTCTGCTATGGGTCAGGCCAGCAGCAGCATGAACTTCTACCTGGAAGTTCTGCAAATTCCTCAGGGTTCAGCTATTTGTGCTTAGTTCGTCCTCCATCTGACTTTGATGCAGGCCAAAGACTGAGAAGCTGGCTCAAGCCAATGGTCAACAGGCATTGTAAGACAAACAGTTCCAGTGACTTTAAACTTTCCGGTACCATTGTTCCTGCCATCCAGCATTGCTATTGTTCCAGCAGTTATAGACATTATGCAAATGCTTGGCTTGTGCTCTAATAAAATTGTATGTAAAAATAATCAGGAAGTTGGCTGAGGCCTTAGTTTGTCAGCTTTTGTTCTGTTAGCTATTGCTATGTAACCGATCACTACATGAGTGGGTTTAAACCAGAATCACATCTGTGGCCCAATATGATCCAGGTTTGTCTGAAGAAAAGGGATGGGAAAATAGGTACCACATCTAGGTATAACTGCACTGTTATAGACAGGTGGCAAAGGAAAAGCACAGGGCAGAAAGAGATGAAGAATGAGGATATTAATCTATTCTGTAATGGCTGAAGTGACATAAAGGTCATAGGTGATTGGTCATGTGGCCAGGGCCTTGTAAACACTGATTATGCATTATAATCTACTACTGCATTATGATTATTAATCATTCTTTTGCTTGCTTTTACACAACTCAGGGCTGGATAGTGGATGCAATTGTTTATTCTTTATGGAACGCTGTTACCAGCATCCTCAGAGATGGTGTCATTTACCATTAGCACTCGTGACAACAGGTATAGGGAGTCATTGGCGTTAGCAGCCTGTCTTGGTGACAGAACAGTTTGTTCTTGGTGCTGCGGGCTGTTTGTTCAGAGGAAGCCCCAGGACAGGTTTGCCATGACATGATCACTTGCTTTTTCTAAGCAGGTAGATCATTCCTGACAGCCTGCACTGGATACGGATGGAGAACTCCAACCCCAGTTTGAAAGAAGATGACTTGCTTGACTGGAGCTCAGCTGACAACCTCAGTTAATGAGAGTAGAGTTGTGGCACCTTTGACGTGAGTAAGATGAAGGAAGATGGAGCAGATTGGTCCTCAGAGATTTGTGTTTATAGACAGTGGTTAACCTGCAAGGACCGTTTTGGGCTTCATTTATTTTTCAACCTCCATCCTTCTCTGGTTTTCCCAGAATGTTTTCCAGGGACTACTTACATCAGAGTTACCTGGGGAGTTAGTAACACAGACACATTTCTGGGCCTGATGCTCACAGATCCTGGTTTGTGAGGGTGATGTGCCACTTCCTTGTTTGAGAGCTTTTCGGTACTTGTGATCATGTAGGTGGCATTTCTTCCATTACTTGTACATTCAGACATGTAATTACATGATCACTCAGCAATTGGGGTTCATGGAAAGCTGATCAAAGCTAGAGAGTTCTGAGTCCTCAGCTCTTAAAGGGCCAGGGCTAAGTCCTCACATTCTTGGCAAGGTATCTTGGAGCATGTGAAGCCCTTTGTTTATAGGACTGGAGATGGGACCCAGGAAAGCTAAATGATTCCCTTGTGGCTTTGCTGTTGATATAATGCAGAGTCACCCAAATCCTTACTCTGCCTCTACACTCT
Source organism: Ondatra zibethicus (assembly GCA_004026605.1). Taxonomy (NCBI): domain Eukaryota; kingdom Metazoa; phylum Chordata; class Mammalia; order Rodentia; family Cricetidae; genus Ondatra; species Ondatra zibethicus. The sequence continues at coordinate 62,095 of PVIU01000715.1, forward strand.
TCAGTATCTGCATCTGGCCTTCCCAAACTGCTTCTTCAAAAAGGGTCCCAGTGTATGAAGTGTATCTGATGTGTAAGACTTCGTGCTGAGTGGTTTAAGCTTGTGATTGCCCTTTACTCTTTATTGATTATGATCTGTTAAATTGACATTATCTACTCTGCTTTATAGGAATAGTGCAGGAAAGTCACATGGCTGGCGAGGGTGGAAGAAAATTCCTAACAAGGTTTCTTTTGTGGACACCGTGGCAGAAAGGCCATGCAAGAAACCTCTTGGGTGCTGACAGTGCTGTAAGTGGGGTACTTGGAAGGAGGTCAGTGTATAGAGAACCACTATTGCACACACTGAGGGTTCTTGTTGCTCTTCAGTGACATAGTGGGAATCAAGTCTTGGTGGAGCTGGGTTGTGAACCCATGTTCATTGGATGGACCCTGTTGCATTTCCCAGTGAGCCCTTGGCTCCCTATCAATTCACCGTTGGGAAATCTCCATGTGAACTTATGCAGAATGTAAACGGAAGGCGCAAACTAGATGCAAGGACTTTGTAATCTTCAAATGTTACTGTTTTCCAGCTTCACGTGGAAAGGTCCCAGCAGACACCTGGGAGTGATTACTTCCAGGATAACAGATGATAGAAGCTCATTTACTTAAGATGAAGAAACTTTTGTTATTGTTGATACCTGCATAGACACATAACTTCTTAAAAAGTTTTAGCCGTGTACAATCGTAATAAACTGCATATATCTGAAGTGTATAGTTTGATAAGTTTTGACATGTGGACGCATCCATGTATTTAGGATAATGATTATATCTATCTTCCCCAAAGGTCTTACTATAAAGAAAGGGTTCTGTGGCCCTTCCTTAACTACCTTTTGTTTCTTTCAAGGTACATAATAATTTATTTTCTATATTTTTATTACATGTAGTTATTTTCATATATCATTTACTCCTCTTTATTGTTTGGTGATATCCCATTTCTTAGATGTTTATGACTTGCGTATCCACTCGCCCATTGGTAGTTATTTTATTAGATTCAACAGTTATAAAATTCTGTTTAACTTCTATTACTGAAATAAATAGAAAACTAATAATTTACCGTATTTCCACATTACTCAATAATACTTATATAAAGATAAAAACAACTAATATAGAAAATAACAACTTTAGTTAAATTTTTATCATTTCATAATTATGACTATACAACCTGAGTGAAAACTAATTTTCCAAAGTAAACATTATAGTCATATTTTTACACATAATTTGTAATTAGACACATCAGCTTGCTTCCCACTTATTAACTTGTCTTCTATTTTAATAATGATCCAGTAGAGAAAAAGCCACGCAGAAATGTATTGATGGAGTAGGAGAAAAGATTTTAGAGCTGTTATGGCAATTTTGCAATACTGTCTTACTATTGACTTTTATCTACAATTAAGCAAACAACACCACATGTTGAGAATTTATTTTATCAGAGTTCTATTCCAATTATTTACTTTGTAAAATTATTTTAAAATATAAATGGTTTTTAATGAAAGAGACACATGCTACCCTTCCCACTTTTGGTTTCCAGTTGGAAAACTCATCTTAGGATGTGCAGCTACAACCGATCTGAAATGCATAGTCAACAGGAGTCTTAGAGTCTGGGTAGTGTGAACCCATGTCTGGCTCACTGGGCATATACATATTTATTGGACACATGCACACATGCTTCTTACGAACGCACTCACAAAGGAACAGCTGGATCACCTGGGAAAAGCAGATATGCTGTTTAAGAAGCTGTGACTCCATTGGCCACCATGGGCACACTGTTTTGTATTTCCCAGACTTCTAGTTCTTTGCCAGCCACATCAGTGGTTGGCATCATCGGCCCTTTCCATGGCTGATCTAACGGATAGCTACAGGTGTGGCACTTTTGTCTGTACTAGAGCCTCTGCTGTCTGGGTCAATGGCTGTGAGCTCCATCCATGTTCTGCTACTTGGATTCCAGGCTTCCTCTTCCCAGACAGACTGAGTACTGTGCTCTGAGCCGATGCTTGCAGACTTCCTTTAGGTAGACAGCTGGGATTGTCCAGATGGGGCCAGGTAGGTCCTTTGCCCCATCGATAAGTGTTCTTTTCTACCTCACCTCTTTGGTAGGCATCACTATCCTACATATTTGTTTTGTGGTGTTTTCTTAATCCATTGCTTCATATTTTCCCCTTTGTCGTTCCAGCAGAATGGCAAATTGCATGCCTTTTGATTTGTCCAGAGTAGAGATTTCTTTCACTTTTAAGGTTTTTCATTCTCTTTGGTCTTACATAGGAGAGTGTCCAGTTTCTCCTCCACATGAAAACATCAGACGCTCCCAATCGTTCAAAGTACCTGTGTGTAGTAAGTGCTCAGAACTTTACACTGAAACGTTGGTACTTTAAGAATGAATCTTCAGCTTATCTCTGTTTATAGTCACTGCTCCCTCTATGGGTTATAGAAAACAAAATAAAACAAAAACAAAGAAATTAGGAAACAAAACTAATTAATGAGTCTAATGGTTGGCACTGATCTTTCACTGAGTGTGGAGTGGGTACCATGTCTTGGCAGACGCTTTCTCTACAAAACAAGAAGGATCAAAGAATGAGCCATGGCTGCCTCTTTTCAGTAGGCTCACATTGTTTGAAGGACTGAAATTCATGAGCAAGTCATTGTCATGCATTTACATATAAGGATCTGACTGTATTGCAAGTTAGTTCCACATCAGTGGAAGGAGAGCTGCAGAGCCTGCTCAATGTAGACCTTTGGGGACACTAACTATTGTTTGTACAGATATTGTCTGTGTCTTATGGCCCTGAAGATCACCAAGATAACTATGTCTGTGTTCTGGAAGGGGAAGGAACATGCAGAAGACTACCCAAGAGATGTTCTTTTTTTATTGTGTGTGTATGGGTGTTTTGCATGCATGTATACCTGTGTACCATGTGTATACATTCATTTCCCTTGGGAAGCAGAAGATGATATCAGATCCCCTGAAAGTGGAGGCGCAGATGGTTGTGGCTACAATATGGGTGTTGAGAATTGAACTCGGGCCCTCAAGAAGACCAACAAGTGCTCCTAACCGCTAAGTCAGTGGTTCTTAACCTTCCTACTGCTGTGACCCTTTAATACAGTTCCTCATGTTGTGGTGACCTCCAACCATAAAATTATTTTGTTGCTACTTCATAACTGTAATTTTGCTACTGTTATGAATCGTAATGTAAATATCTGATATGCAGAATGTCTGATATGTGACCCCAAGGGGATTACAACTCACAAGTTGAGAACGACTTCACTGAGGCCCCTCCCCCTTTCTCTCCCACCCAAGGGATGTTTTAACACCCAGAATAAGGAGTGATGTCCATCATTTCTGTTCAATTTTCATTCACCAGAGCCTGGCTCCCTGTTTACATCCTACGGTAAGGAACTCTGGGAAATGTGATCAACCTGTGTCTTCAAGAATGAAAGACACAGGTTGACTGTAAATGGCGTGGAGCTTATGGATTCTTCTAATATTAGGTTATAATTTTTCCTAAGAAATTTGCTATGGTGACTCTTAAACAGTATTTAATGGTGTGAGGTGGGGCCGAGGCTGTCATGTGCAATTGATGTTGGCCTATGGCCTTTGTACAATCACAGGCAGGAGGAAGGAGTAAGTGGAATATAAAGTGGTGTCCAGCTGGGCCACAGAAAGGCATGTGTGGGCACATCTGCCTCCTACCTTTTATAATGGTCTGTAATTAGCAGGTTGCCACAAAGGAACACAAGGCCCCCTCAGTGAGGTGGTTTTAAGCCACAACAGGAAATAGAAGCAACAAAGGCAGACTGTAGAAAGACAGTAGTCTGTAAATCAATACTGCCCTTGAGTGCGACACAGGGCCAGCATCTATTCTGTTACTCCAAATCCTGACTGTAGGTCTCTGTTAGGTCTTGTCTAATTGATTGTTATTAGGACTTTGTAGTTAGACCCAGCCTTGAGGTTGTGCTCTGTAGCTACTAATCTCATTTAACTAGTTTGCTTAACCTCTCTGTGTCTCGGCCTGTCTCTGCTATCACCGTTCCTGACAGTACAATTCTCTGTGACTACGATTCGCCTTCTCTGTATCATTCATGGAAAATTTCTCCTCGTCTGTTCATACCCAGCTCTGATTCTCTCTTGGGAACTCGTAAGGTAACGAGCCATTGAGGTATCTCATGGCAATTCTTAACATCTTATATTACAACTACTTGTTTATTTGTTTATATGCTTCCAAATAGATTGTGAGCCTATCACTTTAAAAAAGTGAGAGAAAATTCAATTTTATAATCTGTTAAACTTTTTTCTGAATGAAACTCTTCATTGTTAATAGTGCCATTCTTAGAGCAGTGTCCAAGCTTCTTGCTATGGCTCACAAAGCTGAGCACTCTCTCTTGTTCTCTTTTACTTGGCCATAGGGTTTTCTTTCATTTTATTCAAAGTGCTAGTTCCTTTGTTTTCCCTGCTATGTCATCTCAATGTATGGTCTCAATGTGTGTGTCACTTCCTCAGACAAGCCATCTCAGACACCTAAAGCTAGAGACGTGTTCTTTGTTGCTCTGATGTTTGACACTTTAAAAAATTCCCAGCTATAGTTCCGTGTACATTGGGAGTAAACACTCATTGCAGCTCCGTAAGTATGCTTTTTGCATGCATGCAAGAAACCAGAAATTGAGAGCATGGGTCACAGCGTTCACATGATTTTATCATGTTCCTTTATCTGCGAACTTATTTATTGCTTATCTCTTTCACTTGAATCAAAGTTTATCATAGGAAAGAATTTATTTGAATTATGGTAATGTTACCAGAAGTAACATATATCTGACATAGTGGATGCTCAGTGTATATTGAATTAATATAAGTACAAAAGTACTAAATATTTGGTCTTATTCTCCTTCACACTGGGATCACAGGCACAGATGCGGGGGTTGAATGGCTGAGCAGATGCGAGTTTTCTAAGATGAAAAGTGGAATATTGAATTCTTTTAGTGTAATAGGAATTCCTTTTGAATATTCAAATGAGCAAATAGTAAAACTGGAGAGATGACTCGGCAATTGAGTATATACTTCTCTTGCATGGTATCTGAGTTTGGTTCCCAGAACCTGTGTTGGGTGCCTCATAATCACATGTAACTCCATCTCTAGGTGATCCAAAACTCTCCTCTGGCTTCTTAGAGCTCCTGAACACATGTGGCATATGTTCATATAGACATATATATATATCTACAACTAAAAATAACAAGTCTTTAAATGAATGGATAGGAATCACATCAACCAAATTCTATAGGAAAGGCATGGGAGTGGCATCTTGGCAAGAGATGAGTCCTTTGGTGTGCAGAAAATAAATTCTTCCTTGGACATTAGTCTACAGGGAAAATTTTTAGAAAACAACCAGTAAATGTCCAGAACTAGTGTGGTAGCTGAAATATGTGGTCAACCATTAACAGCAGGAAAAGGATGGCCACCAGTGTGCATGGGAGCTGACTCATACTAGCTCATATGACCCAAGGATGCTGGTTCTTCCAAGTTCCTCATGGAGGGGGTTTGAAATAGACTTAATGAGAGCGTACTTCCACCAGGGAGATTGACAATGCTTTAAATTTGGCTTTAAAATCGGGACTTTTAAACCCATTTTTCCAAAAGTTTTGGGGAATAATAATAATTTTATGAACATAATAATTTTATGAACACAGCTGCAAATCTTATTTGGGCTTTGAGTCTCGGGGATGGGAGTTGATGATTGGGCAGGATGGAGACTCAGGATTTCCAAGTACTGTGGTGCCTGGCATTTTTAGCTACAGTGGTTTATGCATACGTGTACATATGCATACATCCATTGACTATCTCAGTGTAATTGTGGCAATTATTTCAAAAGAGAACGCTTGGCTGTAATCCTGATGCAGTCATAGAAAAGCTATCTTCAGAGAGAGATTGGGCAGAAATTTGCTAGAACTGTGAAGAACAGAAGCTCAGAGATTCCTAGAAACATCTCTGTCCTTCAAGCTCCACAATGAGTATTTCCATTTTGGATCTTCATATTGAAGTTAGACATATTTTATCCTGTGATCACGACAGACTGTCATAGATAAAACAATTAGAACAGGAGCCATAAAATGCCCGTGAGACATTGGATAAGTCACACATTTCCTTTGTTTTGTCTTTAGTATCTGTTTTGGTAAAACAGAGAACATGTTCTGATATTAGAACTCATCTCATGTAGACAAAGGTGCAGGATCCGTTGGTGCTGCCTGCAGAGTAGCTAAAGGTGAAATGGTCAGAGGTCTGGCTGAGACTCCTACAGATGAGCTGAGAAAGAGCTCGTGTGAATTTGGAAACTGGGTATATCACACGACAGTGAGGTCTCTGTGCAGCTCTAGCTCCAGCAACATCATCTGGTTGTCATCATATCCCTGCTGACAACCACTTCAAAATAAATCAGGCGTAGTACCATAGCACAGCAGCCATGTGTGCCACGTGCACAGATTCTGTGGTCATGGATGTGTTAGAAGTCCAACAAGGGTGTCTTGTCTCTGCTGCATGGTGCTGGGGGCCTCAAGTCAGAAGCATTCAGTGGCTAGAGGTACCTGAAAGAGGAGCTGGGATGACTTGAGAGCTGGCTTGCTGAAGACTGCTCACCAAGTCCCTACAAACAGTCGCTAGGGCGTGGGCATGCTTCAGACATTATAGCCTCCAGGAGATCACACTTCCAACCTGGTTGATCAAGGGTTTTTGTTTTGTCTTATTTTGTTTTGACATGCGCAGAACTGCACTTAGGGCCTCTCGTATACTGCTATTGAGCTATATTCCCAGTTCTTTCTTGAGATTTTTTAAGAGAAAATGTTCCAGCAAGCATAGTAGAGGACTATAATTGTTTACTGTGTAGACTCAAAAGTCACATCATGTCATTTATGTTGATTTATGTTATACTTTATTGAAGCCATCATGACCTGGTCATGTTTAAACTCAGGAAACACAGACTCCATTGCCCAATGGGAGGAACATTTAAGAACTGACAACCATGCTTCAAAATAATCAGAGAGCTTACAAACATTTCTTGAAATAGTAAGGTTGTAAAATAAAGTATGAAGAAGAATCAATAAAAATAAAAATAATGATCATTATGGCTGTTATTGTAGGGTGTAGGTATGGAATGGACTCATGTATGCTTTGCAAAATTTAAGCCACTCAATTGTCATAATAACCCAGAGAAGCAGTGCTATTTTTATACCTACTGTGTAGCTAAGAGAGAGAAGCATGGATAGGTAAAATGACTTTCCAAGGTACTTACTACTTGTGATCGACATAGTAGGAATAGCAACACCTAATAGATATTGAATATTCATCAAGTGCCTGGCATATAGTGAATCTACATGGTGGAATATATTGGACTTTGCTAAACATCTTTTATTAATTGTCTTAGTTCTCAAAATATTCTTGCAATATGTGTACATTCAATCTCCTGTCTTGTGCCAGAGAAAACTAAGGCTCAGTGAAATGACCTGCTTAAAGTTAGGACGTTAGAAAAAAAATTCATTTAATTTTTGCTTTCTCTGAAGTCTGAGGCCTGGAGCATATTCATGGGAGAAAGGGGAGTGATGGGTTAGGGAGACATCTTCCTGTGGATCTCAGCAGAGTGAGATTTGGACAAGGCTTAGTGCTTCTGAGGGAACAAAGGCAGAAACTATTCTGAGAAAAGGAGATAAGGATTGTGTATTTGTGAGTGGTGTGTGTGTGTGTGTGCGTGTGTGTGTGTGCATGTGTGTGTGTATTCCCTGGTGGGAGTAGAAGAGGCCCACCCATTAGGCATTAATTTACAGCTGAGCATAACCTTCCCAGTGCTCAGCAAGGTAGCACTTCCAAACCACTGTCCAAGGAACTCCTAGAGTGCTGTTAGCATCTCTGCCTTGCAAAGAACCAGAGCTCTGGGGATACAAAAGGCCAGCAGTTAGATGATCACTCAATATGGACATCAGAGTTCAGAAAAGAAAAACTGGGGCAGACTAGACCACTCCATAGATCTAGGATCACTTATTTAAGTTGGCATAGACAAAGGAAGAGTGTGAGAACCTCAGGTTCTTGGTGAAATTCACATGTCTTTGCATCCATCTCTCTTATTCAAAACACATTCAGATGACACCTCCTCCTGAAAGCCTTACAGCTCTCTCCAAATCCTAAATGATAGATATTCTGTTTCTCCAAGCTCTTGTCCCTTCTGCAAGGTCTTGTTTCTCCAACTATACTCTTTCAATGAATTTCTCTTTCTTACCAGGCAGCAAAGACAGGGGCAATATTTTGTCAACATGTATGAACATCTTGTTTGGTGTTCAGGAACAGCAGGTTCTTTACAAGTGCTAGATAGCTGAGGTCTGACGATTTCCTGAGTGAGCACACTATGAATAAGAGAACTAGTGGAAAGAGAGGGACTTCAGGGTTAGGCAGAGAGGAGAGCAAGGACAGATATCCTAGAGAGAGGCCAGAGCAAGGACAAAGAGAGGGGACCAGAAGGGCTTCTTATGCAGAAGGTCCAGAGGGAAGTTTGGCCATAGCATTGGCATTTTAGGGAGAAATTTGTAGCAACATTGGAGATGGAAGCAGAAAATATGAATGCATAGTTCTTTTGTGCCCTAGAGGTTTCAGATGGCCTGGATGTTGCTCTGTTCACATCTGTTCATCATGGCTTCCTCTTTGACCTGAAAGTCACATGCTGATTCATCCATCAGTCACTGACAGTCTGGATTCCCCTTTGCTGTGCTGTTCTAGAAGCCTTCAGCTGTCATTTGATGCTTATTAAGAAGAGTGAGTCAGGACAGTGGCTTTAGACACAGTTTCCACCCTGGTCCTTCCCCTTCTCTCCTTGCTGAACTATTCTGAGCTTGCATACTCAAAAGGCTCTGTAGAGAGTAGGGAGAACTCGGGCTTTGGAGCACCAGAATTCCAGGGAAATTTTAGCTTCGCAGTTTACTTACTATGCAAGCTTGAACAGGTTTATCCTAATGTAGCATATGTAGGATTGTCATGGAGTCTGAGGGAGATTAAACACTAGGGCTTTGCACAGGATTTGGGGCACACTCAACATGTAAAAAGTACTCACAGTTCCTTTGAATAGAGAATCATACAGTAGGTTTTCACTCTTCAGCGTGTAGATGACAGGGCTGTCTCGGTGTGTATTTCCAGTGGAATTCTGGGAACCATTTCCTCCTTCCTTTCCAGTTGACTGCTGTGGGTCATCCCTGGTATGTGATTCTTTTCTGTGGCTCTCTGGGATGAGAGGAAGGGAGAAGCCAATAAACCAAGGTCAACAACAACTCTGGGAAGGGTAACATTTCTTGGCCACGTGGGCATCTGTGGACTTGAGACTGGCAGAGTCCGTGAACTGGTTTGTGTTTTGTGATCCTACTCTGTCCATGACCATCCTCGTCAGTTTTGTCCACTGTTTGATGATGCGAACAGGCAACAGTGCATGCTGCCAGGCACAGCTGGCAGGGCCTTCACTTCCTGGTTCCAGCAGGCTCTTAAGCTCTACTAGATGGCTCATCCCTACAGTAGTCCCCTGACTACTGCAAAACAGGCCACTCGCCCCATTCCTCTCAAGAATTTGATGTCTTTAGAAGCAAAGAAGTGCTAACCCTTGCTGCCTATACATCCTTTCTGCCCTAAGCCTGACAGGCAGAGTCTGTGCTCTCTTTCACCTATGACCTCTGGTCGATAGGAGGTGGAACCATCCTTGGCCATACCCCGTCTGTTCCAAGTCCTCTTTCAGCCTTGACGTCCCTGTTCTTCATAGTTAATGAGCATATAAATCCTGTCCTTCTCCGTCAGCATCAGGAGCAGCTCCTACCCCCACCCCCCACATAGATCTAATGGAAGCAGCTAAGAAACTAAGTGAGAGTCATAAAACACACATTCCCAGCTATGCGACTCACCAGTTTTACACGAACAAATCGCTTAACCTCTCTGAGCCACAACTGTTCATATTTGAAAGGGTGGGGATCATGCTAATTGCCCCGTTCCCCCCTCCACCCCATTTACTGTGAGAATCCAATGAGATAATGTCTGTGGAAGTGCTCTGTCAACCCAAAGCTGTTATTACACTGCGATGGCCTGTTATTATTAAAAACTGGTTTTCCCGATTCCTCCAACTCTCCTTCCCTCTCCATCTCCTGAGTTGACTGAAGACTGAGGCTCAGTGGAAGTACAGTTTTGGGGCCGGAAACTAGTAAGAACTCTGTCTTGCCTACCCAGACATCTTAGGTTCAAAGGAAAATGACATGTGACACCGGAAATGTTCTTGGTTTGACAGCTGAGAATCCTGATGGAAACAGCTTTGGTGAGGTGGGAAACGTACCAGAGAACCCAGTGAGTAAGTCTTGAACAGTAGTTGCTTCCGGGGACATTGCTGCATGATACACCCAGCACATATTGCTTTGATCACTTTCTTTGATTTACTGTCACTTTTTTGGTGAGGTCACCAACACCTTCCAGGAGAAAATGACAATAAAGGCAATATCTTCATCCACATCACCTGCTATCTTATGACCACACCATGGTCCCCATTTCCCCCAAGGCTGGACAAGCAGAAGGGTTGAACCTTCTGGCCTTTCCCCATGGTGCCTCAGCTTCTTCTATTTAAACCTTCAGCAATTTTATGCTTATGTAGTCTTTTTTTTTAATGTCACTTTCTTTCTTCTGGTATGGCTCAACTTGCTCACAAACTCTACATGAGGATGACCTGAACCCCTTTGCCAAAGTGAGGTACCCTTCACTGTATTTCTCCAGGAACTTATTTTCCCCTTCAGGAGCCACCTCACCCTTGGTGACTCTTATGCCTCAGGGTTGGTCTTCTCCCCAAAGCTGGTAATTCCCCAAGACTGGCCTCACCTTGCTACTCGGTCATTCATTCCTTAAAGTTACAGCATTTAGCCCAGGGTGCAGCAAGAAAACTAGGCAGAGTGGATGAGCTAATAATATTCAGGACTTGGTCTTTGAAAGTGGAGACTCTCAGAGATCTTAATGAAGAAACACAGATGAGCAGCATGAACAGAAAGTACTGCTCTCGAATCTTTTCTCAGACCTTGACACATACCACTAAGCTTAAGCTGTTTAGGATTTAGAGAGTGCGTCCTCTGTGTTGATCACGTGACTCAGAAACTTCAGACTTCCCCACCATACTCAGAAGAAAGTACAGTTATCATCCTTCGGGGACTCCTAAGACACTGTGGCCCAAGGACTTTGAGTCATTTGCCAAAGGTAACCCACCCAGCAAATGAAGGATTGCTCTTGAGTCAGATCTGTTTCCTGCAAATATCCAAATTCACTGAACTAGATTGTATGGTCTCTGGTCTGAATTTTTGAGATTACCAGCTGCAGTAGTTTAAATACATTATGAATTGGTTTCCTTCTTTTGCTTCCTTCTTAATAGTTGTCTGAGAATTAAGAAGATACAGATGGGCTTTAGATTGTGTGTGTAGGCATGCACGCACATGCCTGCGTGCATGTATGTGAAGGTCAGAGGTTGACATCTGGGGCCTTTTTCAGTAACTTCTCACCTTATGTTTTGTGACAAGATCTCCCCCTGAGCCTGGAGTGCATTGATTTGCCTAGATTGATTTGATCTGAGACCTCCTGGGAACCTTTTGTCTCTGTCCCCTCAATCCTAGGGTTATTAACGCATGCTGCCATGCTCAAAATTTAATGCAGGTGTGGGAGATCTGAACTCAGGTCTTCATGAATGTACAGCAAGCATTTTACCCAGTGAGCCATCTCTCCAACCCCAGGCCTTAGATTTTTTTATTTAAAGTTCAGGATATTTTAATCATTAGAACAAACTGCTGATTTTTCTCTAGGGTCCTTGCAGAGTCTAGGGACAAGGACATGTTATTGAGCTCCTGGACTTTTATGGCTGGTGGCTTCTTGAAAGAAGATCCTACTATGTAGTCTGGGTGTCTTTGAACTCATTATTTCTCTGTCTCAACCTCCCAATGCTGGAACGACAAGTGTGTTCCACCATGTCTAGTGTGAGCTTGGTTGAGAATCTGGTCACGTCTTGGGGCTAGCCGGTCATGCTTTGTCCATTGAACCTATCATTTCACAGCAGCCCATCGCTCTAGAGTCTCCTTGCTGAAAACCTCTGGAGAGAATCTAGCCACACTCTATCGTACCTTCTTGTCCACCTGAGGGTGGCAGTTGGGCCGTCACGTCATTACAGCATTACTCCAGTCTCTGGCCTCTTAACCTCTCCAAAGAATGATGTGTGGATCTCCATACTTTTCTTCATGGAACCAACGTTAAAATCTCACTATCCACCAGTCGAGAATTTAGGGCAAGCCCCAGCTCTTCATCTCCTTAATCAATAATAGCTGAGGCCAAATATTCAGGAATAGAAATAAGACTGCTCACTGCATTGCCATTTGTAGCTGTGGAAAATGTAACCACTTCAGCCTTCAGTGCTAAGAAATTTGCTGAGCAGATCATACCATGTCTGCAGGAACAACAGACATTGGAATGACCGTGGTAAGAAATGCCAACTGACTCAAAGAGAGGATGAGGAAAGAAGGACAGATGTAAAAACAGGGGCAAGCTGGAATATCAGTCTCCATTTATATAGAGGAGAAAAGCTGAAAGTGTTAAGAAGGGTAAAAGTGTTTATCTTGGGGTCATGAGAATATGGGGGCTTTTCTTGTTCTAAATTTTCTATTGGGGGAGGAAGTATAACTTAGTGGTTATGAAAATGGACTTCAGAATCAAACTGGCTTGGCTTCCATCTGTCTTTTGCCACTTGAGAGCATTGTCACCTGAGTTTCAATATTTGTAAAACAAGAACAATGATAAAGCCTACTACTTCATCTTCTTGGGAGAGTGATGACTGGCTTTGCTTTTGGGTTATTGGTTGCGTGCTTGGCACACCTCTGAGGAGTTTGTAGGCATCTTCTCTATCTAGACTGTACAAGAAACGGAGAGGAAAAGATATTCCTCTGCCAATACCTGATCCCATTTCTGATTCCCTGTCATTCACGGTGGCCCACACTCAGTTTGTTCTCCTGTCATCCACATCTCCTTGCTGACTCATTCTGGGCCCACTTTGACTAAAACCCCAAGCATTTTCATACGAACACGTGTATTCTATCCTCTAGTTGTTTTTTTCTCTTATGCTTGCTATTTCTTTTCTTCTTCTTCTTTGGACTTGAGTGAACTAATTATTGAGATAGCAGGTGGATGAGAAACCCGAGCATTCAAATCTTACCATTGATTATGAGGAAGTACGAGAATAAGCCTCATGACATGGCAGTGAGGAGTTGCCAGGCACGCCTATTTCACACTTCAGAGGCACTGGCATGAACTTTCCCTTTGTCTTCTGCTGCCCCTCTGGAAAGAGCCGCTGGTTCTAATGAGATAGTGGGTAGGCAGAGAGGCCTATCCATTCAGTGAGGATGCCATCGTCCTGGGGTCATAGGAGAAGATAGCAAACAGGACAATGGTCTGTGGACATGAAGTAGAGAACAGATATGAGAAGAGTAGGAGCTGGGGTTCTCATCTCTGCTCTTTCACCTGTAGCCTAATACATCTTTGAGCTTCATTTTCTTTTCTCCCTTCCTTCTTCTCTCCCTCTCTCACTCCCTTCCTTCTTTTTCCCACTTTCTTTGTATGATGCTGTGTATGATACTTGTGTTTGCCTTTGGGCTGACTCTGCCAGCCTTGCTGGCCCAGGAACCACCATGTGGTTGCTGGGAATTGAATGCAGGACCTCTGGAGGAGCAACCAGTTCTCTTAACCTTTGAGTCATCTCTTCAGCCCCCAGCCCATGAGATTCTGGACATTCCTCAATTTCTGTTGACCATCTTTGTCATAGTAGCATTGAGATTACAGATACATGTTTCAACACTCAGCTTCTTACTTGGGTTCTGGGGATTTGAACTAAGTTCTGTGACCTTGTGTGGCAAGAACTTTATGCACTGAACTCTCTCTGTAGCCTGAACTTCATTTTCGCATCTTCAAGATGAGACACTTGGGTGAATAGATTTTAGCACACCCATATGAGCACATACAAGGCTGGCATGAGTAAGCGTGTGTGCGTGTATGTGTATGTGTGTGTGTGTGTGTGTGTGTGTGCACATGTATGTGTGTGTGGTGTTTATTGATTGCATTTGTTGATGCAAGAAGATGCCTCCTAAAAGTGTATGTCACTCTCTCTTGGATTTAGGTTCTAGACTGTATAGAAGGGAAGTTGAGGTAAGCAAGCATGCCTGTATTCATTCGCTTCCTGCTCTTGACTAGCTGCTACTAGTTCCTTCTGCCTTGACTGGTTAACTGGCCTGGAATAACTCCATTCTCCCCTGGGTTACTTTTGTTAGCATGTTTTATCACATCACGATGAACAAAACAGGACAGCAGAGGTAGGAGATAAAATGGGAGGCATTTCATACACAAGGACTAGCAACACCCAACATGGGAAATCTAAGAGGAAGGGCAAAAGTTGTCCTGGGAACCTTGACTTATGCAAGATCATATACAATGAGTCCAAGTGAACTCCAGAAGTAACACAGACAACTGATAGGTTGGCACCATAATTTGATGCTTCTCTAAATACAGCGAATATGTCACATAGTCAGTCTCCAACCAACACCATGCTGGGATCTGCCAAAGTCAATATGAGTATGAGCCCATCCTCTGCTCCGATGATCCTCTACTTCCTCCTCATTTTCCTAGAATAAAGGTTACCCAGCTCCTCCTCTCTACATCTTCGCCCTCCTTGAACTTGGCCACCTGTGTCAGAAGATGCATGCTTAAGTTCACCCAGGAACCTTCATTGCACAGCCCTTTTACTTGCCCTTTCAAATGACTTTTTTTTTTTGACAAAACCACAAACCCAGATGGGCAATTAGAGATTCACATTGGCAGCAATTTGGGAATATTTTGGCTAATTGCTGCCCCGTGTGAAAGAGGGCATCATCCCTGACAGCTGGCCTGAGCAATCAGCACTGTTCCAGTAGAGTTCTGTTCTGGCTTTGAAAGGGGGCAGGGGAATGACGTGCTGTGGTTAGTCAGAATGTTCTATCTGTCATTCGTCCTTTGCTGGGAAGACCCCGAGCTCTGGGAGATGCTGCGTGGATTAAAAATGCGGAGTTATATTTCATTCACACCAGTTTAACAAGGTTTGCTACTTTCATTGTCTCAACTGAAGTGGGAGGGTCCCTAGATAAGGAGAGGATGGGGCATTTGGTGACCCTCTATTTCCACTCTTCAAGTTCTTTGGAAGTAAATGACTGTGTGGCTCCTTCCTTCTTCCTTCCCTTTATTTTTCTTTCTTTTCACTTTTCTTTTTCAGGCAGACAAGCACAACCCCAGAGGAGGAGGAAATCAATTTACTTTCTTCTCAGGACAAAAGAACGCACTGGTTTACTCCCATGGGCTCACTTTCCATCACTGCTAGAATCATCAGTATGTGGTGTGAGTCCTAAGCAAAGGCCAGGAAGGGTATTGTTTCCTCCACATTTGGTGCTTTTTCTGTGTGTGGTTTGTGTCACCTTTGGACACTGCCCCTGTTCTCCTGAACGCTGTGTTGACAGTGGATGCAACATGCTGGAACCACACCAAAAAGCTGCAGGGGGTGTCTGAGTTCACATGTCCCACATTCCAGGCAAGTGTTTTTAATATTGAGCAATGCTATGCTTTGCCAGGGTGAGGTCTATGCAATTGGAATGCCACCGAAAAGGAAAGTCCCGGACAGAGAGTGACTCAAAGCCTCTTATCCCCTCACAATCCTTGGGGTTTTAATTCCTTCTCAATTCCCTCATGATAAATACAGCTCAGCGTACTTACTGACCACACAGCTCTTATTGGTTCTGATAAGTACAACTTCCCAAGAGATAGGAATGCAAATTGTCATATTTTGTTGAGTCATGTGTGCTCAGCAACTCTTTCCCAAATGTTGCATCAGACTAATAAGTAGGCAGCTCCCAGGTCTCTGCTGGATGACACTCCATACCCAGGAAAAGCTCTATCCATTTTTTTTAAAAGGTGGTCTCCCTCTACCTGCTCTTTAAAATAATTTATTTATTTTACATCCTGTCTGCATTTTCCCCTCCCTTCTCTCCTCCTGTTTCTTCCACTCCTGTTCCCATCCCCAAATCCACTCCTCCATTTCTCTTTATGAAAGGGTAGGTCTCCCATGAATATCAACAAAGCATGGCATATCAAGTTGCAGTAAGACTAAGACTAAGCACCCTCCCCCTCCCGTATTAAGCTTGGACAAGGTGACCCAGTATGAGGAATAAGGTCCCAAAAGCCAGTAAAAGTCAGAGACAGCTGCTGCTCCCACTGTTAGGAGTCCCACAAGAACACCAAGCTACCTAACTGTAACATATATGCTGAGGGCCTAGGTCAGTCCCATGCAGGCTCCCTGGTTGTCTGTTCAATCTTTGTGAGCCCCTATGAGCCCAGGTTAGTTGATTCTGTGAGTTTACTTGTGGTGTCCTTGACCCCTCTGGCTCCTACAATCCTTTCTCCCCTTCTATAAGATCCCCCTAATTCCGCCTAATGTTTGGCTGTGGGTCTGCATCTGTTTCCATCAGCTGCTGGATGATGCCTCTCTGACGACAATTGGGCTAGAGACCAACCTGGTCACAGGAGATGGCCAGTTCAGGCTATGTATCAGCTTTTGCTAGGATTCTTAGCTGGAGTCATCCGTGTAGATTCCCTTGTGCCAGGTTTTTACCTGACCTCTAAATGCATCTCTCCTTTTCCAGTAGTCTCTTCTAGAACTCTCTCCCTCTGCACACTCCCCCAACCTGATGGCTCATGCTCCCATCCCCACCTGCCCTCAGTCTACTCATCAAAGGAACCCCCAAGGGAGCAAAGGCAAAACTGCATTTTCAGATAAGTTAGAAAACTCTGGCTATTGTACTTTCCATCCACACTGGTCTCCTAGCAACAAGACAGCTGGTGGCTTCCACAGGAAAAGGAAACCTGGAAACTGGGGGAGCCCGTCTGAATTCTTGCAGGCAGTCTGATTTATGGAAAGCTTGGCTAGGAGACCCAGAAGTGGAGTCATCCGAGCATCCCTGCCCTTCACTTAACCTCAGTGAGCAGATAGAGGAAAAGCAGACGAGAGGTGCTGGCTTCTTTCACAAGAATCTGCCTGGTTGGGAACAGACATTTCCTTCAATTTGGGGAGGAGCATTTGAAAACCTCTGCATACGGCATGGAATAGAATCCCATAAAAAGTAAGGAGCTGGGTGGGGGTCATAAGCAGAGGTCTTACTGGTGTCAGCCTCTCCCTGGGGAGCATAGGCAGGGAGTTCCCATACAGTGTTGATTTTCTCAGCTATAATGTAAGGAGATTGAAAGAGATGTCCTCTGGGGTTTGTGTACCTATAAGCATTCTTACTTAATTTCCCAAATATAATATATCATCAGCCTTTCTGATTCTCTCTCTCTGTCTTTCTGTCTCTGTCTCTGTCTCTGTCTCTCTCTCTCTCTCTCTCTCTCTCTCACACACACACACACACACACACACACACACACACACACTCAAGTCACTGTGTGTTGAGCAAGAATTCAAACCCAGGTCTGGCCCCTGTCCTATGCAGTTAGGATAGGCACATGCAGCAGACACATGGCTGGTACTGGTATCCTATCAGATGGCTTTACTATCAACCTCTATCAGCCTATGGGAGTAGAACAGGAGATTGTTTAGCAGAGACCTATACCCTCACTCTGACCTTAAACAGCTGTTAAACTCAGGAGTCTCCAGAAGGAAATGGAAATAAAGGGCCTTTGAATGGTTGCTGCTGTGTTGGTCAGGAGCAGGTGAAGTGATGTCCAGACAACTCCCTCCCTATTCAGTGCCTGCTCCACAGTAAGAGCTCAGTAAGCAAGGAAGGGAGATGGAGAGACCAAGAGAGAGATGGATTGGTTATAGGTTCCTGGAGCATAGGGACTTGTAGTAATGAGGAGAGGGCTGGCCGCGTTCCCGGCTCCCAGCCACCCAGCACTGGGCCCCTTGTTTCGTCCCACCCGGCTAGCTTATACCCGAAATAATTACACAGAAACTGCATTCATTGAAACACTGCCTGGCCCATTATATCTAGCCTCTTCTTGGCTAACTCTCACATCTTGCTTTAACCCATATCTAGTAATCTGTGTATCATCACAGGGTCGTGGCTTACCGGGAAGATTCTAACCTATGTCCATCTCAGGCTGTCTGCCACACTACCTTCTTCCCAGCATTCTGTTCTGTCTACTCCGCCCACCTAAGGGCTGCCCTATCAAAAGGCCAAGGCAGTCTCTTTATTAACCAATGAAAGCAACCCAAATACAGAAGACCTCCTACACCAGGGACTTGTCCTAACTGCATAGCTTCAGTTTGTTGGGTGCCACACAGATATGAAATAACTTCTTTAGCCAAACAAATTCTGCACACACATATCCACAAGTGCATACAAGGAAACACACATGCATATACATACACAGGTGCATGTATACACATAGGTGTTCACACTCATACATTCATGTACACACATTTACACATATTCCTACATATGCATTTACACACATAGCCATGTGGGTATGTTAAAGAGTAAGGAACTTCAGGACCCAGTCTTGCTAGGACTTTTAAGCGGGGCCTAAATTTGAGCATCATACAACGCAGCTAAAATAGCTAGTATAATTTGACTGTGGTTGGCTATTGAATACACAACTTAGTGTTGTTCTTTGATATGGCTGATATACGAATTCTTGCTTTGCAAATACTCTTGATTTCTCTTGCACTGGTCACATAATGTTAGGGACATTCTCACCATCTCTCAGCCTCTCTTCTCTCTGTTCCTTCCTTACTATGTAGCACAGTCAGTACTTTGCATCATTCTTTCATAGTGGCTTTTCCGCTCAAATCATCTATCTTCACCACTGAGGACTGTGAGGCTCAGATTGTGAGTGAGTGAAGACGACAAAGATGGTGACAGCAAACAATGTAACTTACATTTCTCTAATACAATGAGATGTGAGGTGGCGTGGTGGTCCAGGTCTGCATTCCCAGTCTGGAAGGTAAAGGAAGAAAGGTCAAGAGTTCATGGTCATCTTTGACTACGTGATGAGTTTAGGATCAGCCTGAGCTGTAAGATACCTTGGCTCCAAATGAATAAGTGGATGACTAGATAAATAAACATAGATGTGGGAGGAAGAATATGGCATGTTTCATTGAAGATTGAACTCATGGTTTTGAAACAAATAAAACCCCACTCTCTCCTTTATCAACGCTAGGGCGTCTTGAGTATTTCTTGTGTTCCTGGCTCTATGGTCACTACACACTTACTATTTATTGCTATTAATGGCCTTGAAGGGTGAGTACCAATGATTCGACCTCAATTTCAAAGGGTATAGTTACTGACACATAGACACATTAACTAGTGAACCCATTGAACCTGAGCTATACCTGGCACAATGGAGATTTCAATTTAGGTAGCATGGCTACAGAGCAAACTGCAGGCAAGTGTGACCTACTGATTTGATCAGTGTCTCCAGGGTCTTGTGATCCCTGTTGACCAGCGACTTCTTTTTGGCTCATCTTGAAGACATCTTACCCTTTATGGTGGCTTGCATCATTACCACTTCTTATCCCTTAGATTAAAAACAAACAAACAAAGAAACCTGATAACCCAGGAGCTAGAGATGCACCTCCCACTGGACTTTAAAAGTGGAAAAACTTCTTCATAAGGTCATCATGTCTAGTGAATTCTAACTGTGTGGCATGGCCTGGCTATTGGGCTGTAAGATCAAGTTAGTAGTTCATGACTGATAGTCCAAAAATGAAATGAAATATAATAGACAGCAGCAGAGGCAGCAGCACTTGGGGCACTGTGGTGCATCAGTTATCAATATATGTGTATGTTCTGGGCAACAAGGGAAAATCCACTTTGTGTTGAAGGTTATGCTTGCCCAAGTTTGAAAACCATTGGTTTCACTGAGCAGTTTACCAAATTATGTTTGATCTAAAGAGGGTTCATTTGCCTTGGATGTGGGGGGAAGGGATAAAAAAAATATTAGGATGAGCTTCAGGAAAGTCCCTCTTAGAGGTAAAATGGTTCTATCTGCTCCTTGTTTTGTAACTTCATATAAAATTTCCTATTCCTAAAGGGGGTTAGCAGCTCAACTTCATGGAAGAGTTCTTGCCCAGCCCTCATAAAACCATGTATGCTCAGCATCCCATAAAGAGAAAAGAATTGAAAAGCCACTGAATACTACATCAGACCTCTGGTGTCTCGGATAGTGATTCATTCTTGTATGATATGGTATGGTACTCAAGGTTCAGGTGTGCAGCCAGCGCTGGGCAGACTGGTGTAGAATAGGCATGAGGATTTGAGTTGTGGTTATCTCTGTCTGTTTTGAAACTGTGGTAAGGATCAGTGTGACAACCCTACCACCTATATGGTACTTGCAAGGTCATGCATAATGGTGTTCAGGATTTAGCAAGCTGTTTAAAAAGATAGATAAAGTATTGCCAACAGATGGCTGCAGAGGAATAAAGCCTAGATGAGACAGTGGAGATGAACACCAGTGGGAGGGAGTATACTTTGGTTCAGATAAACAGCTTAAGTACAAATTTGACAGGAATTTAGATGACAGCACTTCAGGACTCAAAGTCCAGGGTTGTTAATTAACTTATCTGTGCATCGTCACCGCAACACGGGCCCAAGCCCAAGATAAGCTTGGCTGCATTCAGCTTTTTGTGGACATACTATTATGGAGTGTTACTTTGCCCATCTGGGGCACCGTTTGCAAAAAACATTCAGTAGACTTCGCAGCTCCTGCCAGCTTAAGTCTTTCCCTCACTCTTCATTTTGGTTCGGTACCATGACTTGGTTTAAACATCAGGATGTGACAGAAACGTGTTGTCCTTTGAGCCTATTTCTCAACTTTTGGAACTCTGATATGTGTGCGTGCACGTGTATGTATGTATGTGTGTGTGTGTGTGTGTGTGTGTGTGTGTATGTGTGTGCGTGTGTGTGTGTAAATAAGTCATGGTTAGTCTTCTGGAGGATGACATTGATGAGGTTCCCCACTTGACCCAGCTAAAGACATTCTGCACCAACCAATGAAAAGCCCGCCTGCCACCTGTGTGAGTTCACTTGAGATCAAGCACACCCATCCGATGCTAGCTCTGCTGATCTGAGAATCGAGTGCTTACTTTTTGAAATGTTTTGTGAGGCCTCATTTCTTAGCAGATCCATGAACAGCCCTATACTGACAAGCCCATTCTGAAGATCTTATTACACTCATTTCTGAGCATAAGAAACATTAACTAGAAGTGTTCACCATCACTATCTGGAAATACAGGAAAAAGTGTGCTCAGGTCAGGGCAATGAGAAAGGCAGTATAAACAAACTTCCTGGATAAAATGTTAAGAGTGTCCTGTGCTGCCCAGGTTTGTCTTGAACTCCTGGGCTCTCCTTCCTCAACCTCCTGAGGGAGTAGATGAGGTTACAAGCACCTGCTATGGTGGTTCGCCTTTACGGACTTCAGGCTGTGCAGTGTAGCTAGAACTACTTCCAGATAGTATAGGGCCATGCATAAATAGACTTATCTTGCTGTCCTGGGATGCCGGCTCCCATTTCCTCCTTAACAGTGAGTAGGAGGACTAGGAGACATGATTCCTGCATTCTTGTGGGTCTGGAGAACTGGCGTGATTTTCATAGCCAGCTGTGACACTGAGGGTGGTACACCTGTCCTGGTGCACAGCTGGATTGCTCTTTCAGGAAATGAGAAGCTAGGGTGAATCCTCCATACTTTTTCTTTATACCCAGCATCTGCTTGTTCTGTAACATCTTTCCTGGGAAGTGACAACCACAAAACAGAAAAATAAAAGTCATTTTTAAAAGTCAAAGAAGCTTAGCTTTAAAAGCAAAGAATGTTTGCGGGAATATGACCTTGGCTTCTTTCACTTGAGATTTGACATTATTAAAAAAAAGGGGGGGGGGAGAAATTAAGAATTTGGAATTTATTCATGGAGGATGAAGTCATTGGCTACAATTCTTCCTTAAAGGATTGTAGTCAGTTGTACTGAAGCTCTTTGGTAGACAGTGTGAACTGTCTTCCATGGGCCTTGACTTAACATTCTCCTTGGATGCATGACTTATTTTGACCAGTTTGTAGAGGCAGGAGTTACAGAGAGGTAGATGTGTCACTTCAAATGACATGTCTTGTCTTCATTTATTCCTCTGAACCTTTAACAGCTTGCTTACAACATGTCCTATTTGGCCAAATGATCCCAAGGGAGAGGAAAAATGGTAGAGCCACCTGCAGCATACAATAGAACCTTAGAGCCAGTCACACACATATGTCTGCGAAATTAATGCTTCCTGTTAGCTGTCCCTGAGGCTGCAACAATGAGTCTTACCTAGCAGTAGTTGAGGAGGACACTTCTGAAACTAAAATTAGCATAAGGAGTAGCAGCATCCCAGAAGTCTCAGATTCCCGTTTCACCGAAGGACCATTTTTGAAAGTAAGAAGAAGCTATGAAATGAGGAATTCTCTGGGCGTGGGATGCTCCGCTATTGGGAAGTTGTTCCTGGTCTCTTCAGCAGCAATCACACTTTTAATCATAGTGACTATGCTGTAAAGAATTCGGAGGAAGATTTGTGGTTCATTTCCATTGTATTTCAACAGTCAGGGAGGGTGTGCATGAGTGCATAGAACAGGAATTAGAAAGAAGAGAGGTTGTGAGGAAGTTTGGATGCCTCGTTAAAGTGTTGGCCTTGTACTCAAACCATTGTGCACTTAGCATTCAACCTGGTACTGCTCCCACTGACCTCTTAGCCCTCATTCCTGGGGATCCAGCTCAAGTTATTACAGGTGTGAATTTGAATTCGGAGGCCACCTGCTGCAATCTCCAGGTTCTTGCGTCTCAGGACAAAGATTTGTACCAGGGACGCAGGGTGAAGCAGCGAAGACAGAGACAGTTTGTTAAGAGACAGAAAGACATTCTTGGGAAGGGGAATGGGCTAGCCAGCTGAAGAAATATGTATTCTCAAAACCACTAGCCTTAAGTCTGATGAATCTTTATGGGTTGTTTATATAGCGCCCTCCTCTCTTGCTTGTACATCTTGTGAGTACTCTGTTGTAGGTAACCTTCCTAGTGCTTCTCTGCTAATTGACTTCTTTCATGTTGGTCTTGATGAAGCTTTCTCCAGTTTCCTATCCTCAATGTGCAATATTTATCTTCTATATGCATGTCCTTCCTAGCCTGTGAGGAACAATCCAGCTCTAAATGCTTTTAAATTTTTTTTTCTTTATTTTACATTCCAACCTCAGTTTCCTTCCCATCCCTCATCCCTCTCCTTTCTCCTCTCCAGCCCACTCTCCATCCACTCTTCCCAAAGGACAAGGGTTCCCATGAGGGAGTCAACAAAGTCTGGCACATTAAGTCGGGGCAGGACCAGGCCCCATCCCTCTGCATTAAGACTGAGCATGGCATCCCACCATAAAGAATGGGCTCCAACAAGCTATAGCTCATGCATCAGGGATAGATTCTGATCCTACTGTCAAGGGCCCCTCTGATAGTACAAGCTTCACCACTATCTCCCACATATGGAGGGCCTAGTTCATTCTCGTGGAGGCTCCACAGCTGTGGGTCTAGAGTTCATGGGTTTCCAGGCAACTCTAAATCTGTAATCTTGGTGTAAGGTATATAGTGCCTAAACATTCTCCTTGACTTTCCAGGTAGAGTTACACATGCTTACAGAATGCTGAATTCACTGCTTTCACCAAACGTGTCTTTAAAACTGAGAGCCAGGAGAAGACTGAGGGTATGCGAGAACACGGTCTTGCCCCTACCTATCCCCTCCTTTGCCCCCGCCGGCAGGACGTAATTTTCAAGTAAGAATGGGTTTTACTTGTCTTTCTGCTGTAAACTCTTGAAACCTTGGCTGTACAGAGTCTCATAGCATTCCAGGGCTTGCGCTTTCATTCATTCAATCATCATCTGGTAACTGAGTCTTACTGAGTCAGCAAAGCTTCCCGTGACAAGGCTGATGCCCTTTCTTTACATTTCCTGGTACCACTCCATTGCTTGCTGAGATCTTCTAGGATATTGGTCTTTCCTCGGGTTTTTGCATCCTTAACGATCGCTCTCACGGGAGGACTTTTGCAGTCTCTTGGGTGCTAAGTCCTCCCCAGTGCTCTCTTCTTCCGTCTCCCTTGGGTCTCAGTTTAACTTTCCTTCGAGAATACTGTCTCTAGTGTTCACTCTGGGGTACCATGCTGCTTTTTGCCTCCATAGCTTCCAGTCTCTGTTCTCTGACTGTCAATACTTCTTTTATCCCCACATTCTTCCTCCCTCCCTCCCTCCCTCTCTCCCCCTCTCTCTCCCTCCCTCCTCCTCTCTCTCCTTCTTTTCCTTTCCTTTTTATATATTACTTAATTATTGATTTCTTTTTTTCTATCTCTCTCTCTCTCTTTTATTTTTGCTGAAAACCAATTTGAGGCCAGTGTGAGCTCATGCTGCTGTGTGCCAGACTGAGACACCAGGTACAATCACGTGGCCTAATTAGTGACCAAAGGTGCAGAAGCTAATGAAATGAGTGTGATTGAAGGTGCCTGAAGACCCGGGGTGCGAATGTCCTCCTGATTCCTCCTTGGAAAGCTGCTCCAATGGACACAGGCACACTTCCACATACACACCATTCACACACATTCCAAACTTGCACACCCACTCACACGCTACATTTGTGCATTCTTCAGAGTTTTTTTTGCACCAAATAATTATCTTAACGTATTTGAAGGTGTGGGTCTATCGAACTTGAACTACCACAGCTGTGGTTTCCTTTCCAAGCCAAAGTCATATTCTGCTCAATACCCACGGTCTGGATGCTGTGCCACTAAATAAATTTCTTCTGGCTTTGTCACATTAGGTCCAGTATGCTACGGATCCTTCCTTAGACTTACAAAGAGCACTTAGATCTCTGACTGTAGCCACTCTTAATGTCTACCTGGAACTCTATCTAAAGCTAGTGGTAGAAAAAGGAGCGGCATGTAACTCAGCTTAGTTGAGAAATTATTAAACTGTCTCCAATAGAGAAAGTGAGAGGGACAATCCACAGCTAACCTCCCAGGGGCTGCTTAGGGGGCAAGGGACCAGGGAGTGCTTCACACAGATTAAACATATCTAAAGTTGCCCAACTTCCAGGAGGATCTAATTAGCAAACACTTTCAAAGGGACTGAGCTGACTTCTGAGACAAAGTCTGCCATAGACAGCCATGGTGGGCAAGTCAATATTTAAAGGGCACGTCTGTGTAGGTGGAGAGAAGAAAGGGAAGACCAGGAAGAGATAGGTGCTAACTCTGGAGCCCTGTTGTGTAATTGCCCTTGACCTAGCCCTTTTCACTGTTCACACAAGCTAAGTTCTGTGGAACTTAGCTCATCAGACACTCAACCCGCCTGTCTCCACCAAGAAACATGATACGGATGGACTTTACTTTACGGCCATAGTTAGCACCACAATCGTTTAGGATATTAGGCTTCTGCAAGACCTGTTTAAGGGCCTAGAATGGGACACTGTTAATTGGCCAACTCTTGTTAATATGCAAGCAGCTATGAAAGTTGGTCTTTACCCCAGCAATGATGTCATCTCCTGGACTGACTCCCTGGGGGTGGCATTTCAGGCAACACCAGGGCTTGTCAACTGTGCCTCTACAGAAGGTCAGTCTCATCTAAGGGCTTTTTTCAGATTCTTCGTGCATTTTCAGTGGCTTGTGGCCAATTATCACACAGCTCCTGCGCCACACTGTGCTGGAACAGCAATTAACAAGACCTCCTGGGTCTCAAAAAGGCTTTGAAAGAATCAAAGCACATGTGGACAAATGACCTGTAATCAAATGCACCTCCTCTGTTGGTCCTCTGGCTGGCCTGCAGTACAAAGACTTTTAGCTCTGGACTTAAAAACCTGCGACTTCTATTTGGATTTTGAAGTTCAGTTACCTGAGGAAATTTTAATAGAGAGCGATGAAAACTTTTTTTTATTTTTGTTTGTTTTGTTCTTTAGAGGATAAGTGCATGCATATGTTTGTGCATTGTGTGTGTGTGTGTGTGTGTGTTTGTGTGTGTGTGTAAGGCAGAAGACAACTTGCAAAAGTCAGGTTTCTCCTCTTTCCACTGTACAGGTCCTGGAGATTGAGCTCACATCATGAAGTTTGGCAATGAGCACCTTTGAACCAATTTTATTTTGCCAGACTATGAGCGAGCTTCTTATGTCTTATTTTGTTCATCAAAGGAGAGACATGAAATAACAAAAGAGTAAAGAATCCCATGTTCTGAGCACCCACTGTATCCCAGGCATAATGTCGACTCCCTCATCTATTCATTATTTCATTTACCTTCACAGCAAGCCTGCAAACCAGGCATCATAACCGCTTCGCACATCAAACCAAGGCTTCAGGACACCTTCTAGACTGTACACAATCCAGTCCTGTTTCTCTCTGGATGGTTCTAGAATGCAACTTCTCTCTATAAAATGGGCGAGATAGCACCCAGTTAGCATTAGGCAGGCAGGTAGTGAGCGCCTAACAATGTGGGGGTCTATCTGTCCTGGGAAAATGTAATTTTTATATTCGAATAGAATGGTTTTGCTTTTAACCTCCTGGTTACTCCTATGCTGCTCTTGCGTGTTATCCCGATTCGATACTTAATGCTTCTACCTGAATGAAGGAAAGCTTTTGTGCTTTGCTGAGTGTGACATAACTGAATTCTGTGGTTAGAAAGTCTAGCACTTTCATCAGGTAATCATTTCCAAGAAGAAACTGAATTTGGAGTGGGCAGATTCTAAGATATCCCCACCTTGCCACTGGAACTCAGTGGGCCTGCATGAATAATCATAAAGAATCGGTATTTATTGCAGTTTCCTGCCATCCCGTAGACATAGGAAGGAATGTCGCCAGCCTTTCCGACACATCTTCACTGGAGAGCTGATGGGACTGTGGCTCAGGGCCTTTGTATCATACTCTGATTCACAAAGCTGTGATGGAAGTCCAGCCATCTCTTGGAAAATTCTGGCTCAGAAAGGATGCAAAACATTTAAGGAATCCAAATGATAGACTCCGGTCTTCTGGTTCTTCCAGAGATGGGAGTTAGGCATTTTTAGCCGATGGTGAAGCTCTGGGTTTTATTTCCAATAGTGTGATCTTGTATGCTGGGAATGACTGTAACGGTGTAATTCTGAGGCCTGCTGACTTAGGTGAGGGCTTCCTAGCATCTTCTAGAATCTGAGGACTAGCAATACAGAGATGAGAAAGGGAAAAGATGGGTGTGTATAGAGAGAGCAGTCTTGTTAAAAATACTAGTTTCATTTATTTGCAGTCTCTATATTAGAAAAAAAAGAACAAAGAAACTAATTTAACAGATCCTCAGCCTATAACACAGGTTTTCTATAGTGCATCCTAAGTGAGCAGGCAGGTTTCCATTCCTCTGGTGGAGAGACATGGTTATCATCTACTCTGCTATTGACTGTTGCCATGCATAGCTACAGCACACATTCCCTGAGATTTCCTAGGACCACGTCTGCCTTTCCATCTTTCTTTATTCTTTCCTCTGTGAGTCCTCTCAGAAAAATGAAATGATGGAAAGCAGAAAGGTTTCGTAATCAGTTTACCTGGAGCCAAGTCTGAGCGTCTGATATTTTCTCCATGTGCTAACTGGGTTTAATAAGATCTGAAGTTCTTTAACCTGAGTTCCCATTACTCTTTCAAAGAAAAGGTTGTATTGGTGCCATCGAAGCTTAAGCTTTGCTGGGTTTTTATGCTGTAAGTATCCATTTGTAAAGTCTACGCCAGGTGTTCATAGTGCCAGAGATACACATATAAGCAATTTCAGCACTGTTAGTGGAATCATGGGTCTTTGATTAGATATGGATTAATATTGTTGCAAACAAGAGTGGGGTTATAATATAATTGTAATTGTTTCCCTTACTTTTCCAATGTCTTTTTTTTTTATTGCTTTCTAACCATTCCGTAACTTTTCCGCATCTACTGACATACCCTACATAGTCCAGATTGCTATTGCAATGGGCTAGCCTACATAGTCCAGATTGCTATTGCAATGGGCTAGCCTACATAGTCCAGATTGCTATTGCAATGGGCTAGCCTACATAGTCCAGACTGCTATTGCAATGGGCTAGCCTACATAGTCCAGATTGCTATTGCAATGGGCTAGCCCTTGATGTCTCGGAAAGCTTTCCCTTTCTAGACCAGCTCATCCTACACACAACATGGATTCAACACCCTAGCAACTGCATTCCTAACAGAGAGCTGTTAGGTCTTAAGAACCATGGCAGATGCTGAACATCTTCCTAGTGAGTTCAAATAACCACCCCTGCTTCGAATTTTATCCTTTTAATATCAGTATCTAGGTTCAGTTGCTCAGAGTTCAGAATTATATACCTGCTTCAACTTGTTTGTCAAAATTCTCCCTTGCAACACGTTCCCACTCTAGCTAGCCCAGTCTCTCCACCGTCTCTGCCTTTATTGTAGTATTCCTCTTCCAGTCCTACCCACCCATCTCTGCTTCACCTGCTCTAACCTAATAAGGAACAGAAGGCCCAAGCACTAATTATTTTCTGAAACTATCCTTTGCCACTTAGTACCTTTCAAATTGCAGATTAATTTTTCAAGTACACGAATTGCCCAACACATACTTAGGACTTTTATGAGCCATATAACATGATATGAAAGTTGCACATTCGCTTTTGGGAATATTTTGGGAAGTTGCTTCAGAGGATGGTTTTTGTCTAGTACTTATGAATAGAGTCCTTGACAACGTGGAAGAACCCCCCCCCTTTCAGTCCTCACAGTGGAAATGCAGTGAGTTAGATTGTCCTTGAAAATACCTTGCCAGGTGTTAATGAGTTTTGGCTTTGCATAGATGCATAGAAAACTGGACCATGGTTCTAAATTCTCCCTCTCTCTCTCTCTCTCTCTCTCTCTCTCTCTCTCTCTCTCTCTCTCTCTTGTTTTTGGAGACAGAGTTTCTCTGTAGCTTTGAGTTTGTCCTGGAACTAGCTCTTGTGAACCAGGCTGGCCTCAGACTCACAGAGATCCACCTGCCTGTGCTGGGATTAAAGGTGTACGCCATCACCGCCCTGCCCATGGTTCTAATTCTAAGAGCGAATTGTATAATACTGGAATTGTTATCTTGCTTTTATATGCTTCAAATCCCTCTTTAAAAAATGGAATTAATACATCCATAGAGAGCTATTATGAAGGTAGTCACAGATTCACACACACACACACACACACACACACACACACACACACAGAGAGAGAGAGAGAGAGAGAGAGAGAGAGAAATTTGTCTTATTTAAGCCACAGCAGGTGCTTATGAAATTGTACCCATAATTAAAATTGACTGTGGTTGCGTTAGTTTTTATGTAGTAACAACAACAGCCTTTGGACCATTGGAAGAATCTCAGCCTACTGTACAGTTTATTTGGGGCTCTGACTGGCACAAAAATGGAGGAGTGGAGATCTTTTTTTCAGTTCTATGGATGGAATCCAGGGCCTCCAAGGCAAGGGCTCCACCATGCAGCTACACCTTCATCTCAAGTTTTATTTTTCATTTTGAGATGGTGTCGTAAGAGTCACCAAGGTGGCCTTGTAATTTGTTTCCTAAGGTAGCCTTGGTTTTTAGGGGAAAACATTTTAATCGTGTTTATGTGTGTGTCCGTGCAGGGGTACATATGCATGAGCGCAGGTTCCTCTGGAGGCCAGAACACGGCACTGGATCTCCTGGAGCCGGAGTTACAGGTGGCTGTGAACTGCCTGACATGGGTGCAAGGAACCAAACTCAGGTCATCCATCAGAGGATCAAGAGCTCTTAAATACTGAGCCTTCTCCTTTAGCCCCTGGTCTTGAGGTTTTGCTCCTTCTGTCTTAGCCTTATGAGTAGCTGTGGTTATAGACTTGGATGAGCACGTCTTGAGAACAACTCCCCCTACTCTACTCATCACAGGTGTGGGGACCTGTCTTCCTTGAGTCCAGCAGACTCAGCAAGCAAATGCTCCAGGTGTGACCCCCTCAAGCTCTCCACCTTATTCCTAGGACTTGTGAATAGCTGATATTCTAAGTGAGTTTGCTTTGGTTTTGTTTTGTTGTTGTTGTTGTTGACTTGAGATCTTGTACACCATAGTCAAGCACGCCATTCCTCAGTTACACCACTAGCCCTTTAAATTTTTTATTTTGAGACAGTGTCTTGCCGAGGTTTTCAAGCTAACCCCCAAATCATTTTATAACCCAGCACCTCCTTTAACTTCTGATCCTTCCCCCTCGGTTTCTCAAATACCCAGGATTATAAGCACGCACTATCATTCTTCCCATCTTGTTCTATGATTCTAAAATGTCAGTGCCTCAAAATTAAATGGTCAATTAGAACCATTCAGAACTAAATGTTCTGAACTTGTTTTTATAAGTATTCTATTGCCACAGGCCTCATAAACTTTCAGTACAAGTTGAAAATCATCTATTTTATAAAAAAATACACTAATCTACATGGGAAATTAAAAAGGATAAGACCTCCTGAGTAAATTGGGAGCATAGGAATCATGAGACAAGGCAGAAGGGGAGTGGGGAGGAAGGGAGGGGAGTGGAGAAAAATATATAGCTCAATAAAAGCAATAAAAAAAGAAATTAGTGCTATAGATGAGGAAGAACAAAGTGAGGGGAAAGGGGTTTTATGAGATGCTAGGTGCTCCCTCCTCCTGGCTCTTTTCCAATAATTTGTTAGGGACTTTTCCCCAAGGCCCCTGAAGGTGAGTTTTCAAAAAAAAAGTACTCTTGAAACCAAGAGCTTAGCACTGATGATTGAGGTTTTCCCAGAACATTTTCTCAACAGCAAGGAAACCATGGTTTAAGGATTCATCTTTGATACCATCCTTATGAATGACTGCAGATTAGGTGGGATCTTTGTTGCTCTTATCATGTTCCCAGTGTTTACTTTCATGGAATCCTGGAGCCAGACAGAAGACTCAGATGTCCTGTAGATGAACCATTTGCTTTTAAGTCACCTGCAGTTTGCTCCTACAGGTTGGCATTTTCACAGGATGGCTCATGATCCTGTTCCTATCTTCCACCCCTATCTTAGAAGGGTGGATCATCCAAAAAAACTCTAAAGCTCTTTCTTTCAGAACATGAATCCACTAGCAAGGAACACGGACTCTTGTCTAACCTTTTCAGTTCAATCATTGCACAAGCCAGTCATTGCTTTGTCCTTTAGTCATCTCACCCAGAAATGAGGTTAATTAGCAGCAGAGCATTATTTCATGTAATAAGTAAAATGATTGTCATGCTGGGGCAATAAGCAAGGTCCTACCATGAATACATTTGCACAATAACAATGATAAGAAAAGCAATGGTAAGACTATTAGGAAGTACTGAGTAATGCTTTTGTGGTTGGGTTATGCACCATTGAGAAGACCTGGCCACTGAGCAGCATTGAGGGGCCATGGGCTGCAGGAAAGTACTGCTGTCTGTTTTTCTTACTCAGGTAGTGACCTCTTGTGGGGGAAAGAAAGAGGCCTCGACATTATCACACACATCTATACTAAGGCAACCAACAGTGGACTGGATAGTCCTCAGAGGAAGAAAGTTTTGTGTAGATCTCTACTTTGGGCAAAATGATAGAACATAAAAATAAATGGACTCAGACTAAAACTTTGCCCACTAACTCTACAGGCTAACCCTGATGAAGCTAACAAAATCCACTGTGCTTGACTGAGCACAAGAGGTGAGACTGCTCTCCACACAAGCCAGCTGTATCTAAGTGCTTAAAGTTAGTCTTCTGGTGTAGGAAGTCCTTCTGCTTATGTGTTGCTCTTATTGGTTAATGAATAAAGCTGCTTTCAGCCAATAGCTTAACAGAATAAAGCCAGTCAGGAAATTTGAACAGAGATGGAGAGAGAGAGAGAGTAGGCAGAATCTAAGGGAAGCCATGTAGCTGCCGCTGGAGACAGATGTGCGGGAACCTTGCCAGCAGGCCACAAGCCTCGTGGTAAAATATGAAGTAATGAAATGGGTTAATTTAAGATATAAGAGTTAGCCAGAAATACGCTTAAGCTATTGGCCAAACAGTATTGCAAACAATATAGTTTCTGAATGATTATTTCAAGTCAGAGCATCAGGGAATGAATGAGTGGCCTCCAACTACAGTCTTCAGAAAGAATATTTCAAAACAAGTCCAGGTAGAATTACATTTTTGCGAATTCATAACTGAAGAAGAAAGGACACACATGTTCTGTAGTGGCTGATCCTATACAATACTGAGGACAATAGCCATAGCTTCCACATAAACTTGCAGGCTATGAGACGTTGGCCTGTGGATATTATATTATCTCCTCCTTGTTTAATGAGATTGAAAGAGCTGGACTCAGAAAATGACTGCCCACGGCCATCTCTGAAATCCAGGCAAAGGGCTCAAATTATATGGGTCTTCTGACCATCTTCCACCTTGTTAGCAGTATCCTCTTTTACCTCCAGCCTCCTCCTGCATGCTAGCCTGATTGGTAACATTTGTATTGATTGATTTGTGCCATGGTAACTATAATTTGTTAAGCAAAAATTGCATGGTATTTCATCAATTTTCCATTTAATTCTTCATCCATTTAGGAACCACTTACTGAATCACTGCAATGTGCTGGATGTGAGGGCCACAATAGTATTCAGGCATGGATGACTCAAGTGTTCATTGAACTTGCTATCACTGTGATGAAAACTGCTATGGGACAATGGTCTATACCCTGTCACTTATATTTTAAATAAATGCCGATTGGCCAGTAGACAGGCAGGAAGTATAGGTGGGGTGACCAGGCAGGAAGTAAAGATGGAGCAATGAGAATTCTGGGAAGAGGGAATCACATTCTGTAGTCATGACCTAGCCACAGAGGAAGCAAGATGTGACTGCCTCGCCAAAAAAGGTACCAAGTCATGTGCCTAACTCAGACAAGGATTATGGGCTAATATAAATTACAAGAGTTAACAAGAAGTCTGAGCTAATGGGCCAATCAGTTTATAACTAATGTAGACCTCTGTGTGATTTCTTTGGGACTTAACAACTGCAGGAACCAGGCAGGACAGAAACCTCAGACAACAGAATACCAACCAGAAACATATAAAAGAGATCAGATTTACTTTGCCTTACCATCTCAGAGGTTTCAGTTTATTGTGGAAGGGAGAAAAGCATAGTAGAGTGTTGCAGATGAGAGGGCCGCTTGTTTGTCCCGGCTGCCCGGCTAGCTTAGCCCTGAAATAATCACACAGAAATTGTATTAATTAAATCACTGCTTGGCCCATTAGCTCTACTTTCTTATTGGCTAAGTCTTACATCTTAGTTTAACCCATTTCTATTAATTTATGTATCACCATGTGGCAGTGGCTTACTGGGAAAGATTCGGCATGTCTGTCTCTGGTGGCTCCATGGTATCTCTCCCCGTCTCTGCCTTCCTTCTCCCAGCATTTCATTTAGTTTTCCCTGCCTACCTAAAGTTCTGCCCTATCAAAAGGCCAAGGCAGTTTCTTTATTCATTAACCAATGAAAGTAACACATAGACAGAAGGACCTCCTACACCATTTCCCCTTTTCTGTTTAAACAAAAAGGGAGGCTTTAACTTTAACATAGTAAAATTACATATAACACAAAAGGTATCAAATAAGAATTGCAGTTACAATATTTATATATGCTTTATCTTTTATCATAACTAAGGAAAACTATAACTATCTATCTAATCTTCAACTCCCTCAAAGACTCCAGAAGGATATATTATTACCTAAGTAAACAGGAATGCATTGTAAGCAACTTCTGAAACTCTAGAATTGTCAAAGACATCTTGCTAATGAGACAGTCACCCAAAGTGTTCTTTTGTACCATTGGGGCATCCATCTTCAGCCTATAGGCCCATAGTATCCAGCAGACTTTTCCACACAGCAGGAAATTTTAAAGACAGTTCAGTCACTTTCTTCTATGTCCTACAGAATGTCTTGCAAACTCTTTCATGAAGCAGGAACCCCAAAGAACCATCTCACCTTTAGGCAAGTTCAGCAGTCATCTTTCTGTGGGTACTGCATGTCCAGTGAAGCATTCCAGGCAAGAGCAGTTTCTTGCCTGAATGGCTAAGGAGCCTCTTCAATGCCCATCTTCCTCTTGAAGTAATTGGTGCTGCCAGGAGTAGATGTGTCTCACTGTCATGAAAAGTCTTAAGTTTTTAAAACACTTTAAATGTCATATTCTTAAGGTCTCTGAAAGATTTGAAAAATACCTTTCCAACTGAAATATATCTCTATACATCTAGAAAATCTAACTAACATGACTACAAGCTTAACTATTATAGATGAGTATCTATTAACTTAAACTTCTTAATTATACATTACATTTTTAAATGAGCTACACAAGCACAATACCTTAATCAAGATCAGAAATACATATACATATAACAAAATTGACCTTAAATTTGAATCAATAAATCAAGATCCATACCCATGCAAATCTCTATAGCATATTCCCCTTTAAATTTAAAAGAATATTTATAAACAATATTTGGGAATATGGGCATAGATTTGTCCATATTGTTTCCTGATGTTTGGGGGTACTGTTAATCAGGTCTTTCATGGTATATTCTGTGTGCTAGGTTCATCTCAGTCAGCAGTTGGGTGAAGTAACTTTTTGAGGGTGTTCACAGCAACCTTTCAGGGGAGCGTGGTCTATGAAACCATATTCGTCTGGAAGTATTCCACAGTAGAGTAGCTCACATAACAGTGGAAAGAAAGTGGGGGGAGAGTTTGTGCTGCTAAGCTCTCTTTTTAAACCTCACCCTTTTATTCCATCTTGGTCCCCTAGTGTGTGGAATGGTGCTGTCCATATTAAGGCTAGATTAATCATTAATACCCTCAGGCATATCCAGATGCCTGCTTTCCTTATTTCTTAGGCATTTATCATACAGTCAAGACTATTGCAGCTGGTTCATATTCCATCAATGAAGATAATGGAGTTGGAGATGTTCAGTTAGTAGAGTGTGCCTAGCATACAGGAATTCTTTGGTTCTTTCCACCAGGTACCATCTAAACCCAGGAATGGTGGAACATGCCTGCAACCCTAGCACTTTGGAGGTGGAGACAGAGGATAAGATGTTTAACAGTTCAAAGTCATCCTCAGACACACTGATTTTGAGGCCAACCTCGACCACATGAGTCATTACCAAAACAAGCAATCTTAAAATCTTAAGATGGCAGAATATTCGATAATATAAACTGTAATGATGATGAGGTGGATCCCCAGATGGCATCCCCAGAGACTTTTCATCTGTTGCTAGGGCCTACAACCTCAGAGTCATCCATTCATCATTACTTTTTTTTTTTTTATTATAAACTGCAGCCTACCCATCAGTAAATCTTACTACACATTTAAAAAATGCTCAGAATCCACCTGCTTCTGATGTTATCTCCCTTTCACCAAATGTACCAGTCTCTCACCTGTATTATGAGAATATGGTTTCTTGACTCTTCATGGTCATATATATTTGTATAGGAATATTAAAAAACAAAATCTTTTTAAGTCTTGAACTA
The DNA here is from genome assembly GCA_004026605.1 of Ondatra zibethicus. Taxonomy (NCBI): domain Eukaryota; kingdom Metazoa; phylum Chordata; class Mammalia; order Rodentia; family Cricetidae; genus Ondatra; species Ondatra zibethicus. The sequence goes on from PVIU01000715.1 coordinate 97,699, forward strand.
TAGAACTTCTCAGAGTCTTTCATGTATTAAATACGTCAATTGTCTTAGTGACCATCCTGGAATGGGTACATTATACCACATCTTACTGACTTTTTCTGTAGTGCATCTTACGCTATAGCTCTTCTATTGGATGTGTTGTGGAAAGCCAAGAAAGCATCTATAGAAATGACCAAGTTACTTTTTTCCTCATTGCATAGTTTTCTCACTTGAGGAATATTAATAATGTGGATAGCCTACTTTTTCTGGCTACTGGGAGAATCATGAGAGATACCATACAAAAGACGAAGAAGAATTCCATTTCCTCAGCTTAACCCAACCAATCGTGTTGGTTATCTGCAGGGATAGACCCTGTTGACAGAGTCATTGATATTTCTGGTTATGCCATCTATGATCTTAATCTATGAACAACAAAAAAGTATGGTTTATTTATTTGAGCAACTGGAAGTAAAAATCAGGGAGCTTCTGGCTATCATCCAAAACCCAAATGAAACCATCATTTGGAGCTAAGACTATAGAGAACGCTAATTAGTGGCATGCATGGAGCATGGAAAAGGCAAGGGCGCCAGCTACATGGACAACATTCAAAAAAGGAAAAGGAACTAGAAAAGGCTGGAGGGGTAAGGGAACTTGAAAATGAAATGCAAGGAGGAGGCTGTAAAACCACAATGCCACTGATTAGGGATTTATTAGCTCCTAGGCAGAGAGTGATGACACAATGCCCTGCGCTGAATCACCGAGTGACACCAAGTGTGATGATGTCGAGTAGGTCAGTGGTGCGGCGTGAAGCTGGAAGCTGACACGGTTCTGAGGCTCTTCGCAAACCGCCATTCGGAGAACTTCTTTCAGACCAGGTCAGCAAGATGCAGCCCTGCCGGTCTAAAGATTTCCTCTCCAATTTAAATGCTGCTGCCTGTCCTTTTCTTTCCTCTTTTCTCTCTAGGGCTTTTTGATGGAACTGACTCAATTGTCTTGAGCTGAGGAGTCCGAAGCCTTGGAGTCACTCACGTTCAACGGATATGCCTAAATGTAGTTGTGGGCTAAGCTTCTAATGAGGATGATGAAGATGGTGATGGTAATGATGAGAATAATGATATTGATACTGTTAAAAGTATAGCTTCCAGCTGGGTGGCGGTGGCACACGCCTTTAATCCCAGCACCCGGAATGCAGAGGCAGGTGGACCTGATCTCTGTGAGTTCAAGGTCAGCCTGGTGTGTAAGAGCTAGTTCCAGGGCAGTTAGGACTGTTAAACAGAGAAACCTTGTCTCAAAAAAAAGTATAGCTTCCATATGACAGCTTACAGATCAATTTACTATACAGGCCCTTCAAAATATGGCTTGAGATTGGTATTAGAAATCTTTACTAAATGCAAACGATTTATTGGCCATCACATGTTGTGGGAGACAGAGCTGGGACAAGAACCCAGTACTCTATCCCTATATCTTAGAATCTTTGTTTTATATAATATAATTTTCTGTTTATAATCCAAAGGAGAGACAATAATACTTTTAGGTGTCTGAATCTGGAAAATTCCTATTTACTCTTTTCTAGAAGAAATTTGTGTCATTGGATGGGAAGTGGTAGTGTTTTGGGGGCGGGCATATGTGGGTAAAGATCAGAAGTGACAGAAAAACTAATCTGTCATTGCATCTCTAAGTAAAGCTCTTATTAGAGACTTTATATGGAGAGGTAAAATACACTCAACACAAGCTACCCAATTTCCCTTCTCTTATCTGGCATTTATTGTAACTGCATGGCTTGAGTCAGAGACTCAATTTTTCATCTATAAAATGGAAACGGTTATTAACCCTATGGTCTAGGTACTGTGAGGTTATATAAAACATATAGAGTGCTTGGAACTGTGCCAGTACATGGCTGCAGTGTCAGGGACACTCGGATTTTGAGATTTGTGTTTCTCTTCTGTTCGTTATTCTCGATTTCCTAGAACTCATCATTTTCAATGGTGATTATTTGTCCCTAGGAGAAATGGCAGGTCTAGAAGGACAGGGAGCAGGGTTTCTTTATTCCTGTAGCTCTAGTACCTAATACACAGAAAATTCAAATGAACAAGCAAATGAATAAATACACGAGTATCTTGTTTAGTGTAGAGCTTAAAGGAATTAGATAAGTCATCATTTATTTGCTGACACAGTAAAAGAACAAATATGTGGGTATCTTCCTAAAGTTTGGTTCTTTCTGTACTTTTACATCAACAACTATATCTTTAAGTGCTGAAATAGAGTTAGTGTTCACTGGACAAATACTTGGCACTTGGGCGTTTGTGTCCCCTGGAATGTTCCCTGTATAGGTGGGGAATAGGACAGCTCTGTCTTGACAGAAAGAAGAAACTCCTTAGTCTCTGTTATACGTTCAGCTAAGAGCTATGTCCACTGTTTGATGAGTATTCAGTCAACACTTGTTGAGTGAATAGATAATTAACTATTAGAAATTGTTTAACTTTTGTTATTTTTGTAGCAAAAGTCATAATTATTTTGTTATTATTATAGAAAGTTTAAAGAAGGTTTACCTATGACAAAAATCCAAATCTAGGGCACCCTTTTCACTTACTTTTACAACTGAAGTGTCCCAGGTAAGGACTCAGTAGAATTAAAAGGTTTCTGTTTGCACAAAGCTATTTACCAAGGTGACTAAGCAAACAGGAGAAATGGAACAGAATGATAAAAAAACAACCTGCAGCTCTTTCCTGTGGGATTTTCTGAGTTTTATCAAGACAAAACCAATTAACTGATGAAACTGACTTCTTGGAGAAGGAAGAAGGTGACACATTACCGTTATCATGAAGTTTGTATCCCAGGTTAGAGACTCCAGCTCTCTGTAGCTTTTGCCAAACAGGATTCTTTTGGCATGCTGTATAGCTAGAGACACAGGCCAATGGTACTCTCTGGAAGCAAGGGTGGTCTAATGCTGGCGTGTGGCCCGAATGGTTTGACCTGTCTTTTTTCAGAAATAAGGGCTCATTATGCAACAGAATACAGTAGTAGCAGAGTCAAAAGACAAGGAACATTGGTTGGTCTCAGGTTATCAGTAGTGGCACCTTTGTGACCTGGACCAGAAAAGGATACAAATATTTAAGTAGCTGCTGAGGTTCTCACAACCAGAACCATTGCTCACTAAACAGGCTGACAGCTCATTCGCTTTGAAGTGAACATGATTGTGGCCCGTTGAATAGACAAGGAAGCTGTCCTGGAAATGACATTGAAATTGCTTAAGGTACTCCGTCAGGAACTGGCAGTGCCCAGTTACAAATTTTGAGTTTTGAATGCCACATCCCGAGCTCTTTCCTTAAAACAAGTCTGTAAGTCATCTCAGAGACTAAGAATATGTAACTCAGTATCATTGTCAAATTTATTAATTTGCTTGGAATCTCTTTTTAGTCTCCGAGACTCGGAGAGCTTCCTGATGGCTTGCAAGAGAGATTGTCCTGGTAGCCAAGGACACTTTGACTTTCGACAACTCACAAACATACAACATTTAGTAAGTATTGGGAACAATGATGAAGCCCACATAAACTGGAACTTCTCTGCCCCTTGAAGAATTGTTATCTTCGAGCTTACATCATCGAAACTTACATTTGATAATTATGACCAAGTCTTACACTGACATTTCCATGATTGCAGACATATAAAGTGGGTGAACTTTTCACAAATTTGAGACTATTTGACTCCTTAGTTCTGGCCATGCAGGTGCTTGTCCAGTGGTAGGAGATGACACCAGTGGTTTTCAATGTGGTCCTAGAACTAGAAGTTCTGATGCTCACCAGCAACTTGCTAGAAATGTAAATTCTTGGTTCCACCCAAGAACGACGGAATCAGAAACTGGGGGTGGGGCCATCAGTCTGGGTTTCAGTAGACTTCTCAGTGTCACTGATTCACGCTCAAGCATAAGGACTAACAGTCTGTGCTAATCTACCATACACTAGCGGGAGGGAAGACTGACACAGATCTGAGGGACTCAGGTGACCAACGTGTTCTCCAAGCATATTGTTGATTTAAGCTTGTGAACCCACCTGAGAGGAGAGGAGCAAGCACCTTGCCAGAAAGATTGTGATTGGAGGAGTATTAGGAAGTGGTGACATTGCAGTCACCTTTGAGAACATGGTGTGTTCGTAGGACAAACATTGTTTATCCAAGAAAATTTACTGAGGTCAAGTGACTACACCAACCTAATGTAACTAGTAACCAGTATTGGGCTTCAGCCTTGTGGCCACATTCCTACGGAATGTGCTAATCTGCCACAGAGTGAGTGATAGACTTCAGAGATCTCTGAATCATGAGACAAACTCGGCAGAAACCCACAACTTCTGATAAGATGATGCAGCATCAAAGGGAACAGAAAAAGGACAGTAAATTGGTTGTTCTGTGGGGGTTGAGAGCAGGGAAGGTAAAGAGAAGAAGCTAGGGAAGTCTTCAGCTGCTATTTTAGAAGATACTACTCTCATCTTCAAATCATTGGTGCTACCATTTATTGTTGATACATGTTCTAGACTGAAGCAAAGTATGAAATGTAGTAGAGGTGACCCAAGCTTGAGTACCAGCTTTGCCTATAACCCCAAGAAGATGGTTTACCTTCTTGAGATTAGCTGTCACATTGATCCTCTCTGGCTTCTACAATCCTTCTCCCCCTCCCCCCGCCCCACTTTCACAAGACTCTTGGAGCTCTGCCTAATGCTTGGCTGTGGGTCTCAGCATCTGCTCCCATTAGTTGCTGGCTGAAATCTTTCTGAGGATGATTTTCCCAGGCTCCAGTCTACGAGCAGGTACCATATCTTAGCGAATGACTAAACTGCACCAAGTGTTGAGTGACACTTTCTGAATGTTATTTTATTCACAAAGTACAATGACATCTGAGGAATGTATATAATTATCCCCATTCTGTAAATTAGGAAAATGCAGTCATGGATAATTGAGTTAGGATTTAAACCTAGTTTCTGAGTTTAGTTCTCTATCGGATGATGCCTTAAATGGTAGCCTTGTGCTAAAAATAGATGCATTGGTGTGGAAACCCTTGGGAGGGGGCTTGGAGGAAGGCCTGCAGAGACAGAGCCACAGTTTTCAGTAGCTTGAAGCTATACTTCTACTCATGTTGGGGTGTGATTGTGCTCTTCAGCCTTGCTCTCTCTTTGTGTTGTGTCCCTTTATGTTGGTCTTGGACATGAGCAGCAGCTCTAGTGATGGAGTGGGACAGGCAGGAAGGAGGGAAAAAACGGATTGGAAAATACCAAGATATCACTAGAATGTAATGAAGCAGAGTGCAATTTCTTTATCAATGCCTTTTCTTCTTTCATAGGTAATGCCGTTTAGAAGGAATGTGTGCTAGGGCACTGCGGGTGTTGAATGCTTGTGCACAAGTAAAATTCTTTTCATGAAGTACAAGACATTAGCTGATGGGATGGTGCAACTCACATCCAGGGTGGGTCTTCTCAAGTCGACCTACACTACATGATCCCTTAGAGACATAAGCAGAAGCTAACCTAACATAACCAGAGACTCACCTAGATCATCCTTCACAGGCATGCGTAGAGGCTTCTTTTCCTGGTGATTTCAGAGCCTGTCACGCTGATGGATCAATTTAAATCATCACTGCTGTATGTCATCATACCCAGCTCAAACTCAATTTTTATGACAGATACACCTTTTTATAGCTCTTATCGTTTGTATCCTTACATAGTATTTAGATTTTCATACAATATATTTTGATCATATTCTTTGCTCTCCCCCAAATGCTCCCAGATCCTCCTTCACCTCCTAGCTCATCTAATTTCATATTCATTGTCTCGCTTAAAAAATGGAGTCTGATTTGTTTTGGCCAACTATATATACCTCATGGAGCTTGCTCTGGAGTGTGGTTGACATACTGGTAAACTCCGCTGAAGAAAATTGGTATTTCCTCTCCGTGTGTGTTCCAGGACTATAGAATTAGATCATGTTGAGGGAGAGAACTGCCATTTATGGACAGACAGGGCAGGCACCCATATGAATACACAGTGACTGTAGGGCAGGCACACGACTTGTATAAGCTCAGGGCAGACAAAACCCAGCATGGAGAAGCTAGTGGGATGCCATACTCAGCTGTTTTAAAAGGTAGTTCCTGGGAATGGAAGTCAGGTACTCATGCTTCCAAGACAAGCCCTTCATTGACTGACCATCTCCCCAGCCCATTTCAATCTAACCACCATTGTGAGAACAAACTGGGAATTTTTCTATGCCATACTGTCGATTTCCATGAAAAGGAGAAATCATAGAAGAAAATGCCTGATGGGGGTTGGCTCTATTCTTCATCACTTATTAAAATGACACATTGGACAAGTTGCCTAATGTCTCTGAGCCGTAATTTCTTTATCCACAAAGTTGGGTAATGATGGGGGGGGGTGCTGTCTGGCACATAGTGAAGGCTAAGTATGATAACTGTAGCAGTCTCAGATGACACAATAACTAACCAGTCACCGAAACAGGCATTCTGCAAAGACAGCTGTAGTTACCTGTGAAAAGCAGAGTATGCCTGATGGCTGACAACATTGGCGACATTCAGCTGACATCATCTAACAACAGTCAGCTTGCTTTTACAAGGAGACTTCTTGACTCTTCGTATGGTCCTTCCCTTGAATTATATCAAACACTTGATGAGACTGCATGTTTTTAAAATGTCATTGACCACCGACTCAGGGTGGCTTGAAAATTCTCTTAGAATGGACTTTTTTTTTTTCATTCTTACAGATGTAAGTTTCTTGAGACTGAACTGACTGATCAGGTCATTCCTGGATTGATTCTGTCTTGGATGTGAAGCACAGTATTATGTAAGAGAAAGAGAGAGTGTGGCAAACTTCTAAGACCAGGAGTAGGGACCTGCTAGTGTTTACCATTTTTGTTTGCTAAAGCTTGGCTCTTCAAAGGAAGTTGCCTTTTCATTAACTCAACAATGAGTTCATATCCATTCATACCATTCAAATGGATCTTGAAGATGAAGCAAGTTTGTTTTTATCAATGATGACAGTTTCTCTGGGGTATAAGTTGAATTTCTTTCTTTCTTTTTTTTTTTTTCAAAAGCAGGCTGTGTAAGGAGGAAGATGCTTTGTTTTCTCTGGCTGGTTCTTTGCAGCTCTCAAGAATAAACTTCATACCAAATGTAAGAGGACATCCCCAAAAGATCTCTCTTCTGCCCACTTGAAAATCTGAATAGAAGGGACGAGTTTAGGTTCTCTGAGCAGTACCCAAGAGAAGATTTGTTTGAGGAAACACCTGTGCAGGAAAATAGGGAGGAAGTAAGAGAAGGCAGGGAGAGGCTTCCGACCCCTGTGCAGGTCTCACATCTGTGAAAGGAGAGGAGGAGGAAGACAGGAGACTAGCAGGAGAGCCAGACTGTTGCCTGGCACTGGACTAACCAGGGGTTCCTTGAGCCAGAATTACCCATCAAAGTGACTCCACGTTGCAGAGACAAGTCTGAGCTATAACTGCCACAACCCCGCTTAGTCATTGGAGCGGACAATGGGCACAACAGGGCCCCAAGAGCTGAGATGGGCAGTTAGTTACCTCCGTGGCAGATCCGCGCAGAGCATTTTCCTGGCTATTTTCTAAATTGGAAGAGGTTTACTGCTGAAAGCAGCACTCCTAATGGTTTGGGGGTGGGAAGGGACAGCAGGCAGAGCAGTGCAGGGCCGACCATTTGTGACTGTGTAGGTTTTGTGCACAGTGTCAGTGTGCCCTTCCTTTCTTTGGCTTTCACTTCCTCCCTGCTGTTTCAGCTAGGCCAATCATGTTGAAAACCCCACCCAAGTTGGTAAAGTTCCTCATTTGACAATTAAAACAAAGCTGGATGTGAGCGAGCCAGGGGCTATTTTTTTCTTTTACCTTTTCAATGGGTTGTGAAAGCCTTATGCTTTCACACATTCTATTCCTTGGGATGGAAGAAGTCTCTCTAATCAGATTATTGCCCTCTCCTGCCTTCAGGTCTTACCAATATGAAACCAGCTATCCAAAGGGCCTTGGCAAAAAAAAAAAAAAGTATCTTTCATCTATCTGTCTGCTCTCTATGTGCCTATACCTATCTAGCGGCATACCTATCTATATAGCATCCATATATACATGAAGGACACGCTAAAGAATATTTTCAGAGACTGAAAAAGTATCATAGGACTTGCTAAACATGAAACATTCTTAGAACTTGTCTTGAACTCAGGGCATGACTTGAAGAGTCACTGAGGTCCTTCATGGGGATGTGACATTTCACTCACTGAGTATGACTGTTTATAAGACTGTATGCCTGGATTCCTTCGGGAGAACATCAACTGTTTCCCCTCCATGGGAAAACTCATTTTGCTGGTGGGGAATAAGGCTAGGATGAGATGAACTGGATTCTCAGTCAACCTCTTTTCCCACTTTCTGATTTCACATTTGAGTGGAATTTCCTTACCATCTTTCAGTCCAAGTCTGACTCAGCCAATGCTAAGTAGACAGAACTAGTAAGTGTCTCTCCCAGATCTACCTTCCATCAGGCAGGAAGTTCTCATGTCCCCCTTCATCCCTTGCCTGATGGTTGAAGACAGAATGTCTAGTGAAGAACGCTGGGTCCCTAAGCTCTACAGTGATAGAGGGCTACGAGGGTCCCTAAACAGCTATGAGGGGCAGAATGTCCTGATGGTTCACGTGGGGCTGGAAATTGAGTGATAAATGAGTATTTAGTAAGGGAAGTTTACTGAATTTTTAAATAGATTGTGACAGTTGTCTTTTCCAGAAGAGAAGCCATAGGAACCCTTTGAAGAATAATTCTGCTGTAGGAAAGGAGGTTTGGGTGGAAGGTCAGTCTAATTTGACTTGACAAACACTTCTTCAGTGATATTTTGAATCAAGCCCTCTTGTGAGACGAGTGAGAGATGTTTGCCCCTCTGGAGGGTGCAGAGCTAGCTAGGGCAGTGAGATGCATAGGGGGTGACTTATGCTATCACTCTGGAAGGTAGCTGCGAGGTGTACAGTGAACAGAGGATGCTGAGAGAAATAATTCCCTGGGGAAAGGATCCAAGGAACTTATATGAGAAACAGCCTGAGAGAGAGAGAGAGAGAGAGAGAGAGAGAGAGAGAGAGAGAGAGAGAGAGAGAGAGAGAAAGGGGGAGAGAAGATGGAAAGGTCTGATACCAGTTTGTGATCCCTCCACAACCTTGAACTATACAAAGCTTTGCGAAGCACAATTTTGCAACTCATTTGGGTAAACCACTACCTGACAGTTACTTGTCAGCAACACCTGTCAAGAACTAAGACAAAGTTTCCTATACTTAACTATCATACTTAGTAAGGATATTCGTATGTTTCATGGCTGAACTAGCATGCTTATGAGGTAGGTTCTCATCCCTACTTGGGCTATTCCATGATTCATGCATGTGCAGTATTTATGTCTTTAGAATCCATGAGAGCATGATTGGTGAATCATATCAGGATACGAAGATTCTAGTTTGTAGACCTGAGCTGGTCTGTTACTTTACAAACCATCACACACAAAGCACTGGCATTCAGGTGAGAGGGACTGCTTCTCTCTGCAGAGCAACTTGGCATCGCACCAGTGTTTTAGTTTTCCAGCTTAACCTTATTTCACCTGCCCACTGTCCAGTCCTGCTTGGCCACACTGGGATCCTCTGGGCTCTGATGAGCCTTGCTGCACCATGGGTTTCAACTCCTTTGTCCTAGCTGTCCTCCTGCTTTGTGACAATCTCATTCTCTGCCTCCGCATCGCAGTTCATTGTCTATTGCTTAAAGAGCCCTGCCTTAATTCAACATCAAACACTGGTCTCTCTCAGGTACTTTCTTTTTTTCTTTAATTTTAATTTTAAAACAATCTTATTTTACATACCAATCCCAGTTCTCCGCTCCTCCCATCATCCCATTTTCCCATCTTCTCCCCAACCCACCCCCATCTACTCTTCAGAGAGAGCAAGGCCTCCCATGAGGAGTCAACTAACTCTATCACATCACTTGAGGCAGGACCAAGGTCCTCCCCCCCGTATCTAGGCTGAGCAAGGTCTCCCTCCATAGGGAATGGGATCCAAAGAGCCAGTTCATGCACTGGGAATAAATACTGGCTTCACTGCTCAGTGGCCCCGTAGACTGCTCGAGCCACACAACTGTCTCCCACGTTCAGAGGGCCTAGTTTGGTCTTATGTAGGTTCCCCAGCTGTGAATCCCACTGGCTTGGGTCAGCTGTTTCTGTGGGTTGTCCCATCATGGTCTTGGCCCCTTTGTTTATAATATTGCTCCTCCATCTCTATGAATGAACTTCAGGAGTTCAGCCCAGTGCTTAGCTGTGGATCTCTGCATCTGCTTCCATCAGATACAGGATAAAGGTTCTATGAGGACAATTAAGGTAGCCATCGGTCTGATTATAGGGGAAGGGCATTTTAGGTACCCTCTTCACTATTGCTTAGATTCTTAGATGGGAAATCCTTGTGGATTCCTGGGAATTTCCCTAATGCCTGGTTTCTTCCTAACCCCATAATGGCTCCCTCCTTCACAGTATCTTTTTCCTTGCTCTCCTTCTCTGTCCTTCACCCAACTTAAACTTCTTGATCCCTCATATTCTCTTCCCCACTTCCCTTCTTTCCTCCCCACTCCCCTAACATCGTCCCATGTCCCCCCAACACTGCCATGTTACTAAAGAGATCTTGTCTACTCCCCCTTCCTGAGGGGATCCATGTATGTCTCTCTTATGCTTCTCCTCGTTTCCTGGCTTCTCTGGGGTTGTGGACTGTAGGTGGATATCCTTTGCTTTATGTCTATCCACTTATGAGTGAGTACATACCGTGTTTGTCTTTCGGTGTCTGGGTTACCTCACTCAGGATAGTTTTTTTCTAGTTCCATTCATTTGAGTGCAAATTTCAAGATGTTGTTGCTTTTTTACTGCTGAGTAATACTCCATTGTGTAAATGTACTGCGTTTTCTTTATCCATTCTTCGATAGAGGGGCATCTAGGTTGTTTCCAGGTCTGGCTATTATGAATAATGCTGCTGTTAACTTAGTTGAGCAGATGTCCTTGTGGCATGGCTCTGCATCTGTTAGGTATATGTCCAAGAGTGGTATTGCTGTGTCTTCAGGTAGATTAATTCCCAACTTTCTGAGATACTTATTTCCAAAGTGGCTGTACAAGTTTGCACTCCCACCAGCAGTGGAAGTGGTTCCCTTACTCTACATCCTCTCTAGCATAAGCTATCAGTGTTTTTGATCTTAGCTATTGTAGCTGATGTAAGACGGTATCTCAGAGTCATTTTGATTTGCATTTCTCTGATGGCAAAGGATGCTGAGCCTTTTGGCCATTTGAGATTCCTCTGTTGAGAATTCTGTTTAGATTTGTACCCCAGTTTTTAATTGAATTATTTGATATCAGTTTCTTGAGTTCTTTGTATATTTTGGAGATCAGCCCTTTCTCCAATGTGGGATTGGTGAAGAATTTTTCACATTCTGCAGGCTGCTGTTTTGTCTTGTTGACTGTGTCCTTTGCCTTACAGAAGTTTCTCAGTTTCAGGAGGTCCCATTTATTAATTGTCGATCTCAGTCTCTGTGCTACTGGTATTATTTTCAGGAAGCAGTGTCCTGTGCCAATGCACTCAAGGCTACTTCCCACCTTCTGTTCTATGGGTTCAGTGTGACTGGATTTATCTTGAGGTCTTTGACCCATTTGGGCTTGTTTCTCAGGTACTTTCAACTGCATCATTCCCTTTGTCTCCATCACAATACTTGTTAAAGTATACTTTTTTCTTTGTTTATTTATTCATCTTGGTAATTTAATGTAGTATCTAAAACAAATGGAAAGCTTCTGGTTCTTCTCTTCTAGGTTGCAGGCACCCGATCTGGTGTTTGTGGAACCAATGATGAATACAAGTAGCTTGCCATAATATTAACGTCATTTTAAGTCCCTTAGCTCTTTGACGAGAGGATATTTATCTTGGGGAACTGATATGTGAGAAAAAGACAAATGGCTCTGTTTCATGATTAAGACACAAATAGCTACGTGTCCTTGGGCAAATTGCCACCATCCTGAGCCCAGGTTTCTCCTTGTGTTTAATGAAGCTAATAATAGTCTACCTAATCAAATTGCTTAGAATTAGTAAGATAGATACAGAATGTAAACTTCTGAGTACAGTGCCTGTCACACTATAGGTGCTTAACTAAGGCTAGATAAGCAAGGAATAAAGCACACAGTTTCTTGTTTCTCTTTGTGCATTTTCAGAACATCCCTATCTCTCAATAACTACCATGGCTCCAAGCAAGAACAGAAAGCAAGTGCACAGAAGCAAGTAAGTCCTCTTTAGGTACTCTTTGTAACCTTGAGGTCAAACACTGCAGAAGGAGAGACGCTAGTGCTTGTCCCCATCATGTAAGCTGGGACATCCCACTACACTATCAAGTGTTTGAAGAGGTTGATGGATGGAAATGTGGGGTGGTAAACATGGTAGTCAAAGGCCTGATTATTAGATGGCAGTCGTAGTTTGGGTCTATGATGTGAGAAAGCAAATGGGAAGAGTTCGCTGGACAGCTGTCTTGGAAACAAATATGGGGATGCTCCTGAATGCTGAGATTAAGAAGTTCAACTTTATTCTGTAGATGTTGGTGAATATTGAGCCAGTTAACAATATAAAAGGTGGATTAAAAAAAAGAGGAAGCTGAAATTTTTCCAGAACTTTCCCTCAAGATGTCTAGGGAATCTCTAACCACGGTTCTCTGGGAATTAGCATGTGTTCTTCCTTGAAGTGGGGGTATTAATCTCTGGCACACAAGAGCTTACCTTATTAGAGAGAACAAAACACCAAATCAAAGCCTGGCTAATTCAATTTTAAATAACAAATTCCTAGCTCCTTAGTGTCTTCCATGAGTCAGGTTTTGAGTTAATGGCCTAGGTGGGAGTGAGGATAAAAGCGCCTTCCCCTGCTATTAGCAGGACTCGCTTTCCCGAGCAACGCCACTGAACAAGTGACTTTGTAGTACATGAGTAAGCCTGTAAGAATGGATGGACTATAAGTGGCACAGATATGAGGTAGAAGACACAGAATAAAAGAGGGTAAATTATGAAAAAAGATTTCTTAAGAGTGTTTCTATGGTGATTATAAGGAGCGACAAAGATCATCAAGAAGACTGTAGCCTATAAAACTTGGATATGTACATTATAATATTTGGGTGGTGTGGATCTAAATCCCCCTTCTAGATGTGTGATAATTCATTAGAACAAGTTGTTCTATGCCTCAGTCTCCTCACCACAAAACTGGGAAGACTGTCAGGGATTCCCATAGGGTTGGTAGGGTCAGGAAAGGCTTCCTGTAAAGGGCCTGGTGATAAATATGTTAAATGTTGAGGATGCCTCTATTTACCTCAGTTTCTCAATGGTTCAGCTCTAACACCTTAGTGACCAGCAGCTATAGACTGTGAGTGGGAATAACTGAACTGAGTTAACTTACAGACACCACTAAATTGTACCATTACGTCTGTTCTGAAATGTCATTGTTATTTTTCAACCACTCAAAAAGGTAAAAGGCATTTTTAGATCTCTAGTCATATAAATTCAGATGGAGTGCTGGATTTGGTTTGTGAACCATGGCTGTCGGTCCTGATGGTAGTGTGCCTAAATCTGTCATCATTACCCACTGTATTAGTAACCATTCTCATTGGTATGACCAAGTATCTGACGTGCAATCTTGTGAGGAAGGGTTTATTTCAAATTGTGGTTTGAGGAGACAGAGTCCATCGTGGCAAGCAAAGCACAGGAGTAGGAGAAGGAGGCTGCTGGTTACACCAAATGCCTAGTCAAGAAGCCGAGCGAACAGGAAATGGGGCTGATATGTAAAAGCTCAAGACACACATTAGGTGACTCCGTTCTTCTAGCAAGGAATTATCTTCTAAAGCTTCCACAAGTTTCCTAAACATTGCCACCAGCTGGAGACCAAGCACTCAAACACAGGAACCTATGGGGATACTTGAAATTCTAACCGTAACATCAACCCAGGATATAGGTTGGAAAATGGAGTCTAAAGCATGAGTCTAAGAGAAAAAAATCATAGAAGATCCCAGAAAAGACTTTCTGCCACATGGGTATTTGTTCAGTGCTCTGCTCTATCAACAGTGAAGCAAGGCAGAATGCGGACACTGGCTCCTTTCCTTTCCTCTGATTTCTCTCTACTGATCAACGTGTGTGTGTGTGTGTGTGTGTGTGTGTGTGTGTGTGTGTGTGTGTGTGTGTGTGTGTGTTATTTCTGGAGTTCTCAAGATGACAAAGTAGAGGCAAGAAAAGAACCAGAAGAAAAGAGGAACTGAGATGAAGAGAATGTCTTTTTGAGAGAGCACTGGTTGTGATCTTGGGTTCTACTCTGAATCCCATACAGGAATGAATCAAGTTTTATGTAGAGGCATCTGAGCATGAAACGCTGAAGCCTGTGGTATGCACCATCCACCCCCAAACTACTCGAGCTTGGTACACTTTGGGGGAAAGAGTCAGTGCTTTGAGGAGAAAAAAAGGGTGTAAATCACTGCATGAATGAAGTGAGTAAATATGAGTACCAAGAAACAGTTCTTAATTTGAAGTCATGCCCTTCTCACATCCTGGGGGAGAAAGCATCGATTACACCTGAGTTGCCTTGTTTCTTTTAAGACTTCTGAGTAGGGTAAGCTCATTTCCTTTTCACAATTTTTTGTGTGTGTGTGTGAAAAGAGTATTTGAATGTTTTACAAATTTTCCGTTTCCCTTTCTTATACTCCAAGATAACTCAAAGCCATTGTACAGCCAATGAGCCTCAACAGACTTGCTTTGCTCATTTCTCGGACTACTTCCTGGCCTTGTTAATACAACATCCACATTCATCTTTGGAAATTTGCCTTTGACTCTCCTGCTTAGCATCCCTAGGTGTCTACACAGGGGCCTATATCATCCTTTAATGTGGTGTACACTTTACTTTCTGAGACTCTTTATGCCTTTCCAATTCTGTCTCTTCCCTCACTGTGGGTTTAAGTCACTACAGTTTCTGGAAGTCGAAACTTGTTTGTATGTCTCTGTCTGTGCTATGCCACTCTCTTAGGAATTAGGTTTTCTGTCCAAGACCAGCTTAATTCATATGAAGACAAGACATAGCAAAGGAGACAGTTTGAAAAAGTTTTGCAACAACCAGACCTCTAAATTCTTTCTTGCTTCTGCCAAGGGCCAGACTCATGAACTGTTTGGAAGAACAAGCACAGTACTAGGGGTGGTGGTGGTGGTAAGTCCACTTGATTCTATGGATTCTGGAGCATTATACATCCTGTTTAATAGTAGCTCAAGATCTAACAGTGGATTTTCTTTCAGTAAAGATAGGAACCATGCCTGAACCCCTAAAGCTGTATGTTGGAAGCACAGAGAGGGGTGTGAACAAATAGAGGACTCCATAGAGAGCAGAGAGAAGGAACTGTATTAAGCTCCTCAGCACTGGCTAAGGACATGGGACCTGGAGAGTGACAAAGATTTGAAGGTGCAGAAATGGTTGAAAAAGCAAGCGTGACCGAGTTTGGTTGTCAGAGTTATCTGTATAAAGGCAACAAGATAGGAGAATACTGGACTTGGGAAGAACTGAGAGGAGACAAACTGGGAGCAAGGAAGCAGTGAATGAAATAAAAGGGACAGATGAGTAGCATGTAGAGTCACAGATGCCACATTATCTGTAGACTCAAAACAAACAAACAAACAAACAAACAAACCCTACTCTCCTGATATAAATTGGACAGGCAGCAGTAGGCAAAGTACCCAGACTTGAACTGGATGCTGCTAGTGTACTTTCCGCCATCATCTAGGTGATCAATGCTTTAGAGTTGTCTTCCAGGCCTTTGATCTATGATGGCCTTCTTCTAACTTATTACTAAAAATCCCTAAGTGGGCAGTGGAATGTCCTTCTGTGGGCGTAGGAGGACACTTGTTAATAAGGATATTGAAAAGCCTTCTATGTCCCTCTTTCTTAACCGGGTCTATAAACATCAATAGCACTGCAAGTGCAGTTTTTTTTGCCCTTTACAGTCAGCAGGAGCTTGGATCACAAACTTCCACATGGCTTTTGGTGACAGCATGGACCACGGACATTCACATGGTTGTTGGCATCAGCACATGCCATGGCCCTCAACATGGTCTCCAGTGGCAGTACAGACCATGGACATCAACATGGTCCTTTGCTACAGCCCGGACCAGAGACACCATCATAGGTTTCAGCAGCAGCACAGGCCAAGGACACCAACATGGACCCTGATAGCAGCCCAGCCCATAGTCTCAACATGGCTTTAGGTAGCACCATAGACTACAGGCATCTGGTTGAACCTCGGTGGCAACAGAGGCCATTGACAACCTTCATTCTCTTCACCACACCCGCTCCCCAAAGAAGCAGCTTAGACAGAAATCCATTAAGGAAAACTCTTAAAAATTAAGATAAGGATGATGAAGTGTAGCTCTATATAGTTGATGGCTTTTGGAGGTGCAGGGGGGAAGGACTTAATTTTCTTTAAGTGGCTAGCCAATGGGGGTTTGACCATGATCCAGGAATATATATGTATGTATGAATGATACAAATCAGACTTGTTTTTCTTTTCTCTTCTTCCTCCTCCTCCCTCTTCTTTGTCTTCGGGGACAGACCTGGGAGGACTGAGAAGTGAGTGTGATATGGGTACAGGATGCTAAATTCCCAAATAATCAATAAAAAAATCATGTTGGAAAAAATGATAAAACGAATATTGAGTAGGCTGGAGAATATTCCTCTGTGTGTGTGTGTGTTTGTGTTTGTATGTGTGTGCCTATACACCTGTGTGTATTCACCTGCCTTTCAGTGAATGAAGGACTTTTCTAGCTCACATGGCCTTTAAAGGGAAAAAATTAGAGACACTTGGGCAGTAAACAACAACAGTACCAATAACAAAATTCTCAACTTTACATAAGAATGGCAATAGATTATTGCCTTGCTGTGTACAGTCCCCTTAGGGGAGAAAGCTTTAACTGGCTAAAGATGGTCCTCGGTACTAGTACTGATTGGCCTCTGATTTGATTCTGAGTCCTATCACTTGTCACTGTTCCTCTCAGATGGCATATTGATTATTTCTTATAGCGATTCAACTAGCATCTTCTGAACCTACACAAGGCATCAAGAATTGCTGCTGTGTACCTAGGCCATGTACTTATTGCTTCAGTATTAACAAAAACCACGTCCTGGAAACAGTCCAGGTGCCTGTCAATGCAAGAATGAATAAAGAAAATGGGATGGATATACACAATGAAGTATTATCCCACCATTAAGAACAAAATCACATTATTAGGAAAATCAGGAGAACTGGAGATTGCCATGTTAAGTAAGCAACATGAGCCAGACTCCAGAAAGACAAGTGTATCTTTTCTCAGCTGTATGGAATCTACAAAAAAAAGGAAGAATGAAAGTAGAGTGTATTTGGGAAGAGAAAGATGTGGAAGAGAGGGAGAAAAGGAAAATAAATGTGAGGGATAAAGGAGAATGAAAGTATCTTGTCTCCATGTACAAAAATGTCTATGAAACCCACTATTTGTAGAAGCAATATACACTAATAAGGAAAAGAATCATGATATGTGTCAAAAAAGGGAAAGTGCGTGTGAATGCAGATTTATGATTTTAAATGTCATTTCTTGAAGACCATGTATCTAACAGGATAGACACAGTCATGCATTTCAAAAGTTAACCTGTTCTTTGACAAATTCATACAAGAATAGAATAGATTTTGGTCACCCTCCTTCCCCCACCTTCTGTCCTTCCTCTCCCACCTCTAATCTCTCTTTCCACCAAGCCCCACCCAACTTCTGTGTCTTCCTGTTTTATTTTACGTTTTTCTTTGTGACCTGCTGGGTTTAATCAGGGCCACTGCATGGATGTGAAGTTATCTACAGGAGTATGAATAGCTTATCAGTGACTACATCACCAAAGACAAGAACTTTCTCTCTTCCTTCAGTCCTTGGCTACTAGTCATTCCCCTGGGTGGGGCCCCATGAACCCCTCCTCCATTTAACACTGACTGTTTAGGGTGTTGGTTTTGTGCAGGCCGTAGCAGGCAACTCTACCTGCAGTAAGTTCATGAATGCCACAGTCATTACAAGCCTGTAAGAATGCTGACTCAAGCATTCTTTTTTTTTTTTTTTTTTTTCGAGACAGGGTTTCTCTGTGGCTTTGGAGCTTGTCCTGGAACTAGCTCTGTAGACCAGGCTAGTCTCGAATCAAGCATTCTTTCTGCCCCTTCTTGCACAATGTTTGCTGAGCTTTGGAGATCATGGGTGTCCTATTTAAGGCCGAGCTCACAACAGTCATTTGTTCTCATCACCTTGGGCAGCCATGTATCTCTGCACTAAATGCTCTTCATTGCAAACAGAAGCGTCTTTGCTGAAGGCTAAGAGTAGCACATGCGTATAAACCTAAGTACTTAGGAGACAGCTTGGTAACATATCAATGTATAGCAAATGTGCATTTTTTATAGCTATATAGGTAGAAGTGGGCACTAAACACCCTAAAGCCTAGAAGATAGTGGCTTATCCAGTCTGGACAGAGAATGTTGGGAAGGACCAAGGAAGATCATCTCTAGGAGCTGATGCATCAGTGCGATTAGCTTCTTCTTTCCCTTGGTCCAGCTCTCAAATCACAGCCTTTCAAAACTCACACTCTCTGAGGTCAACGCACCTGTCAAACCTAATTGTTGTCACTTGCTTAATTATCTGATCTCCTTTGGAACTTCAAAGGACAGAGGCTATTTCTAAATTGCTCACCATGTGTTCATGCTAGCATGTAACAACATCTGACACCTAATAGGTGCCTTATAACTATGGGTTACATGTTAGGGAAGGAAACACTAGCAGGGGAATTTCTCCCTTTTTCTGTGAGTGCCAACGGGAACGCTCTTGTAACTTTTAATGACTAACTCCTGCATTCCTAACTCTGAGACAGCTCAGGAAGGAAAGAAGGAAACAGAGAAAAACACCATGGAATGGGCTGTGTGGAGACGTGGTTATCAGCGGATGCCATGCTTCATTCCACAGGTAGAAAATGGAAGCTCAAAGAAGTTACCTGTTAACTTTAGCACAAGGTCACACACGTAATTAGCAAATGGAAAGGCCGCGCATCCAAATTCCTTCATGCGAGCACCATGTAGTGGGAAGGACAAGGGACTGGGAAAGCACTTACTGCTTTTGCCTGAAAACAGAACGTGTTTGAATAATGAAGAGCCTCATCTTGCAAGTACGGTTTTGTTTAACAAAATATTTCATGGGATAGGATTATGTTCTACAAAACTCCCCAAATTTCAATCATGCTTTCTTCAATTCTGGGTAATTGCTTTAGGCAGGTGTGTGTTCCTGCTTATACAGAGGGGAGAAAAGATCCTCCCTTTTTCATCTGATGTCTCAATTAGGCCCCAGAGGGAAATGTTGGTAGCAAATGCTTATTCCAACTGAAACATTCCCTTGAAAAGTGAGGTATGAAATCCTTTAGGGATCCCACTGTTCTTCAGAATTCACTTGGACCCTGTAGAATTACATTCTAACAGATTTCAGACCAAGCTACATTGAAGAGAGATTGGACAGCTTAAAATATTATTATTATTATTTAAATTTGGAATTTCAAGACAGGATTTCTTTGTGTAGTTCTGACTGTCCTGGAATTTACTTTATGGACCAGGCTGGCCTTGGACCTGAAAAACTGCCTGCTTCTGCCTCCCAAGTACTAGGATTAAAGGCATGCACCACCACTGCCCAGCTTAAATATGTAAATACATACACGTGTGTGTGTGTGTGTGTGTGTGTGTGTGTGTGTGTGTTTTGAGATAGGGTTTCTCTATAGTTTTGGAGCCTGTCCTGGAACTAGCTCTTGTAGACCAGACTGGCCTCAGACTCACAGAGATCCACCTGCCTCTGCCTCCCGAGTGCTAGGATTAAAGAAAGGCATGCGCCACCACCGCCCGGCTTAAAATATATTTTTAAATGTGTTTTGATATGAAGAAGAAGAAGAAGAAGAAGGAGAAGGAGAAGGAGAAGGAGAAGGAGAAGGAGAAGGAGAAGAAGAAGAAGAAGAAGAAGAAGAAGAAGAAGAAGAAGAAGAAGAAGAAGAAGAAGAAGAAGAAGAAGCAGCAGCAGCAGTGGTTTATATTACATGACTTGGGAATGATTTGTAAAGAGCCTTCAATTTTTGTGTGTGTGTGTGTGTGTGTGTCTATCTGTATCTCTCTTTCTTTCTGTGGTGTATGTGTATGTGTGTGTATGTTTGTGTGTTATCTCTAGGAATGCTCATGTACCATAGATGTCATGGTCAGAGTACAACTCAACTTTTAGGACTCTGTTCTTTCCTTCCACCAAGTGAGGCCATGAACTCACTCAGGTTTTCAGACTTGACATAAATACTCTAATCTGCTGAGCCATCGCACTGGCCTTTAGGAATATTTTTGAGGCTAATGATAGGAGGAAATTATGAGAATAAAGGACTAATTGGAGGCCAACAGATATTGTCCACATGGCAAATTCTTAGCAAGAATATCAACAATAAGCTCTAGAGCAGTGGTTCTCAAACTGTGGGTCTTGACCCCCATGGGTGTTTAGGAACATTTTCACAGGGGTCATCTAAGACCTTCGGAGAAAACACAGATATTTACATTACTATTCATAACAGCAAAATTACAGTTACAAAGTAGCAATGAAAAAAACTACGTTTGGGGGCTCACCACCACATGAGGAACTGTGCTAAAAGGTCACAGCATTGGGAAGGTTGAGAGCCACGGCCCTGGAGCAATAGAAAATATGAAAACTTTCTTGTATTATCCATAAAAATTCTACAATTGCTATCATGTACTAAATACTCATTGTATGTTGACTAGTTTAAGTTATAGGAAAGACAAGGTCCACAATACCCTGGTGAAGGTAATTTTTTTAGCCTCATTTTAAAGAATGGAATTAGAGGCTAAGGTGATTGATCGGTCAGCAAAGTGTGAGCCTTGCAAACACAAAGACCTGAGCTCAGTCCCTCAGAACGGAGAGTCAGACATTGTGGCATGTGTCTATTATCCAGTAGTAGGGAGATGGAGGCAAGTGCATCCCAGGCCCTCACTCTTCAGTTAGCCTAGAATTTTCGAGGCATGTGAGAGATCTTGTCTCAATAAACAAGGTGGATTGCATCTGAAGACTCACAGATAAGTGTGTCTGCCATTTATAGACACACACACAAACACATTTGCCTGCACGCACACCCATGCATGCTCCCTCCCCAGCATACTCCCACAAGAATGAAATGAGTTAAACTCAGTAGCACATACCTGTAATACTACCTAGGACTACATAATTGATGTTAGTGTGGGCCACATAGTGAGACTAGGATAAAAGAAAAAAAAAAAAGAACATAAACAAAAGGCAGTGAATGAGGCTCAGAAGGTCAAGGCAGTTTGCTCATGATCACAGAGAGAAAATCATTGAGTTTCATGTTCCTGTACAGACACACACACAGATATTTATGGGTAAGTATTTCATCAAAGCATTGACTCCAGTAATAGAATCTGGAGAGCATCCAAATCTGAGCACTTAGAGATGGCCTCAGTGCCCAAGCTAAAATGGGAAAAAGGCGAACAAAGCACAAAGAGGAAGAAGAAAATGTTTCTAACCCCTGTCTTCAGAAATAACCGTAAGGATACAGCAGTATGTATCTTTGCACATCTTTTCTGGTTTTTTTTTCTGACCCAAAGTTGGGGTCATACTGGATGTATTGCTTCGCTCTCTGGCTTTTCTGTGTGGATAATACCACATATCATTTTCAAGTCATTAGGTATTCGTCTATTTACTTTAATAGCTCCATGATATTATTTTATTATCTTTTATCAATATATATTATGATGTGTTCAACACACCTTTTATCATTGAACCTATTCTCTTTTAGCTATTTAACGATGCCTCCCCTGTCCCTATTTCATTATGTATGGGAAGTAACTCTGACTCTCTAAGACCCTTTGTCATATGTCCATACCAATTATGCCCATGTGATTGCTATTGTTTGTATCACTAATCCTGAAGAGTAGACAAAAAAGAGCATTTATTTAGAAGTATAACTGAAGGTCTCTTAAAGCAATCTCTCTTTCTGTATGTCATTATCTACACAATCATGTAATTACATTGTACTTCACAAAAACTCACATGGAAAATGTCTATGAATCAGGTTTATAAGCTATCTTAGGGTTTCCACTGCTGTGAAGAGACACCATGACCACAGCAGCTCTTACAAGGGAAAACATTAAATTGGGGCTGGCTTACAAGTAAATCAGAGGTTTAGTCCATTGTTATCATGGTGGGAAGCATGGGAACACACACAGGTATGCATGGTGCTGGATACTCTACATAGGTAGCTGAGAACGCTACATATGGATCTGTAGACAGCAGGAAAAGAGAGACAATGGGTCTGGCTTGAGGATTTGAAACTCCAAAGGCCAACCCCAGTGACATTTCCTCCAACAAGGTCACATCTAAACCAACAAGGACACACCTACTAATAGTACCACTCTCTAATGCCAAATTTTCAAATATAAGAGCCTCTTGAGGCCATTTCTATTCAAAACACCATATACCCTTACATGACTGAAACATGTCTTATATTTAATGGACAATCAGTAAGTGGCCATGGGAATAAAGGAAGGCAATATATATTTCCAGCATTGAAAAATTAAAAATAATTCAAACACTGGTTCTAAAAAATTTCGACAACAATTAAAAGAAAAAGAAAATGTCTCCCAGTAATGCTAGAGAAAAAGGAAAAGGCCATCAAAATCTGTGATAGAATTTTAGCTATTTTAGTAATGTGGCCTGGGTAAAGCAAAATCAAAGACGGTTCTTTGAAGAGGCAAAAGGGATAGGTGTTTCATTTATAATGACATTATAGATTTTCTTTGACAAATTTTCTGTACTATTTTAGAAAGATAATAAATACCTAAATTCCATTTTATTAATGTATTTCTAACTTTGAGTTGATTTGGTTAGAGAGTGGATTGTATACCTGTTTCTCTTAAACAATATGCTTCCAGCTTTCTGTATTGCCAGAAAGTAGTAAATTCTTAGAAACATCCCATGAAGCAAATACTAGTGTAGTCTCAGTTTTACCGCACTGCGGCCCTGAGATCCTCAGTAGCTTGCTCATGGTAACCAACTAGGAAATGTCAAGGTTAGGATTTGGGGCAAGTCTGCTGGGCTTCAAAGTTCATGTGGCTTATGACTAAGTATTAAACTTGTTAGAGACTCAAATCAGCTCTTCAATTAAAAACACTTAAATACTCTGAAAAGAGAAACTATTACCTTTGGATCACTGTGTGCATCTAGGAAGCACCACTGAGAGGAGGCGTGTGGTAATTTCATCATGACATCCCTTTTTGACCTTAGTAAGCCATGAACTTATGTTGTAGACTTCTTCTCCATGGGAAATCTCTCTCTATCTTCCCTCCACGCATGGATGCATCCTATTTTGGTTCCTAGCAGTTTCTTATTCAAATTTCCACCATAATATTTAGCCTTATGCCACTGTGTGCCTTTGTAAAAACCATTTCACCAACCTTCATGTGTTCTGTGTTCATGTGGCATAGTGGTCACCACATATGCGTTTACATTTTTCTTCAATGAGATCCTTTGTTACTCCTTCACCACAGACATTCTTTAGAAAACCCCAAACCCCAAAATGAGCATTACAATTTACTGCTGCTATAGAAATGTGTAAATATAATGTCTGTGGTTACCCAACTCTTCCTGCAGAAGGCTTCCTTTGTTAAAATTAAGCAAACATTTAATTTGTCACATTCGTTAAAGCACTTGCTGTCATAACTTCATTGTGCCATATTTGGTGTCATGATTGTTAGGACAGAATGGTTTCTATGGTCCTTAGCAGGTTCTATTCCTTTGTCTCTTGAAACCTCTCTAATAAAAAATACAATGCCTCATCCTAGTAGGATGGGTACATCTTGTTGTTTCTTTGGAACAATAATGATTCATTATCCATTCTCTTGTCATGCAGGGACTATGATCTCTTATTAAACTTGTTTCCCGTCGCAATCACTCTATCTGTGCTCCTCTCCTGGATGCTCTTTCATTATTTCTTCTTTGTATTAGTTTGTCTTCAGTATCCAGCCTAGACATTACCTTCTTCTGCCTCAAGGCAGCTTTTAGCCCTCAAGTCTTTATAGCTCCTACTCTAATAACATCCAAGACTTTCCAGAATATTGACAATTCAGTATGTCTTCATTGAAGCTTTCCAAAGTGAAGAACCAATTGATCTACTTGGGAGTGAGGTATCCACCTCTGTTTCTAAGTTGGAAAGGGTCACATGGAATAAGGCTATGATAATCTCAGAAAGGAAACGGGGATGTAATGCTAACACAATGGATAGGATAATTATAGGACCTTATAACTCTTCCTTTCTGTCCAAGACCTATTCAATACCTTGAACATTTCTTATGCATATTCTCATTTTTCTTCATTCCTGATCTTTTGGCCTTCATGTATATAGAGAGTAGAGTACCTAGGTAGTTTCCTTCTTCATCTCCTCCTTTCTTATACACTCACCTCCACTGCCCAGGCTCATGTACACTTCAGATATTTGACTTGAAAAACATCAAGTGATCACACCACTTCCATAATTCTGAGTCCCCAGTGCTCATCAGTTGCTTGAGAAATAAAATGCAAACTGAAGTATTAGGCTATATAAATTCCCCAGAACCAAACTCCTTTCTTACTCTTCTATACCTCTGCTCCATTGCCCTAACTGTTTTGAGTGATCGTCTCTTCATAAGCCCATACTTTCTCAACTTCTTTGCATCCCAGGAACTTTCCTAGCTCTGATTTATTGTATAGACATGTCTTGGCTTACCGTGGGTTACATTCAGACAAGCTCATCATAAGCTGAAAAATTTCATAAGTTGTAAATGCATTTAATATATTGACATTCGAACTTACGCTAGCTTCTCTGAAACCTGGCTAGAACATAAACCTACAGTTGTACAACATCACTTAACAGAATTTGTCTTATAATAAAATGTTCAGCATCCCACGTAATGTTTTGACTACAGCACCCCACAGAATACTGTTTGTTTCTGCTCCTGATCACCAGGCTACCTGCTGTTATTGAGCATGGTAAGACGGGATCACACCACATATGGCTAACCTAGAAAAAAGATCAAAATTCAATCTCCCAAGTATGATTTCTACTGAATGCATATTGGCTTTTCACTGCCATGAGTGGAAGTGTAAAATGACACGGTTGCATGGTGGGAACCATCCGCACATATGAGCACAGTGCAGCTGCAGGTTCATGGAGGGGCGACTGAGTGAATGAAAGTGGGGGACGCAGAGATGGTCAGTAGTTAAGAGGGACTGATTCTCTTGCAGAGGACCAAGTCAATGAATGAGCTATGAAGGGCTATGTCAGATGACTGGAAGAGGCCTTTATCCTTGACATTGGCATTATTATTCCTTCATTTTAGCAAGTTTTCCTCAATGTGCTCCCTGAGTCCCTAGATACCCATGAAAGTTATGCAAATTATCATAAAAAGTTTAGTTTTCCAGCAAAGCACAGCCTCAGCAAAATGTCATCTTATTCTAATTTTCATAAAATGAAATCAATTTAACATTGCAGCTTTGCCTCATATTCCTTAAAAAAAAACTAATTGACACCTTCAATTAACAAATCTAGGAAATGTTGAAATAGTTTGGAAACAGTATTTTAAAAGAGATTATACCACCTTTTTGAAAGCTGTTAGAATCAAATAATTGATATAAGAAAAATAAAACTGCCTTAACATTTGCAAGACTCAATTTCATTATCTGTAAAATGGAGAGTAATTAATGTATATATAGATTTAAACTACTTCAATTTTTATTTTTACCCCTTACTGGATCAAAATCATCAAGAACAATATTCTCTTTATTTCTATTTCCTAAATTAGATATTGCATATATGTATATACTAAAAGATAAAAAAGTATTTGTTCATTGACTTACTGCCCAAGTCTTAAATATGTTGAAAAAGAAGACAAAAGCTAGGCTTGGTAACACTAACTAAATACTAAACTCAAAAGGGGAAAGAAAAACTATACCCAAGTAGATAGGTTTACTGTAACTTATAAGACAAGAATGAGTGGGCACATATTTACAAAAGATAATGGGAAAGATCCTTGGAGCCACACAGTTGAACACTGATTAGCTAAAATCTGTGATGGAAGAGAATTAGATGGAGACTCAGTAGAATAAACATCCCTTTCGGAACAAGTATAGAGAAAACAGTGAGGCAAAGCAGAAAGAAGAAACAGGGACAAAGACTATTGCTTCTCACTGAACTCAACTCTCCTGCCTTGCTATCTACTCTTTAATTCAAGAGTAAAAATGATATGACCCATAATAACCAGGGTAAACTAACCTTGGTAGAATGATGATGGTGGTGATGATGATGATGTTTATCAGCATTTTCTGACATCTCGCATGTACAGTGACATAGGACAATGAAAGGAGGGAAGATGACAGGCTAAGGGAAATTAAATGAATTGTTAAGTAAGGGCTACAGGGATGGCTTAGTGGTTAAAAGTGATTGCTGCTCTCGCAAAGGATCAAGTTTAAAGTTCAGTTCCCAGAAACCATATCAGGCTGCTCACTACAAAAAACTTCAATGCAGATGGTAAGCGTCCCACTAGGAGTTTCCCAAGCTTATTTTATCTTTTTTCTTTTTTTTTACATGAAGTGTGTGTGTGTGTGTGTGTGTGTGTGTGTGTGTGTGTGAGAGAGAGAGAGAGAGAGAGAGAGAGAGAGAGAGAGAGAGAGAGAGAACATGCTTGTGGACAGTTGTCAGATGACAATGTCTTGAAGTGACAAGAGTCATTTCTCTTCTCCCATCATGAAGGATCTAGAGACTGAACTCCAGGTTCAGCCTTTACCCACTGATCCATCTTGCTAGCCCTATTTTATCTTACTTTCAAGTAAGTCCGTGAGATAGAGGTCCTAACTGCTTTTCCTCTCTGTTACTTCCATCTCTCTGTCCTACAAAGGAGCATCTAATCATAATATACCCTCCTGTGCTTTTTTATTTCCCTCTGTTACTTCTATTTGGTTTCTCAAGTGCAGTAACTGGTATACTTTCTTGGGATTTTGGTCCAAGGTACAAAGAAAGCCATGAAGATGACAGATGTAGGAAGTGAATTCACAACTCTGACTCTCAGAGACTGATGCACTGACCACTGAGAAACAGAGATAAGATTCTTGCACATCTGCCCACAGAGAGGTGTGACTCAGAACTACTGCCATCAACAAGGACCCTGCTGCAAGTGTAAGTTAATACGGTCTGTGTTTCCGTGGCACCAAGTACTTGTGGTTTTTTAGAGAGGATACTGGAGGACCAGGCAAATTGCTTTTTTTGTTTTCAAAAAGTAAATACTTTAGTCAGAAACGTCATTGCTTATCTTTGAGAAGCCGTGAGATGTAGTCAAGAAAAATGAGAGAGTTGCTAGATGGAAGAATTGCTTAGAAAAAATGGCTCCTATTTAGCTGTTTTGTTTCTGATTAAATGTTGCAACATCTCAAAGTCTTCATTGATTTCCAGGAGAATGAACAGCAGATCCACAATGCTCAGGAGTTATAAACAAGATTAATTACTGAGACAGTAGTGTACTTCATTTGTAAGAAGCTATGAGAAAATAAAAAGCAACCCTAACAAAGAGCCTTCCAGGCCAGTGATGACCTTGAAAAGGTTCTCCGTGTATTTCTCTGTGTCTGCTTATTGTGTAGAAATGAGAATGTAAGGTATTTCTGTACAGCTTTCTCTTCTCCTAATTTGCAATAGAGCCAAGGGATTTCAATGTTTCTAGGCACTTGGCTACGGTATTGTTTGGGAGCCTGTTATCTCTGCCTTGTCTGTCTTATGGTGGTGGGAGGAAGCAGGTTCCTTTTATCCTCTTTCAGCATGCAGGGCCTGGTGTTTTTGTTGACTTTACACTTCAGGGATTGAAATATGAGGTTTTAGAGGACTAGAGGGCTAATGGGTTTACTGGTCAAATGCACAAAAGGTCAAGAATCAAAAGCAAGAATCTTGACTCTCAGTCCAGTGCTCCTTTTCTACATCTCTGAATTGCATGTGTGGTCAAAGCTGGGTAACACACTTTCAAGAGCACCTGAGGGGAACAGATAGCAGAGATCTCCTGTGTTGTTTCAGAAATTTCAGTTTTACTTCAACCTTGAGACCCCAACTTTTCACAGATGGGTGAGGTAGCAGGGTGGGGTGTGT
This sequence comes from Ondatra zibethicus, assembly GCA_004026605.1. Taxonomy (NCBI): domain Eukaryota; kingdom Metazoa; phylum Chordata; class Mammalia; order Rodentia; family Cricetidae; genus Ondatra; species Ondatra zibethicus. The sequence goes on from PVIU01000715.1 coordinate 125,974, forward strand.
GGAGGAGGCAGCTTTGGGAAAGGAACTTTTGAGCTCAGGTTTGCAAAGCCCACAGTTGTACAACAGCTCAGTGCTAGCCAACATCCTGGGGTGTGCAAAAAGCTACCAGGAGAGTGGTGGCCACCTGGCGTCTCAATTCTGCTTTCACAACATATCTGCACGGCCCTGCCCAGCCTCACCACTGCACCTCATCAGGCCTTGAACATTTTGACTTTCTGAACCATCCAGGTTGATTTTCAATTTGACTTTAACAAGTCAAAGTGTTCCTTGAGTCTCCCTCCAAGTCTGCTTGCTGTGGAAGATGGCTTCAGATCATGCTCAACAATGGGTGATGGGCAAAGGTGGCTATGTGTTCTGTCCTATTATATAAGTGATACCTGATCTTCCAATTATCTTTCAGATTTTCACAGCTGTGACTTACTGAAAATTAAATTTGGTCATGCCCCTCCCTGTCTAACATTGTTCCATGACTTTAGTATCAAAATCTACTTCTAACATGGAGTGCAAGGTTCCCTACAGCCAGGCTGTTCCCTACTTCTACATCCTCACTACCAATGTTGTTTTGAGCAACACCAAATTTCCTGTAGTTCCTACACGTTCATTCAATTCCTTTCTCCGGGAGAACTATCCTGGTTCGTTTTTCTGTCAACTTGATACAAGCTGACGTCATCTGTAAAGAAGAAACCTCAATTGAGAAAATTCTCCTGACCAGATTAACTGGTGGAGCAATTTCTTTTTTTTTTAATTTCTTTATTTCATTATTTCCTCTTTATTTATTTTATTGAGTTATACCTTTTTCTCTGCTCCCCACTCTTCCTCTTCCCTCCCCTTCAACTCTCTCCCATGGTCCCCATGCCCCCAGTTTACTCAGATGAACTTGTTTTTTTTCTATTTCCCATGTAGATTAGATCCATGTATGTCTTTCAGGGTCCTTATTCTTGTCTAGGTTCTCTGGGATTGTTATTTGTAGGCTGGTTTTCTTTGCCTTATGTTTAAAAACCACTTATGAGTGAGTACATATGGTATTTGTCTTTCTGGGTCTGGGTTACCTCACTCAATATGCTGTTTTCTAGATCCATCCATTTGCCTGCAAATTTCAAGATGTCATTATTTTTTCTGCTGTGTAGTACTCCATTATGTAAATGTACCACCTTTTCCTTATCCATTCTTTGGTCGAGGGGCATTTAGGTTGTTTCCAGGTTCTGGATATGACAAACAATGCTGCTATGAACATAGTTGAGCACATGTCTTTGTGGTATGATTGAGCATCATTTGGATATATACCCCAAAGTGGTATTGCTAGGTCCTGAGGAAGATTATTTCTTAATTTTCTGAGAAATTGCCATACTGATATCCAAAGGGGTTGTACCAGCTTGCACTCCCACCAGCAATGTAGGAATGTTCCCTTCACCCCACAACCTCTCCAGCATAAGTTGTCATCAGTATTTTTGATCTTGGCCATTCTTACAGATATAAGATGGAATCTCACAGTTGTTTTGATTTGCATTTCTCTAACAGCTAAGGATTTTGAGCATTTCCTTAAGTGTCTTTCAGCCATTTTAGAGAACTCTGTTGAAAATTCTCTGTGTAAGTCTGTACTCCATTTTTTAATTGAATTATTTGTTCTTTTGATAATCAATTTCTTGACTTCTTTGTATATTTTGGAGATCAGACTTCTGTCTGATGAGGGGTTGGTAAAGATCTTTTCCCATTCTGTAGGCTGTTGTTTTGTCTTGTTAACAGTATCCTTTGCTTTACAGAAGCTTTTTAGTTTCAGGAGGTCCCATTTATTAATTGTTTCTCTCAGTGTTTGTGCTACTGGGGTTATATTTAGGAAGTGGTCTCCTGTGCCAATGTGTTCAAGTGTACTTCCCATTTCTCTTCTATGAGGTTCAGTGTGGTTGGCTTTATGTTGAGGTCTTTGATCCATTTAGACTTGAGTTTTTTGCATGGTAATAGATATGGATCTATTTTCATTTTTCTACATGTTGATATCCAGTTATGCCAGTACCATTTGTTAAATATGCTTTCTTTTTTCCATTTGATATTTTTTTGCTTCTTTGTCAAAAATCAGGTATTCATAGGTGTGTGGATTAATATATGGGTCTTTGATTCGGTTCCTTTGGCTCTCCTGTCTGTTTTTAGGGCAATACCAGGCTGGTTTTAGTACTGTAGCTCTGTAGTAGAGTTTGAAGTCAGGGATTGTGTTGTCTCCAGAAGTTCCTTTATTGTACAGGTTTGTTTAGGCTATCCTGGGTTTTTTGCTTTTCCATATGAAGTTGAGTATCGTTCTTTCAAGGTCTGTGAAGAATTTTTCTGGGGTTCTGATGGGCATTGCATTGAATCTGTAGATTGCTTTTGGTAAGATTGCCATTTTTTACTACGTTAATTCTACCTACTCAAGAGCTGGTATCTTCTTCAATTTCTTTCTTCAAAGATTTAAAGTTCTTGTCATACAAGTCTTCCACTTGTAAAGTTATTTTGAGATATTTTATGCTATTTGTGACTATTGTGAAGGGTGATGTTTCTCTGATTTCTTTCTCAGCCCATTTATCATTATGTAAAGGAGGGCTACTGAGTTTTTGAGTTAATCTTGGATCCTGCTACATTACTGAAAGTGTTTATGAGTTGTAGAAGTTCCTTGGTAGAATTTTTGGGGTTGCTTATGTAAACTATCATAACATCAGCAAGTAGTGAGAGTTTGACTTCTTTTCTGATTTGTATCCCCTTGATCTCCTTTTGTTGTCTTATTGCTCTAGCTAGAACCTCAAGAACTATATTGAATAGATATGGAGAGAGTGGACAACCTTGTCTTGTTCCTGATTCCAGTGTGATTGCTGGGAGTTTCTCAGTGGAGCAATTTTTTGATTATTAATACATGTGGGAGGACCCAACTCACTATGGCATCACCGAAGGGCAGGGGGTCCTGACTCCTGTAAGAAAGCCAGCTGAGCAAGGTATGAAGAGCAAGCCAGTAAGCAGCACTCCTCCATGGCTTCTGCTTCAGTTTCTGCTTCCAAGTCCCTGCCATGCTTGAATTACTGCCTTGACTTCCTTCAGTGATGGATCGTTACCTAGAACTGTAAGCTGAAATAAACACGTTTCTTCCCAAGTTGCTTTTGGTCAGTGTTTTTATCACAGCAGTAGAAACCTTAACTAAGATGAAGCCCTTCTTTTCATCATAGATAACCTCCCTTTGGTCCAGCTTCCCCTTATTTACAGAACCCTATGATTTCATATACTGGGACCCCCATGCCAGTGGGTTCTACATCCAAGAATTTAAACAACTACAGATTGAATAAAGAAAAATTCACCCATATACAAAATGTTTGATTTGTTTTCTTGTTATTCCCATGCAGTGAACTACAGTAATTACATAACATTTGTGTTCTATTAGGCACTATAAGTAATCTAGAGATGATTTAAAGTGTCTGAGGCCCTTTATTGATTATACAAAAAAAAGCAGCATCATTTTGTAAGGGAGTTGAGCATCCTGATGTTTTGGTATCCATGGTGCAGAATCAAGTGAGCTAAATGTCCTGGAGCCAGTTTCCTGCAGATACCAAGGAACAACTGGAATCTGTGATTATTTCTAAAACACTCTCAAAATCCGCATCTTAAGTTTGTACTCCCAACACAGATCAAAGATCTTTTACCTAGTAGCACATTCCAGAACAATGGGTGCCTGCTAACCATGCAGCATTAATGAAGGGGAGAGTATCGGCTGACTTTGAAAGGGTCCATTGCTTATCTTTCCCAGCTGCAAATTGTCTGAATGGCACTGATGGTTTTTCTCTAGTACTGCACTTAGGATATTTACTTAAATATTGGCAGTGATAAAAGGGTGGGTAAGAAATTGCACATTCATCAAAAATAGGCAGCCCGATAGAAGTACATAAACATGGTACTCATCTCAAAATTAAATTACCATATGTACACGGCTTGATTTGTCATTTATGTACTTGTATATTTATATACCCATCATCCTTAATCACCTGCAAGAATGAATGGTTGCATTTAAGAACAAATGTTTTCAACATAAGCTAATGGTTAATTGAAAATTCCTTCTGGGAGGAGAAAGCTCAAGACAGGAAAGGCTTTGTAAGAGAACAGCAAGACTCAGGAATAATATACACCCTGAGTTTAGTTTAACCTAAATGGCTGGTGAGATACCTCCAATTTGTTCCTTTTAAAGGATGATAGACAGAACAACAGCTCAGCTTATGAGACAGAGCATAAATTTGGCATTGGGAGATGTGTTTGACTCTCCACAAGTCTGGTCTAATTGTATGACAAGAAGTTCATGCAATGTCTCCAAGTCTCTTGTCTCATGGTTAATTTGAGAATAATGGTATAACTTTGCTATTGAACTGTAAAGCCATCAAATGCACAACAGTGCTTTGAGATACTACATAAAGCTCATTTGCATTAATCCTTTTCACACCCACGCAGTCATCTCATAAAAATCGGGTTTTCAATCCCCCAAAATATTGCTGTTCCTACTGCTACCTTTATCGCTACTTCTACTCTTGATGACAACAATAATAGCAACAGTTAGTAATGTTTAGCATATATCTGCCATACTTAAGCTTTTTACAGGAGTTAAGCATTTGTAACTCATAATACTCTTATGGCTTACCTTCCATGATTTCTCCATTTTTTGGAAATAAAGAATTGGTAACCCAGAGAGGCTAAGTCACTTGTTTAAAAGCACATAGCTCATAACCACAAGGTGTAGGATTTGAACTCAAGCACAGACCTGAGAGTCTAAATACTGAGGACTCTCCAATCCCTAGCTAATATTAATAGTGGAGTTCACTGTGACCACAGCTGGGCTCTGCTTTGTTTCTTTCAGAGCGATGACCTCATTTCATCCCTGCAGAAGTTCTATGAAACAGAAGTCATTGTCTGTAGTTTAAGGCTGTGAAACTTGGGTCAAAAAGATTAAGGTATTTGCCAAAGTCACACTGCTACCAACTAATAAATTCAGACCTTAGCCCTTTGGTGGCGGTGATGAGAAAGTTTTTCTCCTTTGTTCCAGACTTCATGTTATTTTCCCTGACACATTTCCATAGGAGAAGCTAACTATGGAGAGCCGACCTCAGGATAGAGCATTTTGAGTTGTTTGTAAAGTTCTCCATTTTCTGTCATACTCAGCCCATGATGTGCATTGGTCCTGTAAGCTTTGTCCTGTGAATTGGTCCTGTAAGCACCTAGGAGCTTTGTGAGCTTGTGCTGAGCTACAGTGGGCTTCTATTCCAGATGTCACCAGCATTTGAAGAAATTAGTCTGGGAATACATCCGTGGGTAAACTCAACTCATGATGTCGGGGTCACCTTCTTCCCAGGTGCTGATCTTGTCTTTAGCACACTTCCCCTGGGGGGAGCATGCGGGTATCCTCAGATGGAGCGTGCCCATGTCATTACTCTTGGTAGATTTTAAGCACGAGCCCTGTCTCCTGCTGTCTGCAGCTATGCATACTCCACATCTGGCCCTGATTAACCTGTCTCAACTGCTCAGCCTGCTGTCTCTCAATTATGTCATCTTGTAGTGTCTCTGCACCTCATGCTCAGCTGCTCCTTCAACTAGGGCTCACCTCTTCAAACTCTTGTCTTGGTTGACAAGAGTCTCGGCTTAGGTCTCTTTCTGTGTGCCCTTTCTCACACAGCTTTCACGGGCCACTTCCCCATTTGCTCTTCCACCACTTTTAATTTCGTTTTTCTTCTCGTTGTGGCTTTTATGATACCATTTAATAGAAAATTTTAAAATGTTAACATTGTGTTGTACTATCATGTGTATCTTTCTGTCTCTGTCTATGCATATGGACACATGACTATGATAACATACATGTCGGGGTCAAAGGACAAACTGCCTGGGATACGTTCTCTCATTCCACCATGTGGGCTCCCCAGATTGAAGTTGGATCCTCAGGTTTGGCTGCAGGCTCCTTTACCAAATGAACCATCTTGCCTTTCCTGTCCAATACATTCTTACTGATTCTATGTGTTTAGCCACCCATTTTTCTGTACTATTATAAGCTCTTTATAGCTTCCAGCTTCCATGCTAATGCCAGGAGGCGTGCAGCAGGTGCTCAATATATAGCTGTTGTTAAAGCACTGATTTCCATCACTGAAGTCATGAAATACATCAGAAGAATCTCGTCAACCTGATTCCAGTGCATCTTCTCGGTGCAGATACATTCCAAATGTGTTCTTAATGCCTGACATGGATGAAGGACTCAGTAAATGAGAACCAACAAGAATTTTAACGTAATTTTGGGGCATGGCCTGCCAATCCATGGTAGCAGGGTTACAACGAATGGCTTCTAACCACCCACATCCTTCTTTAGATGTTTTTATGTCAGCTCTTTCCCTGGCCTGTGGACTAGATTCAGCACTTCATTTTTTGTCAACAGAATTAAACAAAGACAATTGAACATAATTCTTTTTGGTGCAGGGTCTCGGGTATTCAGGTCAGTCTTGAATTCCTGATCTTCTACCTCTTTTCTCTAGTGCTAGGATTGGATAGATGTCATTTCTGAGATTAGGTTATTAAAAGGTTAATGGTCACTTGTTGTTGGGTCTCCCTTTCTCTTTCTCAGCCCAGAGAAGCAAACTGCCATGTTGTCATATTTGTATTGAAATCCATGCAATATGCTACTTTATCTCATCAGCAGCAAGTCAGTGTGGATGAGCTGCCAACAAGCCCATGAATGGCTCCTCAATGGATCTTTCTGATGACTCTCAATCACATGTCTGTGAGAAGGTGAGCCAGAGGTGCCCGCTGAATACTGCCTAGATTTTGGATATGGAACCTGTGAGGAATAAGGATTTGTTTTTACCAAGGCACTGATCTTAGGAGTTATTTGATAGATAGAGGTAAATAATATATGGTTTTATACACAAGGATACAAATGTTTAATTGTTCCTGTTTTGCTATTAATCACCAATTGAAGTTGAATCAAGTGAAGAAAGCTGATAGATTATGTTTGTATATACTCATTCTTTTCAGAAGCCTTGCTTACATTGTGAGACAGAACCACACACAAAAGAAGACAGCAAGCACAGATGTGAAGCCAGAAGAATATAAGCAAACACCGAGGTTCTAATTTTATTACTTTTTAAATGAAATCAATCTGCAGAGTATGTGTAACATTGGCAATCATTTCATCTTCCAAAAAAAAGAGAGAATGAAAAGAAAGCTAAACAGATGCAGCATTTTGGGATAGTTTGTGAATTAGAGTCTAAACCACTGTGAAATATTAGTACGCACTTTTCTTTAACAAACTAAAGAGGAAATTCTCAGTCAGCATTAGTCATCAGGAGGAAGTCTAGAAATTATGCCACAGAGGGTCACGTGTAATCTGTGGGACAGAGTGGAGCCTCAGACACAAACTCATGAATGGATGAATAGACCTGGAGTTTAGACATGGGTTTGAGACTTCCCAGAGTTTGGAAATAGGTGGCTGTCTGTCAGCCTCGTTCCTGAGCATATCTGAGCTTTCCTTTCTTCATCGTTAAATGGGAGGCATGCTTTTCCAGCTACGGGGTTTAAAGTAAATGGCTCAGTTTCTACAAAGCCCCTTTCAGCACATGGCAAGTGCGCAAGATTTGTACAAAACTGGTAGGTAGTAACTCTGGCCTTAAAGTAGTGTCACATAGTGACTTTGCTAAGATTAGCCATATTCCAAGATGACTTTTATAGTGACAGCTTCATATACCATAAAAGTTGCTGTCTTTACTACTTTTTAAAAAAAAAAATCATAGTAACTATTGTGAAACACACTGATATGAAGTGTACCTATACTCTTGAATTACCACTGCTGTACCTTTCCAAAACTATCTTATTTTGCAAAATTGAAACTTTCTGTCTATTAAACAGCAACCCTGTCCTCACCCCTCCCCCACCACACCCTGGAAATCACTATTCTACTGTCTCTATGAATAATTTACTCTAGGTATCTCACATACGTGGAATTATCCAGTATAGTTTTTTTTTTTTTTGTGACTGGCTGAACTTGGTACACTATCCTCAAGCCTTATCTATGTTGTAGCACATGCCATATTTCTCCCCCCACCTTTTTTTAAGCTGTTCATATAACCCATGCATGGATCTACTGGGAGGTCAACAAGACACAGAGAGTTCCTCCTTGGGCAAAAGAACCTCCACTGGACTGTGCGTATGGAGTGGTTGAACAGGTAGACCTATGAACGTGACCCAGTGCCAACTCTTCTGCCTCCATCTTTAAAAACCAAGCTCTTTATTTAGCTGACTGTAGATATGGCTGGAATAACAGACGAGGCTAGCCAGTGCTTCCTGAGCGGTTCGCATGGGCCAGCCACTGTTCTGGAAACTATTCTAGTGCTGGATTGGTGTGGTGCTTGCAGCTCAGCTCACACTTCTCCCAACCCTCCCAACTCCCGTTTCCAATACAGAAGTCAGAGCTCAAGCTAAGAGCCTCTTAAAAAACATCCTGGACACAAACCTCTTAAGCCCACCCTCAGCAGGCAGGAGTAGGTGGTTCTCTATGAGTTCATAGGGAGTTTCAGGCCAGTCAGGGTTCTATAGAGAGAACCCATCCAATAACAGCAACAAACCACAACCCAAAACCAACCAAACAAAAGCCAAAACAGCACAGAGAGGAAAGCAAGAAGTGGCCCCTGAATTCTGGCATAAACAAAAAGCCACAGAATCTGCATTGGTGGAGGGCAGGGTACTAGGGTACGGGGAGATGCCCCCCACCATAACACCCTCACCACCACCACACCCTCATTACCACTGCCATCAATGCCTGAGACTTTCCGTGATGACTTTCCTGTCCCCATCAGCTGCAACACTTGGGAGAGCAAGCCCTGAACTTCACCTGGGCAACGTTGTCCCCGCTACTTGCCTTTCATGCATGCCATGCAGCAGTGTGAGTGTGGGAGAGATACCTCTCTTACTCCTTCCCCTAACTGCCTGCAATAGTGAGATGACCCAGCTTCCACACTCAGAAGAGGGGCCCTGCTCCTCACGGAGGCAGCACAGCAGAGCTGGTCCTGTTGTTGGAGATGTGGGTGACCCAGCTTCGATGTTGTGAACAAGGGAGAGTTGCACGTGTTACTCATCTGACATGTGGCAGCCTGGGCAGAGGAGAGATTCCCCCCAGCCCCTGCCCATCAATGCCTGAGGCAGGTGGAGTAGCTGGCCCTGGGGTCATAAGTGTGGGAGGACTGTCCCTGTCCCTCACCAGCTGCAGAATTTGGGAGTGTGACCCTTGCATCCTATCTGGGCAACACGATGGAGTTGGCCATGATGGTATAGGCAAGGGAGAGCCCACCCTGAGGGTATAAAAAGCAGGAGAAATGGTCCCACTCCTTGCTCATTGCTCTAAGGGTGAATTAACTGGGACAGTGCTGGAGAGCTCACCTTCATTGTGAGGACAGGAGAGAGCTGGCAGACTGACCAATCCTGCAGCTGCCCAGGCCCAGAACTAGGATTTTGAATTGGCCCACCCTGACACATACCCCATTTGGGATCTGATGAAGCTCAAGAAGGGGGACCCTCAGACCTAAGCTGCAGGATTGTGATGACACAGGGCAACAGCAGGGTACCCAGTGAGGGGTCAGCATTGATGGCACAGTAGAGTCCAGAGGCCTCAAATGAGACCAATGACTCTTTGCAATGAACACTTGTAAGTAAAGATGTATGGACAAAAGGGTTTACTATGTGACTCACTGTGTCACACTGCAGCTTCCACGGTGAGATTTTTAATTTTTTCTTTTTTATCTTTCTTTTTTTTCTCTTAAATTTTGTGGTTTTTTGGGGATGGTTTCAGGGGCAAGGATGGATGTGAAGGGATGGGAAAATGAATGCAATCAGAACACATGATGTAAAAGATGCATTGAATAAATAAAAAAAGTGAAAAGATAAAAGAAATAGCCATAAGATATTTCATTCAAGGGCAGTGTTTTGCATTTTCTCTTTCTTTCCTGTGAAAGTATGAGAGGGTATGAAGATGGAAAAAGTCTCTAGGTAAATGAGAGCATGCTCAGTGTGCTCATTAAAATGAACCACACTTAATTCAACTGGAGGCAGCCAGAGCAAAAGGTAGTGAAGCCCAAGAAACAGCTGAAATCTATGTCAGACTTTTTTCCTCACTGACGGCAATTTCCTCAAGTATCTCCCTACAGCTAAGTAAAACCTCTAGGAAACCAACTAATATGGGCCACTTCTTTTAACTGCATCTGGTAAGTGTTCCGGGTATGGAATCACAACTTCTGCTGTGGAAGATGAAGATCCACACTGCGGACATCCGTGCTCATTCTCTTTCTCTAGCCTCCGACTTTTGCTGCTTTTCCATTTTGGCCTCAAGATGATTGACAACGGATTCTTTTTAGCTAGCAAAAAATTGCTAGTGTGTTGCTTTTTTTGCATTTGGTTTAATAGTGCTCTTCTTCAGCTGAGAGGACATCATGAAGAAACTGGGCATTGAATTTGACAACGCGTGCCAGTGGAATGGAACCTCGGGTTTCTTTCCTTGTCAAGCACTTTCTGAAGCTTATCGAATGAGACCGTAGCTTTTTCCTGATTAAGTGGCTTCTGGTGAATGTCAGTGTTTGCCTTTGTCTTTTTTAATATGTTTATTTTATTGGGAATTAAGGGAGGGGAGTTCTGTGACCCAATTTTTCCTTGAGTTTCATTTGTTGTTTGCAGGAAATTATGTATATTCCTTTACTAGATGCCACAGCAATCCAAATTACACAATGGATGTAAGATTCCTGCATGAAAGTTGTGTGAGTTACTTTCTCTTCCATACGAGACATTTGGGTCTATTGAATTTCCATTTCTCAGTGGTAGAAACAACCCTATTTATTAATAATTTAGAATCTCTTCCCTTTCGCAAGTGATAGAACTACATCATTCATTCATTCTTCCTATCTTTTAGGGGTTGTTGTGTTGAATGGAGCAGAAATTCAAAAGGATAAGGAAGTTCTGCCCGTATTTACTCTTCCATCTTTACATGTTACTTGGATGAGAGAGGATGGGTTGGGTTCCCTTCTGAAGAACTCTGTCATCCCACAGAACCAATACCTAATTTCAGGAGATAGAAAAGAACCTCTTTATGACATGTTTCTCTATATCTGGAATTGATACTTAAGCATTAGAAATTGAAGATGTTTTCTCATGTTGTGTTATTGTTTATTTTCATGGATCTCTTGATGCTACTGTGTCTAACCACTGGAATGTAAGAAGGATCGGGAGAGACTAGACACATCAGGAAGATGAGGATGATTAACATATTTGCATGCCATACTACAAGCGAGCCTCTAACATAATACCCTAAATTCTGTACCTTACCTGGGCACTCCTCATTGCCCTTCAGAATCAATAGCCTCCCTTCCATTTAATAACCAGGAAGCCTGAAGCCTAGTAATCCTCATGAATACCATGTTAGATTCTTATTGCAGAATATTTGAACAGATATTATTTAGCACATTAGTAGAAAGTGGGCGAGGAATATATTATAGGACCTTCCATGATGAACACAACATGGAGACTCCTACCAGAAGCTCAGGGAACATTCTCAGGCTGTTGATAAACTGCATTTCTTCCAATGACTCACCGAGTGAAGAGACTTGCTGTGTTCTCACCTTTGCTTGTTCATGTCACTTGTGGGGTACAAAGGGAACATCATAGGAACCACCCGGTTCACACCTTGAACCTCCTTCTCACAGAAGGGCAGGACCTCATCTTCCTCAGGTACGTGTGAGAGCAAACATATCCGCTTGTCTGAGTTGCGAGGCAGCTGTACGAAGACGGTTGGGAAAAGAGAAGTATATCCATTGCTCTTCCTGGAAGATGAAATTTAAGGAAATACTTCTAGTTTGCTTTCCGGAAGGCACTAATTTTGCTATCACACCCACATGGAGTAACCTCCATCTGGCAGCGTGTGTGGGCAGGCCAGGCCTCTATCAACTTGTCTGTCACTGTACTGCCGTTTCCAGTGTCTCGGAATGAGACGTGCAGGTGAGGCACCCTTGCTTCTGTTAGATGTGAATGAAGAAACTCAAGAATTGCCACAGACAGGGCTGAGGGGATGGCTTCGCTTCATGTAAGGGGACCTAAGAGGACCTAAGCTTGATCTTAAATGCCACATTAAAAAAAATAAATAGAAGGCTGGGCATAGTGCTTCATACTTGTAATCCAAATGCTTGGGAGGCTGAGATAGTAGGATCCCTGGGACTCAATGGGCAGCTAGCATAGCCAAACTTAGTAATTTCCAGACAAGGGAGAGAGACCCTGTTGCAAAAATATAGGGTGACTGTACCTAAGTAATAGCAGCCATTGTTGTCCTCTGGCCTCCACAAAACACATATGCACATACACATGGCCTCCACATACACACATATGCACATACATATGGCCTCCATATACACACATACATGTACACACATGTGCACGCATTAAGGACAATGAAAAAAGACTTGCCATGTAGAACTAGTTCTTCTAGACAAAGTGGAGAGATGACTCATCCTGAACACCATGTGATGACTGCGTTTGTCTGAGTAATCCCCTCTTTCAGAGCAGGAGAGAGATACTGAAATTATTTCCTAATATTTCTTTTGTATGCTGTAAGTTGGTCCAAGGTACCTGAAAGAACTAAGGGGTGTAGAATGCCAAGGAAGATAAGTCTGAAGGACTCACCCCTACAAAAGGCACTACTAATTGCTGTTAAATATCTAGTCCTGCTCAACTCACTTGGAAGATACCAACTCCTTGTTTTTTTTAACAACACTATTGGGTAGTCATTTTTTTTCACATTTTAAAGCAAGGAAATAAAGGGTAAATAGGTTAAATACTTTGCTTAAGTTTGTGCAGATGTTAAATGATAGGGCTGGGATTTTAATCTGGAGAGTTCTAAATTGTGCAACTCAACTTTTATGCTACCCATCATAGGAGTACATGCTAGGTGTGTTCATCTGTTTCCAAGTTTATTTCTCTCTGGACCTGAATGTTGTCCTCTTGAGACAGGTGTAGATTTTTTAAAAGTTCATTGTCTAAATCTCATGGAAGATTGGGATTCCTATGATGAGGACTGGAAGCCACAAACGTGGCAGGAAAATCTGAAATAAAGGCTGAAGGTCAGAAAGAAGATGGGGTGAACTCCCTTCCCAGATCCTTAATAGTAGCATCTGCTACGATTTTGGCTGCCTTTCCTTGAATGAAACTCCCTGTCTCTAGCAGGGAAGACATGGCCCATCTTGTGTAAGTTTATGACTGTCCCTGAGAAATGCTGCTTCCCAGCCTAGCCCTGGGGACTTAGGGGACTCATTCAAAGTACACTTCTTTTCTTTTGCCAAAGATAAGACATTGAGTGAAAACTAAACCAACGGGGAGGCATATTCACGACAAACACTAATAATGATAGCACAGTTTGTCACTCTGGAAACAAGTTTTCTACCAGCTCGGGCAGAAAAGAGAGAGAAACAGACTTCCATGGCTTTAGCGCAGTGAATATTTTTTTTTCCTTTTTTGATCCTTTGAGAAAATGGCTACCTGGAAATTAGACAAGTTCAAAGAAAGATGCTTATTGACATGTAGTTCAAAATGTCACAGCTGGTTGGTTTCTCTCAAAACTGGCCATTCAGCTTTTTTTTTAAATTAAACTGTAGGCAAGATGATACAAGTTCATGAGAAATCTGGCATGATTCACACTAGTGGCAGGACAGAGGGATCTAATTTAGATGGAGGGACTCCTGCACTGCCTCAAGAGTAGAACATGCTGGCTGCACATGGGACCACTCCCGACAAGCGGTGATGCTATTTGCTCAGACTCAGCTCCAGACTTGTGTCAACTGGAAATGAAGTAGTCACTTCTTTCTCTTTCTCATCTGTTTTTCTTTCAAGCATCATCGCTCCTGTGTCAGGCTCCCTCTCCTAACATTTCCTGCAATCTAGGCAGAAGTTGAGGATCTCCCTGAAAATGTCATTCAGAAAGTGAAAAGGGATTCAAGTGACCACAGGGAGGCAAGTGACTCTGTCAAATTCCAGTTGCTGCCAAGGCATGATGGCTTGGGATAGCTCTGTGTGCCAGGATTGAGCTGCTCCTGTTTGTGTTGTCTCTAAGTACTGGAAGTGGGGTTGAGGCTTATTAAGAAGAGAGTATATTCAAGGCAGGTGCATCCAAGGTGAGAACAGGTTGTAAAGAAAGCACTGGACAAACATAAACTATGAATTAAAGAAGAATATTTGACCCCGAAGGCAGTGCACACTGAAAACTATTTTTTCTTGAAGGTAACAAATACTGACAAAGTGACCTCGTTCTGTCTGAGGAGGAATACAGCCAATAATAAAAAAAAAGCAACAGCAACAAGGGGCTGGTAAAAAAAAATGTGTTGCAGAAAAAAAAAGACTGAGTTAGACAAAGCCTGGCGGTCCTGGAAAGGGTTCAGTTCAGGATCTGGGTGTTTAAGGCAGTACTTGCTGTACAGGCACAGGCTGCTTGCAGAACTGGCCTCTGAAAAAGAGTCACAGTGTGTACAGGTGAGACATTGAAAGGAAGGAGGGTAAAACGGGGGAATGGTGATGGAAAAAAGGGAGAAGATTGCATGCTCAGGAAATTAAGCCTTTGGTGGGGACAAGGGACTACAGGACACATTAGTGCTCTATGAAGGTATACCTTCATAGATGAAGATGAACTCTCCTTGAACTTTGGGAAGAGGAACAAGGATTAACAATAATGGAAATTGCAGAAACATTGGTTGAGTACATGGAGTCATGTGACACATTTAATGATACTGATCTAGAGGGACAGGATACGTATGGGCCAGAGAGTTTCCACAATTTAGGAAAACTCAAGGATTAGTCTCACATATGCATGGAAAGGTGAAGGTTTTAGCCAGCAGAGGTAAAAACAGGCATATGAACTGTCGTGAAGATAAACGTTAACCTAGCTGGATTCTTGTTCTTCCTGGCACACTCAATGGCAGAAAATGTGTACATAGAGTTTGAAGACTGGTCCATTTTTATTCTAGTTAGTATCCACATATTCAGGGTACAAAACATTTGTCTGTGACATCTTGTCAAAAGAGTAAAGACACACGAGAATAGTCCAACCCAGTGGGATGAATAGAAATTAAGGATAAGCACCAAAGAAGAGCCCAATCTCAAAATCACTGTTATGATTAGAAAACTGAATTGAATCCCAACAGTCATCTAGAAGACAGTGTTTATAATGTTTAAAATCATAATATGAAAAACAATGATTGGACCTTCAAAGAATTAGTAACATAAGACAAGGCAATAATAAGATGAAGAAATACAATGTGATGAACTCATTGTCCTATGGGGGAAGCAAGGATTTTATCTTTGTAATGCATTTGTAGTTTTGGTTTAGAGGTGTGCTTCTATGTTCTACCTTCTAAGACAAATATTTTTCTAATAATTAAAGTTGAAGAAAATGGGAACTAGCAGGCAAGAAAACACTTGAAGGTGAATTCGGCCAGAGGAAAAAACCTTTTAAATCTGTGTGGATTTTCATCTATAAAAAGCCTGCTGTAAATTTAAATTTCTGTTTGTGAGAAAATGGCACAGACAGAGGTTGGAGAGGTAGCAGTGGAACTGTCACCCACTGGGGCATGGAATAAGATGTCACCTGCAGCTGATAAACAAGGTTCTTCATAGTTCTCTACAGCTGGGACTGAGGAACACCCATTAGAATTCAGGGTTTGCTGATAATAGCTATATGATAAGGACATTTCTCCACGTTTTTCCCCCCTGGAGCTGAGCTTTGGTACAACAGCAGATGTTTGAGTTTACCATTCTTGATTTGTGCTTTCTCATCTGAAAGATGTGGGTAAAAGGCTTGTCTCGAAGTCTCTTGAAGAATTCAAAGCCATCAGATGATCCGAGCTTTTAACTTAGCTGGGGAATGGTAACTTAGTCAGTACTATGTTCTTTTTTACTTCCCGAGAACTACAAGATTAGTCTGTCTAAACTGAGGGAAATAAGCTGTCAATGGAGTGGTTATCTAGACAGTTAGTTCCTGATGTGTCTGTAGAAAAAAAGAAACTAGGACCGAAAAGGAAGGGAAGCTGATGTCCAGAGAGGAGCTGGGAATCTCATCTATATTCATTGTCCTGCAGCTGTTGCAGTCAGTAGAGTTTTCTACCTTGGGCAATCTTTTGGTATCTCTTGCCTGACTATCTGTAAAATATATTGTGAGAAAAAAACCCTTCTCTACATTTTCAATGATGAGGGTTATTTTCTTTATTTTAACAACTAACTTTTACTTCCCTTTCCCCAGGAAGGAGATAAATCAAGCTATTAATGGCTCCCTCTTCATTTGGTTGCATAAGACAAGTTCTTCTTGGGAAGGGGCACTTCCGTACTTTGGGATCCTGCAGCCTAGAAAGGGAAACTCCTTTGATGAATCACTGACCAAGCCAGGGCTTGGCTGACCTCAGGTTTTCAAAATCGAGCTTCTGGCACCACATTCTTTGAGAAGTCTTCTCGAATTTCTCTGTCTGTTGCAGTACGGACCAACAACACCCCTTCCTTTCTTCTTCCCATAGTCTTCTCTGCATCTGAGAAGCTTGCTTCTGGACTTGAAAGTCATGAAGAAACAATCGCCTCTCTTCCCAGTTAGCACAAGTTGGAGCACATGCAGAAGATGTGGGATGTTCCCATTGGCTTCCTTTTGCCTGTCTGCTTCCATGCTGCTTCCTGGGTTCCAGGCTTTTCAGCCCTCCTCACCATGATGGCCCTCCCCAACAGATATAAGTCTTTAATTTCCTGCATTAAGGTCCTGTCTTCTTGAAATATGCAGAGAGAGCCTGGTGTCTTCCCAGTCTGTGAAACACCAGGCTGATTGAAGAGCATTGCTCTTGGGCAGTCTTTTAGCACCTCCTTGCTGTTATCACCCCAACTGGTAGCTTCAAAGTTGAACCACAGGGTGTGAAGCAAAGCAGGAACTAGCATATATTCAGCTGCTGCTGCTGCTGCTGCTGCTGTGTGTGTGTGTGTGTGTGTGTGTGTGTGTGTGTGTGTATGAGAGAGAGAGAGAAAGAGAGAGAGAGAGAGAGAGAAACTCCCTAGTGTACTGGCATGGCTGTATAATTCTAGCACTTACATGAAAGACAGACTATTGGAGCCAAAGTCCAACCTGTCTACATATTTTAAGTCAATCTGGACTGCATAGTAAAATCCCATCTAAATAAAACCAAAGGACTGAGGTATCACTCAGAGGTAGAGTGCTTGCCTAGCACATGTGAGGCCCTGTGTGCTGTCTCTGTGACCGCAGAAAAAGAAACAAGAAAACAGAAAGAGGCCCTTAGGGCCATCAAGAGTTGTGCTGCAGTCCCAGGCACATACGAGGAGGTGATGCTTAGCAAAAGCCTCCTGGGGGACCACAGCAAACGGAGAGCGAAACTAACGAAACCAATAGTAGTAAGTCAAGGATGCTGATGAGTCATTTCAGCTCCACAGGGTTAACCACTTGACATTTATTAATCAGTGGAAAACCAATGAAGTTTCCCACCCTCTGCCACTTGACAACCATGTTCTGGTTTTGTGAAACTTGCCAACAATCACTAGTAAAAAAAAAAAAATGGGGTGGTGGTGGTGGGATGGGAGGAGCTTAGCTGAATCTCCAGCTGTTGCAGGTGAGTAGTGTAGGAACCACCTTCTTTCAAGAGCTGACAGCTGACACTTTGTCCTGGAGGTTCACGGAGGAAATGCATAGGTCGGTTTTCTCTTCAGCTGTACATATATCCACGCGCGTCTTAAACCAAGTGTTGCAAAGCCTGTCCACAGAGGCAAATAGTCAATATATTTAGCTGTGGTTATATGTTTTCTGCTTGAAATCTGGCATTTTGCCATCGTACAAAGATCTGTCATAGGCCTTTTGCAAATTAACAGTATAATTGTGTTGTAGTGAAACTTTATTTAGAGCAATAGGACAAATGATGTTTTATAAGTTTATTCACTTGCTCACTTTTGTAAATAAAATTATTTTAAGCTGTAAAGACCTTGCTTCCTTAAAAATGCTTTATTTACAAAATCTGGTTCACAGGCTGTAGTTCATAGTGGGTTTTTTTTGTTTTTGTTTTTTTGTTTTGTTTTTTTGCTTTTAACTAGCTTAATGTTGCCAAATTAGTTTCTTATCCAAATCTAAAAAAACACATTACCCTCATTTATCTTTGTTCTTTGAGTTCAGAAGTTGGTCTTGAAACAAGGGGGAAAGGTACAGCTGGCATGAAAGTTTAAACACTTTTACTAAACAAACCATGAAGATGGAGGAGATACCAACCTTTTTTCAACCTCTGCTACTGTTGAGGGCTCTGTGCTATGAGTTGTCCATGCATTAGGATACACAGGTGGCATGTATATTATATTGTTGCAGAAGAAGAAACTAAGACACAAGTGAAGCGAGGTCTGAAGTGTGGGATCACCTCTGTTTCCAGTTGCTTAGGTTCTTTGTAAGACTCTTTTACAGTGTCTAGGCACTGGAGTACAGGATCTAGTTTGAGGAGTGGGC
Organism: Ondatra zibethicus; assembly: GCA_004026605.1. Lineage (NCBI taxonomy): Eukaryota > Metazoa > Chordata > Mammalia > Rodentia > Cricetidae > Ondatra > Ondatra zibethicus. The sequence continues at coordinate 144,494 of PVIU01000715.1, forward strand.
AGAACTGACAAGGTTTTGACAGCTCCCTTGAAAATATCCCAGCTCATCCTGTCTGTCTGTCCAGGGTTTGGGTTGTCCTTTCCTGCTCCTCCATTCCTCTTTACTTTTCTTCCATTACCCTCCTGTATTGTTTAAAATATCTTACAAGTATAACTTACATTGTGCTCCTTATAGAAAAATGATAAATTTTAGATAAGCCCAAAGTAGGTAGTGCATTGTAAGCTACTTCCAGAATTCTAGAATTGATAGAGACATCTCACTGCCTGGACAGTCACCCAAAGTTCTTCTGTACCTTTGGGGCATTTATCTTCAACCTAAAGGCCGATAGTATCCAGTAGACTTTTCCATGAAGCAGGAAATTTCAAAGACAGTTCCACCTATATTAACAGTTTGTCAGGCATTTTCTTCTGTGTCCTGCAGAGTGTCTACCAGACTCTTTCATGAAGCAGGAACCCTGAAGGATCATCTCACCTTTAGGCAATTTCAGCAGTCATTTCTCTGCAGGTCCTGCATGTCCAGTTCATCAAGCAGTCCAGGCAAGAGCAGTTTCTTGCCCAAATGGCTAACTAACTTCACGAGGAGCCTCTTCAATACCCATCTTGAAGTAGATTGGTGCTGCTGGGAGCATGTGTGTCTCACTGTCATGAAAAGTCCTAACTTCTTAAACATTTCAAATGCCATATTCTGTAGTCTTTGAAAGGTTTGAAGAATCCCTATCCATCTGGAATACATCTCTGTACATCTAGAAATCCTAACTAACATGACTACAAGCTTGACTATTATAGATGATTATCTATTAACCTATATTTCTTAATTTTACATTACTTTTTTTTTGGTTTTTCGAGACAGGATTTCTCTGTAGCTTTGGAGCCTGTCCTGGAACTAGCTCTTGTAGCCCACACTGACCTTGAACTCACAGAAATTGGCCTGCCTCTGCCTCCCAAGTGCTGGGAATAAAGGTGTGCACCACCACATATACATACATTTTTAAATGAGCTGCACAATCACAATACCTTAATTGAGATCAGAAATATGCATATAACAAAATTGACCTTAAATTTGTATCAATAAAGCAAGATCCATACCAATGCAAATCTCTATAGCATATCCCTTTTTAAACGTAAAGAAATATTTATAAACAATATTTGGAAAAATGGGCATAGTTCTCTCCAAACTGCTCCTGCTGTTTGTTGGGTGAAGTATTTTCCTTTTGGGGGTGTTCACGGTAATCTTTGGGGTTCTTGGTGCATCAACCCATATTAGTCTGAAAACAACCCACAGGTTCTCATCCTCTGTGGAAACAAAAGAAGAACCTCTTTTCCAAAGCAACATATCCTTAGACCTAAATTCTGAAGACATGATACCTTTAAAGTATATACATTGATTACTTAGCTCCTTCACAGTCAAAAAATTGAAAGAAAACATAGCAATATACATAATTTAGACTTTCTGTGAATTTTCCATCTTTACATGCCTTTTTTTTACTCCTTTTAATCTATGACTGCCTTACTCTGTCTCTTTAAAGACTTTGTTTTGTTTTTTAAATATAACTCTTTATACTCTTTTTCTTCTCTCTCTCAAGCCTATGTACATTTATCCAACACTGAGATCCATTTAGAGGTCTTTTCCATCTGGATTTGTCTTTATTGCATATCTGTAATTATTTTCTGACTAGAAGTGCTTCTTAAAATGCTAAGTCCTTCTTATGAACGTAAGCAGCACCATTGCTAGGGAAATACAGCACTGTCTGCTTGCCCCACCCAGTGCATCATGGAGGAGCTGTTTGCTACTTCATAGCCCTATATCTGAGTATGTAGTGGGAGCCAATGTGTTGTAATAGGGCCACTAGTTAGTTCCCAGCTGCTTAGCCCCAAAATAATCACACAGAAATTGTAGTAATTAAATCACTGCTTGGTCCATTAGCTCTAGGTTCTTATTGGCTAACATATTAACATATTAATTTAACCCTTTTCTAGTAATCTGTGAATCACCACATGGCTGTGACTTACTGGTCAAAGTTCCATCCAGCATCAGTCTCTGGAAGTGAGCTACATGGCTTCTCTCTGACTCTGCCTTCTCTCTCCCAGCATTCAGTTTAGTTTTCCTCACCTAGCTAAGTTCTGCCCTATCAACAGGCCAAGGCACTTTTCTTTATTCATTAACCAATAAAAGCAACACATAGACAGAAGGATCTACCTCACTATTAGTTAGCTTAAAAAAGAACAAATCGTGTTTTAATGACAAGAATTTTTTTCATACAATATATTTTGATCATGTTTTTCCCTCCCCAAATTCTTCCCAGATCATCCCCACCTCCCTACCAAACCAAAGTTATTTCTTACTTCTCCCTCTTTCTCTCTCTCTGAAAACAAACAACACAAGAATATCAACAAAACAAGAAAGATATAAAAAAAAACTTTCAAAACTAGAAAAGTGAAGATCAAAATAAACAATCAAAAGACTAGTAAGAAAAAAAGTGTCCAAAAAAAAAACCAAATTCTGCAAAAATAGCATTAGTTAGTTTTGTGCTGGTCAACTACTACTGGGCATGGCCTTGCCCCAGCTGTGGTTAATAGCATAGTCAGCTTTTGGTTGTTGTGACAACTGTCTGAGAGAAGCAGTCTTAAAGGAAGAAGCCTAATTTAGGCTCATGATGTTAGAGGTTTGCATCACGGTTCGCCAGATACCTTGCTTTGAGACCAAAACATGGCAGAATATCACGGTAATAGGAGTGTGTACTAGAGGAAACTGCATACTTCATGTAGCTGAAAGGGGTAGGGGCAAGAAATAGCCCAAAGTCATGCCTCCAAATCACCTACTTTCTTTAGTCACCACCTAAAGTTTCTAGTATCTACCAATATGTGTCACCACCAACTGGGGTCCAAGATTTCAACACAAAGCACAGTAGGGACATTTAATATTCCAATCATAATGCTGTCATCATGTCTTCTCTTTTTTAACACCTTCCTTGCTTGCTTTTGTTTCTGTCTTTTCCCTTTGTCCCCCTTTTCTTCTGTCCATATTATTTAAGAATGCACAGACCATAGTCTTAAGCACATCCATAGTGCAGGACAACTTATCTCTGCCATGATTGTCCTCTTGTAAGTCTGATACTTTGTACTTACTATATGATTTTCTAGTCCACATCTTCCCATATCTCTACTTCTACCATTCTCCTTGACTTTATAAATATGTCATTTCTAAGGCATCCCATACACATGGAGTCATACGGTCTTTGATCTCTGGTGACTACACTATTTCAATTCTTTTACTGTCAAGAATCATCTGTGTTGTGTCCTTAACCAGAATTACCTGCCTTTAAAGAATGGATATGATCCCAGTGTGAGTAGGTACTATTTTTTGTTTGTCTATTCATTTGTTTGTGGGCTGTTGAATTGCTTCCACATTGTAGTTGTCATGAATAATAGCATTTGTACATGAGTGCATAAATACAGCCCACCCCCATTTACTTTAGACTGGATCTCACTATGTAGCCCCGTCTAGCCTAGAACTTACTATGTAGCCCAGGCTGGCCTTGAACTTGAACTGAACTTCTTGAGTATTAAGATTACAGGTATGTACACTACCGATCTGATTCTATCCTTCTCGGTATAACTAAGAAGCAGATTTACTAGATCATATTTACTAGGCCATTTCATGTTTGCTTTTGTTAAATTTCCAAAATAATATAAAGTGTTGTTTCCCACAGAACCTGCGCCATTTCATAACCTTGTGCCAAGAGTTCAAAATTTTCCACATTCTCAGACTTATTTTGCTATTGTATCATTAGTGCTCTCTTCCTGTATGTGAAGTGACTCTCCTTTTCTCTAAATTAAAATCAATATAGAACCAAGTGTGCAACCTGCCTATTCTGGTTGATGATGCATTCTAAATAATAGATTTTGAAGGTATTCTTCAGTTAAAAGTTCACTTGTGGCATCAATTCTAGTGACTGCCTGGCTTCCTGGCCCCTGACTTACTTACTGTAAGACTGTAGCCAAGTTGCATAATTTCTTCCCTCTGCAGTTTCTGAAGCTGTAAAATGCAGTAATACATAGTCCAAAGGACTCTTTTGGAGAGTGCTATAAAGAAAAGTGATGCTATAGGAAAAAACCAGCAATAGTTATGCATGCATTGGTAACACTTAAAAAGTATTAATAATTGCATTTGTGGAGCTAAGTAATTTCTTAATGAGCTTGGATGTCACACCCCCCAACTTTTTCACTTTGTAAAGATCTACAAATTGCTACATATTTGGAGTAATTTCTATCTTAGTGCCACCTGGGCCATTCTCCTTCTTCATAGAATACTGAACCAGAAAGGAAAACTCAACCCAATAGATTAACTTCTTTCTATCTTTGTCTGCTTTAGAACAATTCTTGGTCACCCCTAGAACACACTGCTCAGGCCTTGGTTTTTAAACAACCCTATCTCATAATTCATTACCAGGCTATCGTTCTTGCTGATCTGTGGACCCAAAGCCCTTCTGGGGCTCTGCACAATGATGCATGGCCTAGAGAAAGCTTAGTCAAATATTTACATGGAAGAATGTGGCATTTCCTACCCTGCTGCTCCGATTACCATCAGGGTCTTATCTTTCCCCATAAAAGGAAATGCGGACATGTATTAAGCTGTCAACACCAGAAAAAATACAAGGTCTAGAAACGAAGGTCTGGGAGTTTTCCCACTGTTCTACTGCCTAATGTATCTAAGGATAGGAAGCAGAAGAGAGTGGTACCTGGGAGTCTGGAAGATTGGTAAGTTTGTGAATTCAGGTACACTTCAGCTGTTGTACATCCATCTTTGCAATGAACGGGGGGAGGGGCTTTGGAGGGGAGCAGAAGGCTCTCTGACCATTGCTGTCTTTACCACTTGTGTTTGACTGATGGTCCATCAAAGATGCAGAAACACTAAGCGTCAGCACAGGTCCCCATCTCTGTGATAGGAAACTTGCTTTCTGTGTTGAAACATGAAATGCTGCCTGACAGGGAGCCAGCAGGTAGAGCTCTGCCGTGGAACCCTGCCCACAGCACAGACCTCCCAACTCGGGAAGGTCATGAAGCTTCTTGGTGGCCCTCATCTCCTTGTCTATAAAAACCACGCATACACAATGACTAAGGATGGTGGGGTTTGTGTAAAGATGAAATGAGATGGTCTGTGCAGTCTCTATGATTATAATTGGCTGCATGAAATAGTGACCCCGCTTAGTTCCTTTTCTCACAGCCAAGTGAACAGAAGCCAACATCAAAATTATAATGCCAAGCTATTTGGACTTTCCAGCTGCTAGAACCATGAGCGGTATAAAAGCCTCTTTATTTCATAAATTTTGCAGGATCAAGTATTCTATTACAGCAAGGGCAAATCCACTAAGACAGCCTTTAATCCACTAGTTTGTGTCATAACTGATCATTATAATCAGAGAAATACATACATTGAGAAAAGTATATGCAGGTGGCATGGGTAGATAATTTAATATTAGAACTGGAAGGTTGCTCAGAAATCAACCAGCACAAATCATTCTCGTACACAGAGTCTACAGTGGTGACCTTCCAACTTTGACCTCCTGGTCTCCAGCTTCGTAGGGTTCACAGCATACCTCGACTCTCACCCTTGGGCAGTCTTTGGCTACTTCTGGCAGCTTGAAAAGTTTCCCCTATATTAATCCACTATTTGTCTCCTGGTAACTGTCACACAGCCCAGTAGAGTTAATCACAGCTTTCTTCCACCTGACAATCCTTCCAATACTACAAACTAGTTTCCAGGTGGCAGGGGAGCTGAGATATTCTTAGGCTCAAATAGTGCTCAGCAATACTGAGGGCTTCTAGGACTCGTCCTGACTTCAGGAGGGACTTGACTTGACATGGGGGTCTGTTGAGCCTCTCTTGTTACAGATGGATTTGCTATGCTAGCTGTGCTAACTCCATTGGAATTTATAAAGCATGTTAGCATTCATTATTGTGTAATGTCCTTGGGCTAGCTAAGTGTCTAGACCAACTTATTACTTCTGCTTTGTTCATAAACAGTGAGGCTTAGAGTCTGTTGCACCTGTGCTACTCAGCTAACCTCTCATAGAGTTAGAACCCTCCAGATGCTGATGCAAACCTACCTGCTGTCTGTCTTTACTATGCCACTTGTTGGTGTAGGAGGTCCTTCTGCTTATGTGTTGCTTTTATTGGTTAATGAATAAAGAACTGGATTGTCCTATAGCATGGGAGGAGGAAGGTGGAGTTAGAGAGAAGCCAAGGAGCCATGTGGCGATATACAGAATAATAGAGATGGGTTAGTTTAGGATATGAGTTTAGCCAGAAATACGCTTAAGCTATTGGCCAAAGAGTATTGCAAACAATATGGTTTTCTGAGTGGTTATTTTGTGGCTAGGCTTCTGGGACAAACAAGTGACCCTTCCTCCAACAACTTGTCTTCCATGCATCTACCAGGTTTTCCAGAATTTGCTTATTAGTCTTTCCTGAAAATACATCTCGTGGCATGTTGGTTATATTAGGTAAATCCCTCTACCCCAAGCCCTAAATCAAAAGATCAATCTTCAAGCTTCTAAAATGTTCCTGAATGCCTTCAACATTGTCTGCTTTCTGTGATCTTCAGGGAGCATGAGGAGGATTGGTGAAGCAGAGGAGCATGCTGTATTAATGATTTGTTGGTAGGTTTTTATTCAGGGAAATTTTGGAGGACAGCAGAACAGGATGAGGATGGGGTGCAGATTCTATGATTTGGCGATGCCTGACACAAAATTTAACAGCACACATGCCCTTAGAGTCTCAAGAGGAGTCATGATATTATATGAGAGAAACTTCATTATGCCCGTAAGTATAGGAAACTGGAAGGAATTTTGTATTTTGGGAGCACGAGATTCAGAAAGAGGTTTAGGGGAGAATGTGTGGGAGGAGGGTCAGGTTCTGGAACCTGTCATTTGAAAGATTTTGTACTTTATCCTGAAGGTTGTGATGGGCCAAGTTGGAAGAGCCAGCCAGTGGGAGCTCTAGGGAGGTGGAGGTGAAGATGGATGGAGCCAGTGTGATAGCAGGAAATGTAAAGACAATCATATGACTTGGAGGAAAACAAAAAACAATGATAATAATCATAATAATGGAATAATTCAGAAAACTGCATTTCTTTAGGGAGGAAGCCAAATAGACCCTATGACTGGGTAATTGTAAATGGAGGAGCAAGACTTCTGTAATATTTGTAGGAATTCCTAGATTGGCTGGAAGAGCTGTCTTATTCATTGCCTTGCTCACCTGTACTTAGGATGAGGTACTATAGTGAGAAAGCAACGTGATTTACGAACAGCACCTTTCTACTATTTTATTTTGCGTGTGTGGTAGGCAAGATGATTGGCTAGTTGCTTAAATGGTTTCTTTTGATGATATTTTATTTATGTTTTATAAATAAAACTTGCCTGAAGACCAGAAGGTAAAACTAAGCTTCTAAAGGCCAGTCAATGGTGTCTCACACCTTCTCCCAAGATTTTGGAGAACGAGGCAGATGGATGGGTCTCTATGAGTTCAAGGCCGCTTTGGGATACACAATATCCATGCAGATCCAGATCCAGGTGGTGGTAGCTCACAGCTTTAATCCCAGCGCTAGGAAGTCACACACTTTTAAGCCAGCACTAGAGAGAAATATAAGGTGGGACGAGATAGCAACTTGCTCTCTTTCAGTCTGAGGACTTCTTAGAGGTAAGAGCTCTCTAGTGGCTTGGCCGCTTTGCTTTTCTGATCTGCAGGTTGAACCCCAATATCTGTCTCTGGGCTCTCATTATTCATGCTACAGTTTCTTCTTCTTAGGTGCTCTACACACTTCTCTGCGCATAGGTGTGGTCACGGGATCCAATCAAATAGATCAAACAGGGGAATGAGACTTTTCACTTTCTAGCCGTGTGATAAACACTCCTGTTTTGTTTTATCTGTTCTGCCAGCCTGATGAGCATAGACTGGGGAGGAGAGGAACCCCCTGTTCTCCGTGTGGACATGAGCTAACTACCAATCAGGAATAGCTACTTCTGACATCATGGCAGCAAGCACTATGCTTCGGTGATGTTTGAGCCATTCTGAATTAGACTTGGTTGTTACAACAGCCACCTCTGTCTGAATGATACACATTTCTTGTTTCCTGTCTTACCCAGAGAGGAAAGAGGGTGGAACTTAAGTGATGGATGTTAGGTCCAGACCCATTACCTCACTTACTTCCACAGATGCACAGAAACTTTTCAACTTGTGTTCTGCGAAAGGAAGAAAAAGGAGACTTGATCCTGAGGTTAGCTGGTTGGTTTTGGTCACTCTGTTTTCCTCTAGACACCAGTACATGTAGCTGAGCAATACACATAGTTTTGTAGGAGATTCCTCCTCTCCATTTCTCCCCTCCTTAGAAAATGAGTTGATTATAGAGAAGAGAAAGAAGCTATCGGAAGATGATTGAGAGAAAGAGAAACCAACCGCCTGAACTTTCATCGGTTCAAGGTTGGCTTTGGTAAGAATCAGATGCTGGAATGAGCCTTGGGCTGGAGTGTTGTGCTAATATTTTTTCTAAAACTGTGCTGTCCTTCCATTGCCCTGATTCTTGTTTTCTTTTTATGTTTGGTTGTTGTGCTTCAGCCATACTGACTTTCTTTCTGTTCCCTAAAGAGTCTCCTTTCTAATCCCTGGAACTTCACAAGTGTTTTGTGTTTTGGGAGTCATTACTCATCCATTCAGTTGCTAATCCTCATGCTTCCTTTTTACTAATCCTTAGGCTTGTTCGTCAGTATCTCCTTATCAGAAATGTGCTCCTTGACCCTCCCCCCAAGCCTGAGCTATGCTCTATACACCCACATTCTGGACTTCTCTTTGTGGCAGTCATCCAACCTCTGATTGTGTAATCCTTTGATAGTTCAATGAGTGCCTGCTCTGCCTAATAGAGTGTAAGCTTTTCAAGGGCAGGGGTGATGCTCGAGTGCTCTGTCTGTCATGAGACCTGAACGCCATACCCCAAGTAGAGGGTGAACAAGAAGCAAAGGTTTTTCTCTTTGCAAAATAACTTTTAAAAAATCAGCTGTAAAGAAAGACATTTTCTAAATGGCTTTCTGGAAAAGCACAATAGACAATGTGAAATTCTGAAATGAATCATCCACTTAGTAGCTAGAAACTTTACTTAAATCTAAACCAGAGTGTGAAAAGGGTACAGCTTCCCCTAGCTGTTGAGTCAGTACTGAGGAGCTAGAGGTCCTTTATATGCTCACTTGTGCTGCGTACCTACTGTGTGCGAGGTGAACTCTGTTATACATACTCCATTTGCTGCTTTGTTACCTCTTACCTTATTTAGTGAAAAAACTAGTATGAGTTCTCTATTCAAGATAAGAACTAAAAGCTGAAACTGAAACCAAATACCAAGACCACAGGACAAAGGAACTAGTCAGTTTGTCCTTGTTCAGGCTGCTTGTAAGAAGTAGAGCTGGTATTTGGATCCATGTCTCTCTCAAACCAAATTTTGCACACTTCTGCTCGACACATTCTATTCAGTCATCAGTAAAACACATTTCATGAACAGTGAATAAAGAGCGTAGGTAGAAAAAGTGAGCCCAACATTAATAATAGCAATGGTAATATGGAAGTTAGTGTTGTAGCTCTGTAACAGCTTCTGGGACATTTCCCCATGGGATGCAGAACTTTCCATTTCCTTTCTTATAGAAGCTCAGCTTCTAATTTGCTCTTTCTCTTTTTGATGGTTCCTGAAGCCTCCTGGGCAGAGAGGATGTTCAGTGGAGTGGAAAGAGCATCGACCTGAGGACCATTTCTAGCGCTTATTTTGTACTAGACCTGACTTTGAGAAATTCTTGCAAGGCCATAGAGGCTCAGTTTTCCTTCCATGTAGAACAGGGACATTCCACAGCTTACCTGCCTACAGTTCTGGATTTTAAGAAGCCCCATCAAGATGGCTGTTTTACAGTGGAGAGCAAAGATAACATCTGATGTCTAAGCTGAATTAACACTTTGCTTCCACTTTCTTGCAGTGCATCAATCATCTCTACCTCCAATTTTTGGTGAGAACTTTTTCTCACCAAACTTTTCTCAATTTTGGTGAGTTATCAGTTCCAAAAATGAAACCTTCCTACCTGTGGATTTTATGTACCCCAAAATGTCAATTACTTGAATATAGAAATGTTTTCTTACTGGAAAGATGCATTTTGATGCTGTGAACTTGAAGTACCAGTTGAATGAGATGTATTTGCTTCATTGACACACTGTGAATTCTTCATTTGCAAACAGCTTTGTTACATAAACTCAGCCTATCTGGTGAGTTTTGTCACTGTCAAAATCAAAGCCAACTATTGCAGTGGTGTGGAAAGTCCTTCCGTATATGTGTTGTTTTTATTGGTTAGTGAATAAAGAAGCTGTTCTCTGCTAATGGCTTAACAGAACATAGCCAGGCTGGAAGAGATATATATATAGAGAGAGTAGACAGAGTCAAAAAGAAGCGATGCAGCCCCACTGGAGACTGAGACCAGAGCTTTACCTGGTAAGCCACAGCCATGTGGCAATACACAGATTAATGGACATGGGTTAGTTTAGGTTATAAGAGTTAGCCAGAAATATGCATAATCAAATAGGTCAAACAGTGATTTAATTAATACAGTTTCTGAGTGATTATTTTGGGACTGGGAGGGACAGAAACCTCCATTACAACAAATTGGCACACCAACATGGGGCTAACTACATCCATGTAAAACCTGAGAAAGCTTGAATAGGAATTCTAGACCTAGAAAAACAAAGTTTAGCACTTTTTTTCAGCAAGTGGTGTGCAGCAGCTCCCTTAAGAGAGGTTTTCCTGACTCAGTGGTAGCAGGAAAAAAGCCACATGGTTTTGAACCAGCAATGCTCTGGGCTGTGCTGCCAGTGTGAACTCTGACTCTATCAGAAGGCTGAGCATTTAAATGGGGTTTGTGGGCAGTATGCTGTAAGTTACTTGGTAGCAGCATGGGCCAACTGGTTATCAGAGTTGAGGTGGTGAGGATGGCACCTACCTGGCAGTCTCAGAGGCCATGAAGGGACTTCTGCCATGTCAGCCTGGGCAGAGCAAGCAGGCAGTGCCATATTTGACCTAGCAATGGCACAGCTTAGGTTTTTAAGAAGTACTTAGCATTTTAAGAAGCAGTCATGGTCAGAAAAGGATTACAGATACACAATAAAGACAAATTCAGATGGAAAAGACTTCTAAATGGGTCACAGTGTTGTATAAATGTACATAGGCTTTGGAGAGAGAAGAAAAAGAATATAGACAGTTATAAAAAGAAATAAATGGTTTTAAAAAATAAAACAAAGTTTTTAAAGAGACAGAGTACAGATAGTCATAGATAAAAGGAGTACAGGAAAATAAGCCATGTTAAGATGGAAAATACACAGAGAGTCTGGATTACATATATTATTGTGTTTTCTTTGAATTTTTTTGACTGTGAAGGAGCTAAATACAGAGATACATTTCATTGTATGGATTGCTAAGATAAACCAACATAAAGGTATCTTGACTTCAAAATTTGGGTCTAAGGATTTGTTGCTTTGGAAAAGAGGTTCTGCTTTTGTTTCCCCAGAGAATGAGATCCTGTGGATTCATTTCAGGCTAATGTTGTTTGATGGGCCAAGACCCCCTGAAAGGTCGCCATGAACACCACCAAAAATACTTCACCCAACAAAAATCAGGAAGCAGTTTGGAAAGAACTACACCCATATTCCCAAATATTGTTTATAAATGTTTCTTTACATTTAAAGGGGGATATGCTATAGAGATTTGCATTGGTATGGATCTTGGTTTATTGATATAAACTTAAGGTCAACTTTGTTATATGTATATTTTTGCTCTTGATTACGGTATTGTGTTTGTATAGCTCATTTAAAAATGTAATGCATATTTAAGAAATACAGTTAATAGTCATCTATAATAGTCAATCTTGTAGTCATGTTAGTTAGGTTTTCTAGATGTAAGGAGATATATTTCAGATAGCTAGGGATTCTTTAAATCTTTCAGAGACCTTCAGAATATGGCATTGAAGATGTTTAAGAACTTAGGACTTTTCATGTCAATGAGACATATCTGCTCCTGGCAGCACCAAATACTTCAAGAGGAAGATAGGCATTGAAGAGACTTCTTTTGGAGTTTGCTAGTCATTTGGGCAAGAAACTGCTCTTGTCTGGACTGCTTGATATTATGCTGTATGAACTGGACATGCAGGACTCACAGAAAAAAGGGACTGCTGAAGTTGCCTACAGAAGGTGATTCAGTCCTTCAGGGTTCCTGCTTCATGAAAGAGTCTGCCAGACATTCTTCAGGACACAGAAAAAGTGACTGACAAATTATCATTACTAGGCAGAACAGATCTTCAAATTTCCTGCTTCATGGAAAGTCTGCCAGATACTATGGGCCAGTAGGCTGAAGATGGATGCCCCCATGTTACAGAAGAACTTTGGGTGACTGTCCAGGCAGCGAGCTGCCTCTGTCAATTCTAGAGTTTTGTAAGTTGCTCACAATGTACTTTTTGTTTACTTACATAACATTATATCCTTCTGGAGTCTTCAATGGAGTCAAACAATAGATATAGTTTTCCTTAGTTATGATAAAAGAGAAAGTAGATATAAATATTGTACTTGTAATTATTGCTTGATACCTATTTTGTTATATGTGCTTTTACTGTTAAAGTTATAACTTTCTTTTTTATTTAAACAGAAAATGGAAAATGGTGTGAGAAGTCCTTATACATATGTTGCTTTTATTGGTTAATAAAGAAGCTAATTTTGGCCAATGGCTTAACAGAATATAGCCATGCTGGAAGAGATACATATAGAGAGAGTAGGCAGGTCAGAGAGATGCCATGGAGCTGCCAGAAGAGAAAGATGCGCACTGTCTGCCAGATGACCTTGATGGTAGGCCACAAGCCTTGTGGTAAAATATAAAATAATAGAAATGGGTTAGTTCAAGATGTAAGAGTTATCTAGAAATATGCATAATCTAATAGGCCAAGCAGTGATTTAATCAATACAGTTTCTGAGTGATTATTTCGGGTCTGGAAAGCTGGAAACAAGCAAGTGGCCTCAGCCAACATCCCAGAGACTAATGGGTTCACAGGGGCCATCATGGCTGCTGTCCTCAGAAGCTGGCTTTAGCAGTTTCTGCCACTGTCAGAGATCCTTGATGGAATTACAGCCTTATATTTCACTTTTGTTCTTGTTTATTATCTGAAGAGCCTCTCTACTCAACTCTCCTTAGATTATTTGAGGAGACACAGCTAGCCACTAGTGAGCCATGTGGTCTAGTCAATTGAATTTCTACAATTTTATTAGATGACTAGATAAATTAACTTTAGTAGACATGGTTGACACCCCTGAGGATTCATCTGTCTTCCAGAGTTCCTAGTTTTTCTTTTTAACAGAATCATCTGCACAAAGAGGAAAATGAGGAGACAGGGGACCTGAATTGCCAGGCTTTGATTCTATCAGTACTGGAGAATACTATGGACATAGATTCTTTTTGTCTTTGTTAGTAATAAGAACATACAGCATGGAGCTCAGGCCAGGGCTAGAGGAGCAGAGGCATGGAAAGCCTCTCAAGGTACCCTCTTGATGGTTTTTCAACTATTCCCTTGATTTCCCAGGCAGATAGAAAGAAGCAAGACAAAGGGCCCTTTTCATTACCAAGGTGGACAGGTCATGCAGGGTAGAATGAAAGTTAGCAGTTGGTCTAAGGAAAGATATCTCTTGGGTCTCTGTTATGGGAAAGAGATGTACTGGGAGACTAGGTCACAAAACATATTAGGCCAAATTCAAGTGTATGCACCAGGCAATGGGCAGTTCTCAAAGGCTGCTAAGAGCTGAAGAAGGACAATTAGAACCCTTTATTTAAACAGCCAATATCTAATATTAGGTTTTCAAGGCAGGTTAGCAAGTACTTTAGGAGCAGGCCGAAAGATGTACATCTTGTTTATATTATCACTACATGGAGCCATATACTTTCCTACTTGGCAGGTGAAGAAATTAAGTCATATAGGGGGCAGTGCTGAAGGATATATTGCTCAAACAATAGAACAGTCTCAACTTATATTTTAATGCCATATCTTCTAGTTCTGCTGGATAGAATCCTCTGGACTCTCTGAAATCTAATGGACTTCATTGGATGGCTAAGAAACCTTTGTTTTAATGACTCAAAAGGGATCTCATCTCTGGTTTGGGAATTCTTCCAAGACTCTGGTATGAATGGAGGCCATCGCCTACTCGGTAAAATTCAGAGTCATTGGAATTTAATAGAGATAACAGTAGGCATGGAAGTGATGAGGGAGGTAAGGAAGGAGGGGGAAGGAGGAACAAGAAGAAGATGAGGAGGAAAAAAGGAGGAAGAGGAGAAAAAGAAGATCTTTAATGTTGCATCTCCATGGAGGCAAAAGTAACGCTGTATGCCGTATAAACTGGGGAGTCTATCTTCTGAGTTATATTTTCAGTGATTACTAAAATGAACTGCTGCCTTTTAGTTCAACACTGGAAGTCAGCCAATCTAATTTGAAGCGCTCATTTGGGAAGTTTTTGGAAAGGCTCGTGTTTAGAACTTCAGTTTTCAGATCTTCAAAGTGTATCTAATACCATCTTCCATGTAAAGTTGTATAAATACAGTTATTATAATGACTAGAGTAGGCTGTGATGCATAGCTGGTGCTTAATAAAACTTACTTGGTACTGGACTCAGTTGTTTTTGCCTTTGAGTCTTGAACATGCAATATGAAAGTGTGCTTTTGCTAAGATCATACCGAGGAGACACAGCCTCTCTTTTAGTTCCTGCATTCCTCTCTCCTATCTGCAACATGGAAATACCTTATTAACTTGTGCAGACTTCCTATCTTCCTTCTTCTCATCCGGGTGGTTTCTTACTGTGGTGCCAACTTCTCAAACTTCTGCATCCAGAGGTCTAGCCTGAAGCCAAAGCCAGATATTATCAACATCCAGAAGAGAAGTGAGGTTAGAAAAATAAAACACTGTTTGAGCACCTAAAACATTAATTTATGTTGCAAGATGAATACCACCCCACTCTCTCAATTTTATTTTGGAAGAAAATTTTACATTTATATAAAATAAGCTATCACTAGCGTACTGCAAAGGCACAGAGATTTTGTATGAAGAAAATAATAAACATAGAGATCTGGTGTTGTTTCCAATTTAAGGTGCATTGCATCACAGTTGAGTGTTTATGGGACCAATCTTCTGCTACTGAAATTGACATCTCTATTTTTGATTTCATGGCTTTGTTTTGGGTTACTTCAAAATCCCAGAGGTTTCCTACTTTCACATTGGCTGAACCAGACTGAAATGGTGGTAAACACAAAAAAGAAGCAAAAGGAAAAGGTTACCAAGGCATCAGGAACTGTGGAACGCATACTGTGGAACGCGTCGGGTGGGGGGAAATGCAAATTAAATAACCCCACACTATCTCCAAATAGGGTATACTAAGGTTTTTCTTTATGAAAAGGGAAAACTCACGGAACAGGAATGGGGATCCAACATCCTGGTGTGGAGCGCTGGAAGGGAGTGGGGCCACTGGGTAGGACCATGGCCTTTTGGTACCCAAAGCCACGCCTCAACCTAGTCCAGCCTATCAAAGGCCATTGGCTGAAGGAAGTTCTACATCAAAAAACTATATAGAATACTTTCTGCTAAAAGATGTTGTATCATTTATGTAGCTTCAATTACAGTGTAGATACGGAAAGAGTGTATGAGTCTGAGGTCATGTACTTGTTTGGTAGATGTTAACTAAGTTGCAAGTCCAAAACAATACCTGCAAGGAGGTTGGAAGCAGGATAGAATAGAAATTTGTCCCTTGCAAAATTTAATTGTGATTCTAAAAAACCAAGAGAGTCCTAGGAAGGCCCCTAAGAACTGTCCCAGCTGCTGGAGACCCCTCCCCATCTCCAAATGGATCTTTGGAGAGAAACTATCTATATAAATTTTCATGAGGATTGCTTTGTTGGACAGAGCTCCTGGTCGAAGGTAGAAAGGGTACCTACATCTCAGGGGCACATAACAGCATACTATACCTTCTTCTACATGCTTCATGAACCAGTCGAGCAGAGATGTTGTCTTGTCTTTCCATGTAAAGCAAAAATCTGTTCATCTCCTGTCAATTTCTATTGATCTTATTTCTCACCATAGTGAATGCAGTTTCTCTTCTTTGACTGCTCTACAATGCCAACCAAAACAAGCAGGGGTTTGTTTTGCTCATGATTATTTGCTCAGTTCTAGAGCAGGGCAAAATATAATTTAGGTGGGAAACCTGAAAGTTCTCGGCATCCGAGTAAGTTAAATCTTTACAGCTACCAAGAGATCCTAATACTATCCCTGTTTTACAAATGATGACACTGAGGGAGAGAAAAATGTAATTATCTTGCCAAGACCAAGGAATTCAGGAGCAGAACCAGACAGCTGGATTCTAACTCTAAATTCACCCCCATCTCTCATCAGGTCCTCACTCAGCACAGTTACTTCTTTCTTCCCTTCTTGCTTCTTTGAGCCCATCTACAGCTTACACAGTCACTGCAGCTGGGTGCCCTTGTTCAGATCT
Organism: Ondatra zibethicus; assembly: GCA_004026605.1. Classification (NCBI taxonomy): domain Eukaryota; kingdom Metazoa; phylum Chordata; class Mammalia; order Rodentia; family Cricetidae; genus Ondatra; species Ondatra zibethicus. The sequence goes on from PVIU01000715.1 coordinate 161,077, forward strand.
TTACCATCTCATAGGGGCAGCACAACAAACTGAAGCTCAGGGGAGTTCATGCTCTTCCTACTGGTTTTCAGTACTAGCACCCTAGAACTTGACTGAGTTGTGTGACCTGCCTTACTGTCATCCATTTATCTACTCAGATGTTCCTAGGGTTGATGGGACTATCACATAAGCATGACCTCATTTAATCAGACCACCTTTCTGAATGTATGGCTGCGCGAATGTGGGAAAACGAAGCCTGCAAACGGGGGTAACTAGGAGGCAGTGTCTCTAATTCTACCTTCTGTTGCCTGTTTTGTTCTTTTCCCCCACCTTGTTGCAGGGTGGATGGGGCTTAAAACATTTCTGCTTTGCAGATTTAGGGTCAGTTCTTTGGAGTTTCAGTGGATATTTCTTATTTGCTTTTCTCTATTTGATAAATAAGGATTCTGGGGGTACTAAGAGGTTACAAGATTAACCCTGCCATATAGTAGTGCTAATGAAGCTAGACTATCACTAAAGTTGGAATACAAGATTACAGATTCATGTGCTCTTCAATACCTTAAATACACAACACCTGTGCACCCTTCCTTGAATAAGAGAATAGGGTTCACCTTAAAATTTAAAAATGCTAAATAGTTAAGAATGCAAAGTCTAGATTACTTTATACATGCTTGGGTTGTATTACTCTGTGTCCCCAGATATACCCAAAATGTTAGTCTGGCAAAACTTATTTGTTTTAGAGTGATTTTGAAAACCCAACAACACTAGCCAAACTTCATAGCATCTTTCAGAAGCCTAAGGAAGGGCAGGAGTATTTTTAGTACCCTTGAATTTAATTAAATGGTAAAGAAGGTCTGAGGCTATCCTCTACAATATAACCTCCAACTTGGATACAGGTATCTTGGGGCATCCTCCTTTTGCTCAGTTTGTAGAAGACATTGTTTTGTTTCTTTTGGAATGAAAAATTCGGCTGAGTTCCAAGATGATCAAACATTTCATGTCTGTGGCTTGACAATTTAAAACATCAAGATGAGGATCTATTTGTCTTGTCCCTCTGAAATGGAGAAATAATTTGAGATAGCATTGACAAAGAAACAAACAACACAATGAACCAGCCGACCTACCAAACTAACCAAACAAACTAGCTAATAGAAAGCCTCAACTAACAAAAGAGCTTAATTTCTTCCTAAGACTTAGGCTAAAATGGCCAATATAGCTTCTGTCTGGTTCTTTCTGAAAACTACATTTTTGGATGGCAGCTCCTTGACTGTTCCATTGAAGAGACAAGAGAGGGCATTAACGGGGAGGATGTCTGAGGACCTCATCTGGCATCACTTAAAGGAAAGATGAGCCTTCTCCGCTGAGGGAAGTCAACCTGCAGCTGCAAATAAGTAAATGATGACCATATATTTATGTGTTGTATTGAATGGATTGTGGCAAAACTTGTCATAACAACAGTTGGAATGTGAACCACAGTTGGCAGTATTCAATAGGGATAAGTGCGTTATCTTATATTTAGCCTCAAATAACTACAAATACAGTGCACAGAAAACAGAAGCCGTGACATCTATATTGTTAAATAAGGTGACAAAGAGATGAGTAAGTGCCCTTGAGAAGATGCCCAGGAGAGAACGCACATGGGATCTGTAACTGACTATATCCCTAATTGGAACCGACTCTGCCCTGATGTTCAAAAGCTGAAGTGCCCAAGTTCAAGGAATGAATGGATGGCTTCCTCTCTTGGTGTGACTATGTGATTTCCAAGAACTCTTAGGATAACTTTGGGCATGGAAGTATAAAAAGAAGTAACCACTGAAGGAGGGCCAGGGTGGCACAGAACCAGGCAAGTCAATTCCAGGGAATGCTGAGGGATATTTGTTTTTCAGCCTACGGAACAGAAGGGAGTTAAAGAAGTTATTTCAGCTACTTGAAGGAAGTGACAGGCTTCTTTCTCTTGTCTCGAAGTTGGCTAGGAACACAAAAGCCAATGTTATAAATTGGCAGTTGGCAAACCTTTCCTATAAAGGGACAGATAATAGGCAGCTTAGACTTGGGAAGCCACACGGTCTCTCTTATAGCTACTTAACTTTGCTTTTGTAGCACAAAACTCAGCCGTGATCAACACGTTGATGAAGTAATATGACTCTGTCCTAATAAAACTTTGTTCATAAAAACTGGCTCTAGGCCACATTTGCCAAAAGATAATAGCCATCCCCCAGTCCCTGTATAAAGTCTTTTCTTCTATAAAACCTCACGCTTCCTAATAAAGGAAGCTATTCAGAATTGTCTAGGAAGAAACTCTAATATACTTAACCTGTTAAAATAGCCTGGATGAATTAGAATGGGATAAAAGTAATACCACTACAGTACTCAATAAGTACTAAGGTAAGTACCTATCTTAGAAACATACGAAGAACACTTACACCTCAATAATAACACATCCTCGCTGGTGTGTAGAAGTAATGAAGAGACCCTTCATGAAGGAAAACATAGAAAGGGAAAATAAATATCCAGATGTACTATATGATTATTATAGATATACTATATGATTTTCATAAGGGAAATGCATATTAGAACATCAGTGGGCTGTCAATATACCCATGAACATGACTAAAATGGGAAAGATGATGCCAAGCATCCATATTAAGTGTTAAGCAATTGGATCTCTGAATTGCTGGTAAGAGTATAAAATGCCAGATCCCTGAGAGGGTCTCCGTGGCAGCTTTGTGCAGGGTTCAACATTTGCTTCTTACCATTAACTTACCATTCTTCTCCCAAGTGTTTAGTCAAGAGACTATAGGTTCATCCAAAAACTTGTATCAAATATTCATGGCAATCTTACTTGTAATTACCGAACTAGGTGTAGACATACAAATAGATAAGTACCCTGTGATGTGTTTATATCATATATTTCTGACATACACACACATAAACATGTACATTAAATGAAATATTATATATTAAGGAAAGGCAAGCTGTCAATACTACAATAAGGCAGCTTACAGTATATTGAGAAAATATTTCAGACACAAACTATATAATGTTTCATATACATGAAACTCTAAAGCTGGATGGGTACAAAGCAGATTAGTAGTTCTGTAGGAGTGGAGTTAGAATGGACTTATTTTAAAGGGCTGTGAAGAAACTTACAAATTGCAAGAACAAGTTTGAGGTTGTATCTTTGGGAGTGGCCAGAAGACTATGCATTTGCAAAGTGCGCCAGATACTTAATAGAGACATTTATTTTTTTTTTGCATGCGGACTTTGGTGTGATAGAATTGGTTTTAGAAAGCCAGCACCTGGGGAGATGGGTTGATCAATAAAGTGCTTGTCCTGCAAGTATAAGGACCCGAATCTGATCTCCAAGACCTACGTTCAAATGAAGCTGTGCAATCTCAGCTCTGTGGGGGTAGAGGGCTACCTGGACACCACTAACCAGCCAGCTTTGCATACCCAATGAGCTCCAGGTCAGTATACCTGCATGTATACCATGCGACCCTGAACACAAATGAAGCCAAATGGCTGCCCTCTGGGTGTATTAATACCTATTCTTCCTTTGTACTTACATTGGTCCTGAACTTGCTTCATTCTGCAGCTCTATTTTGAAGTAGCAGTGGTCTGTTTCCACATTACTGTTAGGAACCCAAGTCTTGGGAAGCGCTTATAATGTTTGAAAGGCCCCGCACCAGTTGTTTGGTGAGGTTTTAAACCAAATCTTTCAGAACCTCAGAGCATACACTTACTAATTAGAAAGTTGGACCATATAACCTCAAACATCCCTCTAACTTAAGTTTCTAGGACTATGTAAAGATACCAGTTGGCTGGTGCTGGTGTTGAACTATCGGATAAACGAGAGCCCACTGCCTAGTTTGAACACATTTTTGAGACATCTGGAGAACAGCACTATGGATGGCCAGTCAAAATGGCAATCCTGATCCTGGGAAGATCAGCCAAAACATTTTCTAGGCATGTGGATGTCAATTCCCAGGCAGCAAAACAGAATGTGGTTGATTTACTGTTAGCACCTATCACAGAGCGCTTGTAAGACCCAGTTTGAGCTTAAATGCAATAGTAGCCAGGTCAGTTGCTGTTTTCTGAGAATGACTTCTGGGAATTTCATAGCCCCAGGGATTTCTCAGATTATAATACAAGTGATTGAAATACCTGATGATATTGATACTACAGCAGACTAGTAGTCAGGCTAGGAAGTACAGGACATAAAATTCTTGTGGACTTTCTCTGTCCCTGACTAGTCAGGCACTTTGGGCAACTCACTCTCTGGATCTCAGTCTTCTGATGTGTGAAATAAAAAAAAGGCATTCAATTATGGTTTAATCCTCAATTAATTTGCAAATATGAAAATAATCCTCTCTCTTCAGCCTCATTGGCAAATGAAGGAAACCATTGTATCAGTCAGATTTACTGGAGCATATCACCACTGTGCCAGCAACTTGACGAGTGTGCTTTCCTGTTCCTCAAGGAAAGCTTAGGGAGTCACTGGTCCGGTTTGGTCTGTGGACTGGGTTTGTATTTGAGGTTCATGCTTACCTGGTGTAGGAGGGTCTTCTATTTGTGTATTGCCCTCATTGGTTAAATAAAGAAAACTGCCATGGCCTTTTGATAGGGCAGCCCTTAGGTGGGTGGAGTAGACCGAACAGAATGCTGTGAGAGAGAAGGCAGTGTGGCAGACACAGACGCCATGCTTCTCCAGCACAAGATGGACACTGGTTAGACTCATGCTGGTAAGCCACAACTCAAGTGGCGATACACATTAATGGAGATGGGCTAAAATAATATGTGAGAGTTAGCCAATAAGGGGCTGGAGATAATGGGCCAGGCAGTATTTAAATGAATACAGTTTCCGTATAATTATTTCGGGTATAAGCTAGCCAGGCACCGTCGGTGGCGGGAGCCGGGTGGCCACTGGGACCAAAAGAAGGCCCGCGCGCCCTATTGCAACACTTACCCCTGTCTATTGTTCTTGGGTCCAGGGTGGGAGAAGCAATAACCCTTTGGATGTTTATTTATGAATGAGAGGGGGGAGGGAGAGAGATTATAATCATAGGGATTTTAAAACAGATCTTCTGCCACTTCTAAATACATGGACTGATAATTTTACAAACTTTGAGAAAGTGAAGAAGCAATACGCCAGGTCCAAAGTAGACATCCATATGGCACTGGGTAATGTTGAGCCAAAATTTTCTGCTATCCACTCAGATTCACCCATGGACAAATCTTATTTGTCTTTGATATTTAACAATATGTTAGTTACTTATCTCATTGCTGTGATAGACTACCTAACCAAGTCACTTAAGAATGTTAGAGTTTCATTGCCTTGTGGGTTGAGAGTGGTCGGGAAGGTACAGCAGGGAAGCATGAGGCAGCGGGCCAAATTGTATCACAGTCAGGAAGCAGGGAGAAATGAACGAATGCTACTCCATTTTTTTTTGGGGATCAAGTTCATGGCATGGTGCCATCCTCATTCAGAGGAAGCCTTCCTTCTTCAGTTAAGCTACTCTGGAAAGGCCCTTATAGAAATATACACGTGTGTTTCCTTGGTCATTCTAAATCCAGTCAACGTTGACTAGGGAAAGTGGGGAGGTATGTTCTCCACAATAAGTGTGGAGATCCTCACTTGAGGAGAAAAAATAACTCTAAGTATCTGTCAGCAAAATTTTATTCCTAACGAGTTCAGTTCACTGTTATATGTGCTGCCCCCACCCCCATCTCCTCTAAGCACTGTCTCAAAGGTTTGGAGATTGTAATATTAAGTGCATCTGATTTAACCTCAGGCCTCAGTATTTCTTTCTTTAAAGTAAAGCACAAGACTGGTTTTCTACCAGATCCATTTAACTCTTTTTTTTTTTTTTGTATTTCTTTTTAATACTGAGGCAGACCCTAGCTAGCAGCTCAGGCTGGCCTTGTACTTTGAATGCTCCCCTCTCAGCCTCATGAGTGCTTAGATTACAGGCATGCACCACCAGGCTGTGTTTATTTCTACTCCAAAACGGAGTGATTCTGCATTGCAAATTTTTTCAAGGAAAATCAATTCCATGTCAGTGTCTTGGGGACTCTGAGGAGAAAAGGCACATGTCATTAGGTATGAAAAGGCATAATTCCACTTTCTACTTGTGATAATGGAAGCAGAGATGGAGAGACAATAGGCAGAGATGCCAAGACGCCAAGATGTCTCTCTTTTAAGGCAACCAAGTCCTGGCTAGAGTAAGTCAGTATGTATCAAAATATATATTAAATTGTAAAATTAAAATACATATTTTCTTTAATGCATTTTGATAATGCAGCCCAATCACCAGCACGGGGCAGAATTAGGCAATCAGGCAAGATCAAGAACAAAAAGTTCCACCCTGGGTTGGGTAAGTTTTCCTTTTCATTTGGTCAGATGACTGACCATAACCTGGAACCCTAACCACCTTGGCATGAATGAAGGCATTCTAAAGAGATGCCCCTGTCCCTCCCTTCGGCTATCAGACTGGTGAAACAATGGAGACAAAGGAATTGTTATTTAGCTAAGAATCTTGTGATGGGGGAAGGGAAGAGCTGGTGCTACATGCATGCAGTGTCCACAGAGGCCAGAAGGGGGCATTAGATCCCCTTCTATTAGAGTTACAGATGGTTGTAAGCCAACATATGGATGCTGGGAATGGATCCTGAGTCCTCCGGGAAGAGCAGTCAGTGTTCTTAGCTGCTGAGTCATCACTCTAGCCTCTTAACTCTGTATTTTTGATCATCTGTATTAACCAATCTACTTATATCTTCTTTCATTAAAAAAAGTCCTTAATAGACATGCTATTAGTTTTTAATCTGTATCAGTTATGACAATTACTTAAGATGTAATTCTAAGCTTTACTTCAGAAAGATGATGCTTATTAATGGAGCACCCTGAAACATCTCTCAGGTATGGGATCACTCATGCAGAAGCTGCTCAGTGTTCCCTCCTGATTCCCCCACCTCCTGGAGGCTTTGAAGAGCTATGCTGGGGACTTGGTTCACTGTGCTTCATCCAGGAAGACTTAATGCAACCATCTCTGAATGCAAACTCAATGCAAGCGAACTGTCTTAACCCTGGGGAGCAAATGACACACAACTTCTCTGTTTTCCCCTTTTGATTAACATGAGTGACTAAGAAGAGGTATTGGTAAGAATAGAGAACACATCCTTTCAAAGCTGCTTAGAAGATCACAGTGAGTAATTATTTAGCAGATTTTTGTAGTTAGTGCCCATATTTGAGGCTGAGCTGGGAGTTAAATTACATGCCTGCAGCAGTGGGCTTATGGTAGCTTCCCTGTAACCAGGTCCGCTTGGCAATGAGTGATCTGCTTGCTACCAGCCACCATCAGAACCATTCCTTGTTAGACAAGTTGTTTCCCTATGAAGTTCTGGCTTTAGGCACATACTTTAATGTTTTAACGTTTGTTTGTTTTAATTTATTTGTGCTTTCATTGGCTGGCTGGTTTTGGTGTTTGAGACAGAATACCATACTTCAGGCAGGGCTGTGCTTGAACTTGCAGCCATCTTACTGCCTCGGCCTGCTGAGTGCAGAGACTATGAGCATAAAGCCACACACATCCTAAGTGAGGACTGCAGACTTGGCAGAGAGAGGGGAAAAAGTGAAAACGGAGAAGCTGTGGGGCTCAAGGGGCAGGCAAGCAAAGAGTCTGAGGAAAAGATTAGAGGCAGATGGAAGCTGGCTCAGAATCTTCTGTGTGTGAGGATGGAAGGTAGAGGGTATTTCTGGTGTGTGTATGACTAACTGAGTGAGGGACAGAAAGAAAACCTGCTTTCTAATTTTATCTTCTTGTGGCACTTTACCAAAAAGCCCCTCAAGGTGGCCGGAAGTTGGAAGCCCTCAATGGGGAGAAGTGCTGGAGTAAGAGTAATATACAAAGGTCCAGCGAGAGAGCCGGAGGGGAGGCCGCACGTGGCTTTTCCACCTGGGCCTCTGCCTTTCAGGAGTCCTTAGAGTTCCTTCCGGCTCCTCGTTTGCATACCCATATGGTGGCGGTGTATTAATTCAGGGAAAATGACTACTTTAACAAAGAAAGAAGAAGGTTTAACTCTCAGAAGCTCTCTTGCTCTCTAACTCCCTTCCCCCCTCCCCCTCCCCCCTCTCTCTCTCTCTCTGCCCCCAGCCCTTGTCTCTCTGCAGGTTCTTCTTCCTCTTCCTCTTGTCTTTTATAAATAAGGAACTTGCTGGAGGGTTGGTGCTCAACCTTAGTGATCAGTAAATGCTCGTGAGTGTTTACATGTCTCACCTGCTGCGGTTCTTCTTCTGATGGAGGGATGATGGAACGCTTAGGGAGCATACTGAAGCTGGGAATGAAAAGGAACTGCAATGGCTAGGGGTCTGCCGACTTTGGGCTTCACCTAGGATTTCTTAAAGCAAACCTCCCCAGGTTTTGACTTTTGCATTTGCTGTGGAGATGCTGAATGTTCAGGACAGGGATTATTTTGAAGAGTTTGCTAAGTTGTGGAATCAGCCTGGGTCCTCCCCAACACCAACACACACACGAGTAGATGTAAAGGAGAAAATAATTGTGTTGCTTACAGGAAAGTAGATGGAGCTAGAGATCATGATGTTAAATGAAAAAAGTCAGTCTCAGAAAGTCACATGTATGTTTTCTTGTTTGTAGAATCTTGATAAGAAAATCAGACCCAGCAGTAGGACTACTGAGGAAAATGAAGGGAGCCAGCAAAGTGGGGACCAGAAAGGGCAATGGAACCTGAATATACTTGAGGTCTATGATATGCATATATGGAAATTCCATAATGAAACCCATTATTATATAAAATTATCATCTGGCTACTGACCACTAAAAACCTGGAAATATAACCAATAGAACAGAAAAGAGAAGATAGAGCTTTACTTTCTTTGTTTTGTGTTAAGACAGGTAGCTTGGACCTTGCTATATAGACCAAACTGGCCTTGAAATCATAGAGAGTCACCTGGCTCAGTATCTTGAGTTTTAAGACTAACCCCCCCCCCCGTATACCCGACTGATTTGTTTTTAATCTTCTGCCACCTTGGGATGAAGAAAGCAAATATTTCATCTTTCATGTGTCCTTGACATGACTCCCATGATTCAGTCACATAGTCATACATTTATTAAGTAACCAAAACACCAAAGACTTCAGAGCTACAACTAAAAGATCAGTGCCTCAAAAATACCTTAGTTCTGCAATTATTTTATTTATTGCTTTTGCTTTTTTTAAAAAAAAACATGTATGTGGTATATATGTGTATGCATGTTCTGTTGTATGTGGTGGAACACTTATGTGCATGCATACATGTGTGCCCAGGCATGTGCACTCAAGTTTGATGTCCCTCTCCACTTTATTTATGGAAGCAGACTGTCTTGCACCTAGGTCCTCTGTCTCTGCCTTCTGAGCACTGGAATTATTAATAGGCTGCTTTTCCTAGGAGGCACTTACCCGGGTTCTGGGGGTCAGAAGTTTTGTCCTCATGCCTTGAAAAGCAGGGGAGTTATCTATTTCACCTCTTTAGTCTCAGATTTATCCCTCTGTCCAACAAGTATTTTTTTCAGGCATCGCTGATACCCTGCAGTGGACCAGAGGCCTTGTGCTAAGGGTTGGAGAATATCTGCTCCTTGCTTTGAACCCCTTCTGACTTTTCAGCATCACATTTATGAAGGGGGACAAGAAAGGACCCAGAGAGTCCTATAGGGAGTTCTGCAGAACTTCAGGAAATGTATGATCTGTGTGAGACACGATGCAAAATTTTATTTGCATGAGCTTTCACAAACAGGGGTCATGACCCCCATGGGTCCTTAAAAGTTTTAATGAACAAAAATATTTTAGAACAATGAACTTTGCCATCACAGAGACATATCTGGACCACATGCCTCTGAGTGCCCATAAGCAGGAACTTTCCTAACTCTGTTGGGCATGCTGCATTTGAAGCTCATTGACTCACCTGGAAATCTGTCTCCTGAGAATAAACCTAGACATGAGGTCAATGTCCCTGTCACTTCTGAAGTGTCAGCATAGGTCCCTGTAATGTCTCCCTTAGTGCCTTCCTTACTCAGTGTCTTACAGCCAAAAGAAGCTCCATCAGAAAGAGCCAATTACTCTCTCATTTTGTCCCCCAGTTGTCTATCCGAGCCTGTGAATGGCTCAGATTCTGTCCCCTCTGGCTGCCGTGAGGTGTTCTGGTGTTTCTCTCAAGGAAGGGTGAGAATAAAGAACCTTCCTTAATTGGGGTGTGTGCACACACATGCTTCCTGTGAAACGTCTCTCACGTTCACAGCCTCAGTGCTTTGTTCCTTGACTATCATGTGGGGAGAGGTGTTTGGACATCATATTAATGATAGCTCTGCTTATGTACGGGGCACATTCCACTTTCAAAGGCATTTATAAACACTGCAAGATGAAAGCTCGCACCACGCATCTTGGGAAAAGGGAATGTTAATCACCACCATGCAGGGTCCATAGGGAAGGCTACAGATTCCGAGAGCTGGGAGGGATGTCAGAGTTCACCAAAGCAAACTTCAGGGCCTCCTTGAAGAGGGTAAAGGATTTCTTAGCTTAGCTTTTCAATTCAAGCAAATTCCACTTTTCTGTCATTTTCGGTTTTCTCTCCCATCCTGCCTGCCTGTCTCCTTTCTTCTTCCCTCTCCTTTCCCCCGCTTCCCACTTTAAAGCCAGAGGCTGCTTTAAGGCTCTAAGTTTGAGGTGGTTTGTTAAGTATTGATAATTGTAATATCTGGGCTAAATGGTCCAGCACAGCCGATTGTACTGTGTCCCATGAACTCTCAAGCAGTAAATACCTCACACTACTGCTCTCCACCTTTGTACCCTTCTCTGTCAGTTCTTTTGCAGCTCTCTGGTCAAAAGGCCCTCGGGCTTCCAATGCCATTCTTCCAGATAAGCATTGCCATTCTGTATTTTCCTTATAAGCACTTTCTGCAGGAGGCAATTGACTCTAGTCCCCAAGGCACCGAGAAAAAAATGTCTCCCAAGCTGCCTTTTCTCTCCAGGTTGGTCAGAGGAAAATCGAGCATTCACAAGGTGCCCATTACTCTTCAGACTGCTCTGAGGGTGCAGGTGTATGAGCCTCACCCAGAGTCAGCCTTGTGGATGGTTCTTCTTATCCCATCAGGAAGCAGATACCTGGAGAGGCGAATCAGTCAATCTAAAGACTCACAGCCCAGGAGCTGGAACCAGGATGTTAGCCCAGATGTTTTGAGACCGAGAGCCACATGTTGCCGCTGTGTGGCTCACAGTGGGTGTTTAAACTCAGTACCTTTCCATTCTTCCCCATTCCCAGCACCCCTCCCATCACTTTCTCGTCCTGGACTTCTTACTTCTATGGAGTAAATCTACCCAGAGAATCAGTACCGCAGCTAGAATTTTATTAGCGTTTGCGATGTGCTTTGTTTTTATATGTTTATTTCACTGGACACTCAACAACCTATTAAGGGCGCTGTTACAGTTTCTGTAGTGTAAATGAAAGAGGCATCATGGCAGGGCTGATTCCCTCTGATCTGTTGTTGGTAGGAAGCAGAGCTGGGCCTCAACTTGCTATCTGTTTCCAGTAAGCTGTTTCTTTGTACTAGACCCATCACTCTTTCTTATTTAGTTTTTTTCCTTTCCTTCTTATTTTGTCTACTTTTAGTGTTTTGAGGTAGGGTGTCAGGCTTAGGAACTGAGTGTGTAGTAGAATCAGGGATCAAGGCAATCCTCCTGGCTCAGCCTCCCAAATTCTGGAACTCCAGGTGTGAGTGTCCATTCTGGCTTAATTTATACTTTTGATATGACCAGTGTTCCTAAACTCAGCTCTTGATATCCCTAAAACAAAAAGCACCAATTTTCAATGAAAGTTATTAGCCTATGTAGTTATACCATGCAGTATAATATTTTCAAGAGGCCCATCTCTATCATATCCGATAAGACGATGTACAGGAGAGATATAGCAGGATCATTGCCAATTTTTTGCATTGAGATTTATCTCCATATTTGTTAAGAAAATATAAATGAGGAATTATTATAATACTATCACAATGATAACACTAGCTGCTATTCTGAAGTGTTCTCGTGTATCCTTTGGTGCTGAGTACTGTATGTCTGGTTTCTTATAGTTTCCCCATCAGCATTCTGTTACCTCTATTTGAGAGGAAGCTCAGTATCTGTGAAGTCAGGTTAGACGTACAGAAGAATGCTAATATTGGGCTTGGGTCTGGGTACCTCTGACCCCCCTCAGCCTTCACATTTAATTACAACAATTCACAAGAAAATAACCCCCGATTTGAATCAGCCTGAAGGGTTTCTAGCCATCTAAACAAGAAATACTTCTGTTCTGGGGCAAGTGGGGATCTCATCTAATACCCTTGCAAAGTTTCTAGAATGTCACTCTTTCTGTGACACAGGTGTAGAAATAGAGATGAGGGTGGGGATGGCTAGATGGCACTTTTCACATGCCATATTCTGGTTGTGGTCATTCTTGTGAGTGTGTGTACATCACGGAACATATGTGGAGGTCAGAGGAGAGCCTAAGGTATCAGTCCTTTCTCCTTTCTTGTTTACGACAAGGTCTTTTGATTTTGCTGCTGCTTCATCAGCTGGCTTCCAAGGGACCCCTTCTTCACCGCTGATTTTGCAGTAGGCATGCTGGGATTGCAGGCGTGTACTACCTAATCCAAATTTCCATTGGTTCTGGGGATTGAAACCCACATCCTCCTCACATGCGTACACTCAGGTACATTGCCCACTGAGCTGTCTCCCCAGTCTTGGGAGTAGCCATTCTGGATGGGCCCTTCACAGGTTGGATACCCAGAAGCAGCTATAAGTTGTTTATCTTTCCCACGTGACCAGACTCTTCTAGAAAACAAATGCCTTGAAGATATTCTATAAATCCTGAAACCCCTAAGTATGTGTGTGGCATACAATAGGAGCTTAATAAACTGAATTTGTCTTTTGAATTGGTGAAGGGATATTGGGTGGGGAAAGCAGAAGTACCATTGTTTAAGGAGAGTGTGGAGGAGGGGAGAATACAACATCCCACTGACTCTGTAGTACTCTGTTAGTGGTTAGCTATGGGTTTTAAGTTAGCTTCTTTCCCTTGTCCGTCCTAGGCTTCCACAGAGGATGGCTTTACCTCCTGGTCTTCACAAGAGGGCTAGAAACACCCTAAGACAGAGCACACTTACCATAAATAATGAAATAAATACAATGGTAGTGACGTCAATCATACCACAATAAAGGACTCTTGGCTTACATGGATTGCCTACCCACCTGGAACATTCTGTATATTGTCCTCACAGCTACCCTGGGGGTCATTATCTTCCCAGTTTACAGATGAGGACACTTTGAGAGATATTATCACTATTAAATTACATAATTATGGAACACACAGAAAAGATCATGACGTTAATGCAGTTTTCTGGGAGGTTGCAGAATATGAGCGTTAAAGAGCCAGTAATGGCCCAAAGCAGGACCATCCCCTGAAGGCTGATCTGGATGATGCTGGGGACATTTGTGTGCAGTGGGACTGATGAGAGTAACAGGAAAAGAGGAACAACCTCCTTCTGTGAAACTCAATGCATCTCACTTGTGGCCCTGGGGAAGAGTCCACATCCACATTCCCTCCGAAATGGACCTACCTGGGATGCCTGGACTGGATGAAAGCAGCCCACTTCGATGCCAACTGGCCACGGGCTTTGGACAACTGCATTACCTCATCCTCTTTGCTGTCTTGAAGAAACAAAGATAATAACACTTTCCCAAGGCTGGGGCTGGGTACATCTTAATTTATGTGTGTTTGCAAATGGCTTTGAAGATGGCAAATGTTATTTAAGTGTTAAGTGTTATTATTTACTGTGGTTCTAAATGCTATTTCTCCTAGCCATTGTCAGGCTACAGAACCATAAGGGAAATGGTAAAAGGACCTGTGAAGTATCCAAACATCTATAAATGCGGTAACTTTGGCCTGAGCTCTGTGATGGTATCTACAAGCCCAGCAGTAGCTGTGCAGCATTTTTGTGTGGGCAGGCGGTTGCCTAATTTGCACTTGAGCATGCCAACAGCAGGCCCTGGCACAGGTCTGGCACACACTGGTGATGCAGGGCTCTTTGGACAGAACTGCGTTGCTGACATCATGCTTTGCTGTGTTCTCTTTGAGATGCAAATGAGACGCTGGAGGAGCCCCTTGTCCTTTCATCATTTAGTCTTAATAGAAGGAAATTAACATTCATTGAGCCCTCCCCTGCGCTGGACACTTTTATGAATGTGATCTCATTTATTCTCAGGACAGTCTAGTGAACTGGCCCTGAATGTTCCCATTTTACAGGAGAGGCAACTGAGGCTCACGGAAGATAAATAATCTGTCTCTGATCATAGAGGTAGTCCAAAGCTGAGCTATGTTTAGAATCTAGAACATAGCTACAAACGTGTCCATTTATTATGGGGAGGTGTAGGCAATATGTCTTACTCTGCCTCTTCACTTCACCTGTCTAGGCAAGTTCTCCGGATCCCTGGTAAAAATCTTTTAACTGCCTTTGCTACTGTCCTTAAATATCTTGGCTGCCTCTCGAGTGTCACTTAATTGTTTATGCCTTCTTGACAGTTCCTCACTCTTTAGGTCCTATTTTTCTATTTCTGGGCTTTTCTCATAAACTGCTTGCGAAATGGTATGTTCTTCCTCGGTGTCTGCTAACCCTTCACATGTCATTTTCCTAGGGATACTTTCTGATGCTCCAGATAGCAGGTCTCTGACTTCAATTCCCAAACCTTCACCATCAGCATTGCCTTCAGACTTGTGAGAAATGCAAATTTACTGGTCCCACCCTGACCCTACCAAATCAGAAACTCCTCTGGGCCCTGAGGAGGAGGCCCGTCCCTCCTGGGAACATCTGCTTACCTAAGTCTGAAAATGACCAGGTTTCTCAGCCTCGGCAGGATGGTCATTTTAGGCTACCCAGTTTTTTGCTGTTGTTGTGGGGTGGAGCCAGGTGTGCCTAGCACAGTGGAATTGAGGAATTCTCATTGAGGAATCTGTGGATCCCAACCCTATGGAACGACCTTTTCACAGGGGTTGCCAAAGACACCGAAAAGAGCAAACATTTACATTATGATTCATAACAGTAACAAAATTACAGTTATCAAGTTGCTATGAAAATAATTTCATTGGGGGGGTCACCACAGAATGAGGAACTGTATTAAAGCGTCACAACCTTAGAAATATTGGCAACCTGACTTAGCAGGACTTTGAAGAGCCTCTTCTGGGAATTCTTAGCCCTCTTCTTCCTCTCCCTACTCCCCCAAAGTTGGCACAACCAGAAATGCCCTCAGAAGTTACCTAAGCTCCTCAGGTGAGCAAAATCAAACCAATATATCTGACAAATGTATGCTTCCAGGCCACACTTCCACATGAACTTGCCAGTTGATTGTCTGGGTTAGTGTAATGGATTCTCTTACTTAAGGCAAGTCTCCCTTGTCCAGCTCAATGCCGGATCTAAAGCTTTGAGAGGACTCTGACATTATGGGATAAAGTTCGAGCATATGCCAACAGGACCACTGGTCCACATCATAGTCGGAAAGAAATACCTCTTCTGACAGAACCCTGGGAATAAAGAGCACAATGGTAGACAATATGATTAAATATTGGAGAGAAAGAGGGGAAAAAAAGCATTCTTAGAATGCTGCTGGAGTTAATCTCCTAACATAGACTCGGTGCTCCTGTTGCCAAAAGAGAAACAAAAGCGCACTCTGCCCACAAGGGCAATAAGGGGATTGTTGATCAAAGAGGGTGTGACTCAGCCTTCCCTGTGGTGGATCAGTCTGTCTGCCAGTGATGCCCTCAAGATCTCGAAGTAGGGGACATACACTACGATCCCTCAGATTCCTGGAAGGTCCTCAGGAAGTAAAACTCTTTCTAGAACCAAGGGACAATAGAGAGTGGGAGAGGAATGCAATCTCTCTCTGCATCCTTTTCTTCAAGCTGGACTTTGGCAGCATCATTCCAGAGACACTCAAAGTGGATTCAGAAATGCAAGACTGGCTTGGATCTTTTGGGTGTGGGTTCCACTCCCAGGCTTCAAATCACAGCTCAAAGCAGTAAGACTCCATGAGTTTCGTGGCTAATACCAGGCTTCTTGTAACCTTATGACTTTCGGGTTATAGTTAAGGCATGAGAACATAAAAATGCCAGTGAGGGAGTGTTTGCAAAGCATGTGTGCATGTGTATGTGTTTACACCTCTCAGAGAATTATTTTTCCTGAAGAAATTTTAGAAATAGGAAAAAGTGTGTGTGAGGGTGGGGTGGGGATACAAATAGTCTTATCTAGATCTTCTATCAAATTGTATAAGCAATTTTTCTTGCATCTCCCCCCTTAACGTAGTATTTTAAATGTAACTCTGTGGTTTTGTAAAATGGCATTATTTTTAAAACTGATACCTAAATTCAATTTCAAACCATTCCTAAATGTGGCCATTAAAATACCCCAACTTTAGAAGTCAAGGTCCATTACTTTCACTGCTCCAAAGGGCATAAGCATGCCTACTCTTCAAGACAAAGGTGAGCCTCACTCTTGCACACACGCTGGAGTTTTCCAAAGGTCAGTTTACTAATTTACAATTTGTAATAATTTGCAGGTGAATGGAGCTAAAGGTTACCTTTGATATATATGTACATGCATAATCTCAAACACCTTTGGTGTAGTCTACTTGCCAAATTAACTTAGGCAACCCCTATTATTGGCATTTGTGGTCATGAACAGGTCTACAATGGAATTTAACATAAAAGTTTATTTTTATTTTCTAAAATGAAGAACATTTCCTTTGAAATGAGGTCAGAAATTTAATCACTGGCTCCAAAAATATGAACACAATTAACCCACAGCAGATTTTGAAAAATACTGCTAAGTTTGTCCTTCTATTAGTTGGCCTGATCATCTATCTAGTTTCTGCAACTTTATTGATATTGGACTGTGATTATTTGATTTGGATGAGAGCTTAGGCTGAGGGAACAAGGCAATGGAAGTATTTCATCTCAGGCAGATGTGATAAAAAGAACATCTTCCATTTGTATCCTCTTTGCAGTCCCTAACACCAAGAGGGTCAGTTTGGCTTTGATTACAGTTAAGATATTTTCTAACAGAGCTGCTTCCTTTATGCTAATAGGCATGAAGTCTACTTTAAGAGGTGATTAAAAAAGAAGAAGCCTCCCTACCCCAGCTCCTACCCCTGAAATCAAGTCAAGTCTCCATGAAACCTGGGTCTCTTCTTGCAGGAGTTAAGGCTAATTTGTCCTTATGCATATTTTCTTAGAGACCCACATGACTAAAGGGAGTGACAACCTGATCTCAAACACTCTTGGGCTCCATCACTCAGAGCTACCTTCTGTCGCTGCCCTCATACCAGGGAGGCTAGATTTAAATGTTTGTAGTAGCCGGCCGCTGAAGGACAGACCACATAACACATATAAGAAGGAGAAATGGCTCTCTCCCTCTTTCTATATTACCTCCTTCCTTCTCTCCCATTCTGTCTTCTTTTCTTTCCTCTATTTCCTCTCTTTCCTTCCTGAAATATCAATTCAGGTAAAACCCATGGTAAGGAAAGACTGGCTAAGGTGATTAGTACACAATATTACTAATTGGTAGGCTTACTGTTTAGGGAAAACCCCAAATTACCTGGGCTGAGTAAGGAATATGATTTGGGTAAATTCAATGTTCAGCCGAACTCAGGATTTCTTGGATGAACCTCTTGTTTTTCAAGTTCTCTTATTGAAGGCCTTCTGTTTCCCTCTGAAAAAGAAAATGAAAAAAACCAACCAAACAAACAAACAAACCCTCCCCCCTCCAAAAAGCCAACCAAACACACAAACCAACCACAATCACAACAACAACAACAACAACACCCTTTGTAATTCTTAAGAAGAGGGATCCTGGGATGACAGTTGAACTTTTTGACAGCGTCTCAAATCATTATTATTCCCGAGCAGCCCTGAGGATGCCATTATGACAGATTGGGGTTCACCTCGCCAGCTCCCAGGGCACACTCTAGAGACTGTTGTGCTGTTGTTATTATGCCCATCTTAGCCTACTTAACTCCTCTCTACTTCCTGCTGGGCACACAGCCTTCCTTCCCCAGCCTTCCTTGCAGTGATTTAGGGATGATCATGTGATTACCTCTGATGTATTAAATGTAGTCTGAAGAAACATCCCTCCCTTTTCTGGTCTGACACAGGAGAACCTATCATCTTCTCCCTATCATACTTCCTGGCTTCCTTCTTGGTACAGACATAGATGAACCATTAACTTGGGAGCTTTGAGAGACAGATAATGGAGCCATTGAAATGAGGGGCCTGATGCTGTTTTCTGGATCAGGCAGAGGACTGGCAGATGAAGAACATCTAACATCTTAAACTGTACATTTGTGAAAATATCTATTGTGTTTAGTATAATATTTTAGATTTTACTGTAACAGCCACTGGTGCTACCATTATTAGTATTCATATCACTTGGTAATAAAAGTAAGATTAAAATGCACATTTCAATTAATTTATGTGGCATTTATGGTGTGCTTGCTTCCAAGAAACAAATTTTCTTAAAAATCAAGATGTACAAGATTTTTTTCATATAATTTTTAAAATTTTAATATATTCTTTGACAATTTCATACTTACATATATATATATATATATACATATACATATATATATATATATATATAACTCACATATATATAACACTCTGACCACAGTCTTCCTTACTCTCTCTACTCCTCCCTTCTCTCCTCTCAGCAAATCCTCTCCCGTTTTTATACAATTTTGTTTTGATTTGTTTTTTTTAACTCACTGAGTTTATTGAGCTGTTGTATGAGCATGAATGTGAATGGGTGGGGCTCTCAGATGTGACAACCACACTGAAGACAATGACTTCCTGTCCTCCAGCAGCCATCAACTGCCAATAGCCTCCTGGGAAGGGGGAGAGCCCTAGGAGTCCATCCCCTATCCATGACCAAATGTTAACTGGACTAATCTTGTGCTGGCCGTTTCAATATACATACAGTTTTCCCAGATCTTAGGGCCAGTCAGGACCAATGCAGGAAGAGAGATGAGGTTCAAGATGGTGGGCTACATGGATTTTATATTTCTTCAAAGGAGATTCTCTTCTCCAACCTACTGGATAGAGAGCTAATGCTTTGGTGAGTGAGCATTTGGCCCTCAGATTAGTTATGAACGCTAACAGTACAACAAGCCTTTACTGCCCACTTAGACAGTTGTGCATAGGAAGGGAGGGTATGAAATTGACAAAAACGGCTCTGTCCTTTTGATTCCAGCTGTGGTATATGCTGAGATCCTATATAAAATGTAATGCATCCTCGCATGGTTGAAAACGGGAAGACAATGTGGAAAATGAGATTACCTTTTGGTTGAGAATTCCTTTGGTGAGGCACACAGTCCTTGGCCAAGTTAACTGCACACTAGGTTTTCCGGTTACCTGTGCCTCATATTTAAACATACCCTGGCATCTAGAGGCATAATGTTGGGGGCTAGAATCAAGTTCAGAGTCAGTATAGAGTACTGGTTAGAATGGCTAAACAGATGACAAGGTTCCAGGGACTCAAGGAAGAGAAATACACCTTATCCATTCCTCTTAGCTCAAGATGCCACCCGGAAGTACATAGTGGGGTTTCTTTTTACCAGAAATTGTCTCTAGAAGACTCACTGTGGGCTTGTCTGATTAACAAGATGTCTTCTGCATAGGGTACTTCTGTCTTCTTTGTATGTTAGTTTTCTTGTAGCTATTAAAACCATGTATGTTGTTACAAATATATCTGTCTTGAGCTTGCTTAGAACTTGATAGAACTCATGAAAAAAACCTTAAGATCTTTGTTCTTCAATGTGTTACCTCTTCTCAATTATTCATCTTTCTCACATTTCTATGCCCATATTTTAAAAGTTTTCATAATACTCATTCATAGTTTATAGAGGCATTTTAATTAGAACTAGTCATGTGGATTTACTATAAGAACTAGCTTGAAACTATGGGAGTCCTAGATTTCAGCACTACTAATAAGAGGGCCTACATTTTCCCGAATTTTTATTGTGTAAATATATACATTTAAAAAAGAGTTATGGAATTATATTGCACATCTTGCTTTCTAATCTGATTTTGTACATTAATAATGCATTGTTAATTGATGTAGGAGGGTCCTTCTGTATTTGGGTTGCTTTCATTGGTTAATAAAGAAACTGCCTTGGCCTTTTGATAGGTCAGGACTTAGATAGAGGGGGAAATGAGAACAGAATGCTGGGAAAGGGACAGAGTCAGAGAGAGCCGCCCACCATGAAGCTCCCAGGTCAGACACGCTGAATCTTTCCCGGTAAGCCATGACTCATGGTGACACACAGATTATTAGAAATGGGTTAAACGAATATGTGAGAGTTAGCCAATAAGAGGGTAGAGCTAATGGGCCAGGCAGTATTTCAATGAATACAGTTTCTGTGTAATTACTTTGGGTATAAGCTAACCAGGCACCGGGAACGCAGCCCGCTCCTCCTCTTGCAACAGTTAATCTTTCTTAGATTTAAAATATCACTTTTAACAACACTAGTACACTTACATGGTTGCATAATCTTTTACAGCAAGATGATGCAATAGAAGTAAAGAGTTTCTAAGTTTCTTTTAAATACATAATGTATCAAAGAACATCCTTTAGCTACAAGCATGGATCTTTGAGCACAAAGGTATATTCCTAGAAATTAAATAATAGGGTCAAAACTCGCAAAATAGTTAATTTCTTTTAAGTTTATTTTTACTTTTAGTTTTTGACACAGGTTCTCACCATGTAGCCTAGGCTGGCCCCAAAATTATAATGATCATCCTGCGTTTATCTCCTGTGATTGTTTGAAAGAAAATATTCCTCAAAGGGAGTGTCACTAATGGGAGTTGTGGCCTTGTCAGAGTAAGCGTGGCCTTGTCGGAGGAAGCGAGTCACTGTGGGGGTGGGTTTTGAGGTCTCCTGTGTTCAAGCTATACCAAGCGAGACAAATTACTTCCTGTTGCCTGCTGATCAAGATGTAGGACTTTCAGCTGCAGCACCTTGTTGCCTGAACATCACCCTGTCCCACCATGATGATAACAAACTGAACCTCTGAACTTTAATCAATCCCTTAAATAGTTTTCCCTTATGAGAATTGTCATGGTCATGTTGTTGTGTCATAGCAATAGAAATCCTAACTATGACATCTCCTAAGTGATGGATGACAAACCTGTGCCATCATGCCTGGCCTGCTTTCAGTAAGCTCTTTAGCACTATGAGATGTTGTCAACCTTAACAATCCAAGCGAAAACTTAGTCCATGATTTATGAACTGAAAGTGTCACAATGGAAAATCCATAGCAAGAAAGAGGTGACAAGGTTTTGGGGTTTCTTGAAAAAGGCTGTCCTTAAGTTTTGTTGCAAGAGGCGCCTGGTTCCTGGCATAGGGCTCCTTGTCCCTACAGGCTCCTGGTGCATACCCGAAATAATTACACAGAAACTGTATTCATTGAAATACTGCCTGGCCCATTAGCTCTACCCTCTTATTGGCTAACTCTCACATATTCGTTTAACCCATTTCTAATAATCTGTGTGTCTCCACGAGTTGTGGCTTACAGGGAAAGATTCAGCGTGTCTGATCTGAGTGCTTCATGGCAGGCAGCTCTCTCTCTCTCTGTCCCCTTCCCAGTATTCTGTCTCTTTTTCCTGTCTATCAAGTCCTGCCCTATCAAAAGGCCAAGGCAGTTTCTTTATTAACCAATAAAAGCAACCCAAATACAGAAGGACCCTGCTACACCATTTCCCCTTTTTCTATTTAAACAAAAAAGAAAGGCTTTCATTTTAACATAGTAAAATTACATATAACAAAAGTTATCAAGCAAGAATTACAGTTACAACCTATTTTATCTTTTATCATGACAAAGGAAAACTATAACTATCCATTCTTCAACATCATCAAAGACTCCAGAAGGATAAAATATTACCTAAGTAAACAAGAAATAAGCAACTTCCAAACTCTAGAAATGACAGAGACATCTTGCTGCCTGGATAGTCACCCAAAGTTCCTCTGTACCGTTGGGGCATCCATCTTCAGCCTATAGGCCCATACTATCCAGTAGACATTTCCATGAAGCAGGAAAATTTAAAGACAGTTTAGTCACTTTCTTTTGTATCCTGTAGAATGTCTCGTAGATTCTTTCATGAATCAGGAACCCTGAAGGATCATCTCACCTTTAGGCAAGTTCAGCAGTCCTCTCTCTGCGGGTTCTTTGTGTCCAGTTA
This sequence comes from Ondatra zibethicus, assembly GCA_004026605.1. Taxonomy (NCBI): domain Eukaryota; kingdom Metazoa; phylum Chordata; class Mammalia; order Rodentia; family Cricetidae; genus Ondatra; species Ondatra zibethicus. Next base: position 183,356 of record PVIU01000715.1, read on the forward strand.
AGCAGTCCAGGCAAGAGCAGTTTCTTGCCCAAATGGCTAACAAACTCCATAAGGAGCCTTTTCGATGCCCATCTTCCTCTTGAAGTAGCTGGTGCTGCCAGGAGCAGACGTGTCTCATTGTCATGAAAAGTCCTAAGTTATTAAAATATTTAAATGCCATGTTCTGTAGTCTTTGAAAGATATGAAGAATGTCTATCTGAAATATATCTATGCACATCGAGAAAATCTAACATGACTACAAACTTGACTATATCAATGACTATCCATTAACAACCTATATTTTTTAATTATACTTACATTTTTAAATGAATTACACCATCACAATACCTTAATCAAGATCAGAAATACACATATAACAAGATTGATCTTAAATTTATATCAACAAAGCAAAATTTATACCAATGTAAATTATTCATATATATCATCTCCCCCTTTAAATGTAAAAGAACATTTATAAACAATATTTGGGATTAAGGTTTTGCTAGACTTAATCCCCTAACACGTAAAATGGATTCTTTCCATGGTTTGGGAGCTTCTCTGGTCACCTTTGAATCATGGGGAAACAAAATATGAGTATACTGGTGGGTCTGCAGAGTTACCATGGTATTGCAAAGTAGTAGAAAACCTTGAGTTTTGGACAATGACTGACTTTGGTGTCTGGTAGGTTCCTTTCTATCAGTGGGAGCTGCAGTAACTCTTAATCTCTCTTTAACTTAATTCTGTCTCTGTGTGCATGTGCAGTGCTGCCGTTTATCAGGAAGACCCCCAGCCAGGTTAAAGAGCAAGTGCTAATGATGTCCCTTCAGGAAATTGATGTCACTCAAGACTAGAGAAAATGTGCCCTTGGGAAAAGAATTCCAATAAGAGAAACTCCAAATTGCTTGCAGTGTGGGCTTACCTTCAACTCTATGCCCAGTTAAAACTCCCTTTCAGAAGTAATTTTAGCTGACAGTGGGAGCACACAAGTGGATCCTGACCAAAAGAGTACAGTCATTTCCAGGATGATATATCCACGAGAAAAGAAAATATTCAAATGACTGTGTTCAAGATCCCAGGGGAAAGAAAGTTTAAAATGCAAGACGTTATCAAGTCCCTGCCCCATGAGATGATACCTAGCAGAGTTCCTTATTCTTTCAGGCTTCCTGTATCACGGTGTCAGTCACAATTCAAGTCCATTCCACGCAGTCATAGTGAACTGTAAAGCATCGTCTCATGTCTCCTGCAAGACTCCAAGCTCCAAGCACAGGACTGGGGCTTCCTGGATTAATTTTCTTAGGAACTATCTTGAAAGTAGGAATAAAACAAAAGCTCAACAAATCTATGCCTATGAATCAGATCAGTTTGTTGTTGTTAGATGTGTCCACTTATTTCTCTAATGCCTAAAAATTCCTCACTAGACAGGTATTTCCTGGATACAAATCAGGAATTAAAGTCTATACTGACTAAGGGTTAAAGATGAGCATGTCAGCAGACTCCTGAGTCTTAGGGAATTTCCAGACCGTGCAGGCATTTAGATGCTAATCATATAATTATCAGGGAAGGTTCTTTATGGCCAGTGCCACTCAAAGAATTTAGGGGATAGCACAGCAGGATGTAATTTTTTGCCCTGCCCTTCAGTGGTCAGAAAAGGTTTCTCTGAGGAAGGTAAAAGTCATCAGGGGCCTGATAAAAGGCTTAAGAGGCCTGTGGTGCGAATATATCCAGAGGCAGAGGGAACTGCAGGCACAAGGACCTTAGGATGGAAGACAAGAAGAGAGCTGGGATACTGAGTCCTGGGTGTGTGACTGGGATGAAGGATGGGGACAGGTAAAGATAGGTGAGGTGGCCAGTTCTCTCCTGAGTGGGTTTATAGGTTATAGCAAAATGTTCAGGGGACTCATGAGAAAATGAGAAATCATCAAATAATCTTTATCAAGAAAGTGACACAGTTAGGTTGATGCTCAAAATCCAAATAAAGAAAAATTGAGTCTTTTGTTTCTTTGCATAAATTCTGAGAGAGAGAAAGAGAGGGAGGGATTTTTACATTGTGTATGGCCTTTGGCTTTTCTGAGTCTTGGGTTGTCCCTTAGGAATAATATTCATTTTTCTGAGGGAATAGCTACTGCTGGAGAATCATGTGAGGTATACAGACTCTATGGATTTAATGCTCTCCTAAATGGGAATGAAATTATGTCTTTTGAAAGTGACAGAGAAAATGGATAGACCTGGAGAATATCATGGTAAGTATAATAAGCCAGTCTCATTGACAAATACCATACATTCTTTTCATATGTATAGGTAATTAGCTGGGCTTGGGGAAGAGGCCCGGGACATAAAAATAAAAGAGGGATTGTTGGGGATGTGGAAAAAGAAAAGCAGAAGGATTGAGAGCAGTAAAAAAGAGCAAGAGAGAGGGCAAATATGATCAAAATATATCATATGCGTGTATAGAAATGCGACCGAATGCTTTGTACCATTCATATAGGTTAACATAAGAGACAAAGGAAAGAGGGAGTCTGTGATGTCGGAATCCGGCTGCTGCTACCTTCTTGAACAGCTTTCACTAGGAAGACTCTGTCTTTTACCTTAGCAGACATAGTTCTTAATCCTTCATACACAGAGTTGATTTAATTCATGCTAAATTCCCTCATTGATGGGCTCTGTATTGAGCTCTGAGATGTTTCTCTGTGTGACATGACCAACATTCCGCTGTCCCTCTCCCGTCCTCCAAGGTGTGATTGCAGAAATCTGTATGGATTCCCGTCTCCCCTTTCCATCCCCATTCCCTGTGCTGTACGATACCATGTCCAATGTAGACCTTTAATTCTCCATTCCATAAACTTCTGTCATTTATGGAGCATGCATATCCTTTTTCACAATAGCGATCCACTGTCTGTTTTATTATTTACTGAATGCGACTCTCTAAATGAAGGGATTTTTCTTCTTTAATAAATATATTTGATTAGAAAATGTGTGTATGTATAAATTGTGACATATTTGGAATAACTAGGAAGGTAAGGCTTCATGTTATACATAGAGAGAGTAAAACTTCCCAAAACAAATATAAAACTATTACAGCTAAACATATGAGTTCACAGACCACTTAAAATCAAGTGTGTCCCCCTAGGGTTGAATAAGCTGCCCTTTGGGAGTAACATCTAAGTTCTTCATCACCCATTTCTACCATCCTAGTTTCTAAAGCTCACCATTCAAGGAAATTTGATTCAAACTGCACTTGAAATTTTCATTAGTTCTTAAATTCTAGTATCCATGTGTGCAGAGAGCAATGGCTCCTCTTGTTGGGGACCTCTTGTGCACAATGTCCCCAGGCTTTGCATATCTCTAGTCCTCTGGGTTCTGAAGAGCTGAGATTCTCACTCACTTTACATATGAGGAAACAGTCTTATGAAAGTAAACCAGGTGGCCCCAAGTCACACACTAACTCATGGTAGGTTTGAATGGATTCTAGTGTTCTTTTTATTTTACCCAGGGGAGTGCTGATGCATACCTGAATGGACTGTTAATTTTCTAAAGGAATTTTGCAAGCTGGTTGTCAAACACTGTCATTATTAAAATTAAATCATGGCCACTAAAAATAATTTATACTGAAGACAGAGGTAGTGAACATTGAAAGCTTGTCACTTGCTTGTCATTTTTCTCTACCTTAAAGTGTAATGTTGTAGTCATTTCCATGTATTGCCTCTGTGCAATGGAAAAACAGTACTTGTACTATGGTGTTCAATGATGCAATCTTGATAATGTGAAGCTGGCTATGATGAGACTATTTACACTACAGAACTCTTTTATACACCTAAGTAGGACCTCTTCTACCCTTTGTCCCCTAGAGCTCCTTATTAAAATCAATAGCACAACGCGATCTCCAGGTGTCTTCACTGTTCCTGCTTGGGTTGGAGAGAGAGAGATCTTTCCCTTGTATGATGTAAATCCACTGCAGGAAGTCTGTGAGAGAATTCAGGAACGTGGGCAGTCTGCTCCAATTAGATGCAGGACCAAAGGGAGATGAAAGTGCAAATGATTTCTCAAAATGTCATGGTTTTGAATGATTTAGCAGAAACACCAGGGCCACGTCAGATCCTTTTTTTGATGAGTAAGAAGAAAATTACAAGAACAAGCAGATTCAGGAGTGAAACCCATCTGTGTCAGTGTGTTGCACTGAATGAATCACACATGTCAACACACAACTCCTCTGCTCACAAGTAAATGTTCCTGATGTAAAACACATTGCAGGAATTTCTCAGATGCTTTCCTCGTTGTGACGGAAGGTGGCCCACTCAAAGTGTTCTCATCTTATAACCTGGTGCTCACTATTGTTATTAATATAGTAGTCAGATCAGGAATATTAATGAGTCAATTAACTATTATCCTTTATTACTTAATTTAACAAGCATCTAGAAGATGCTAAAGATGTAGCTCAGTTGGTAGAGTGTCTGCCTGGCATGTGTGAAGCCCTGGGTTTAATCTCTAGCCCTCCATGAACCAGTCATGATGGTTCCTGCCTGTGGAGGCAGGAAGTCCTGAAGTTTAAGGTCATCCTTAACTACATAATGGGTTACAGGCGAATCTGGGATACATGAGACCCAGCCTCGAAACACAACAACAAACAGTGAAAATATTGAAAACAATAATAGAAAGACTATAGGAATTATTGCTTCCATTTTCACATTGAGGGCAATAATGCTCATGAAACATACTTAAAACATACCAAAGTTCATCAGTGAGCCCTGACTGACTCTAAAGGTTAAAATAGATATATTGATCCCCTAGCCGCGAGTAAAGGATGCAAGCTAAAGTGACGGGTTAAATGAACATAGCAATTTATTCTACACATAGATATTAAGAAATGTTAATCGATGAGAGGGAGAGAAAGAGAGAGAAAGCCTTCAACTCTGTCCACTTCCTGTTCTGAGTTTGATCATACATATCATATGAGATAGTAAACTGCATGTTATATATTCCCAACTATGGTACTGCCTCAGTTGAAAAGAGAATCACAGCCATACTTTGATCTTGATCCAGATGAACAAGTCCCCCCAAAGCAACTGCTAATATTCTAAAAGCATTATCCAGCTAGTTTTCAAAAAGCACCTGTGGTATAAGTTCATGGAAAGGCCAAAGGAGAATTCAGACATGTTCCTGTAGAGAATCAATTCAATTGTTTGGAACAATCTGGAAGAGAAGCCTTAGTGACAAGCATTTGTGTCACCTATGAGCCTCCTGGCCAAGAAAGACTGATGCTATGCTTCTGTTTTCCAGCACCTTCCATGATGCTCTGACTATATTCTAGCAATCTGAAAGAACAAAAGGTTTAAGTGCAGTGAACATTGCTGGAAGGCTCACAGGAAGATTTGAAAGCATATGTATAAACCCGATTATGGCTGATGGGAGTTTGAATTCTGTCTGGGTCCATTTTAGAGCAGAGACATCAGAGATATGAAGAACAGAGATCCTGTGGTCACTCCTGAGAGCCTGCCTCTGATGCTTCTATTTCCGACAGAGTGTCTGAAGCTGCTGGTCTTCCACCCAGTCCCTGCCTGCATCGTGTGCTTCCTGGTGATGAACATGGACACGAGTGGAACAAGGCTCTGTGCTGTCGTCACCCACTCTGTGCTGTCACCTGTAAAAGTTAACTCGATTCAGGAAATAACCATTCTAGCTAAAAGATAAACAAATGTATTTTTATTTACTATAAGGGGAAAACCCATGAAACCGGAACGAGAAATACAAGCTCAGCTATGCGGCGAGGGAACCACACACACACACACACACACACACACACACAGAGAGAGAGAGAGAGAGAGAGAGAGAGAGAGAGAGAGAGAGAGAGAGAGAGAGCAAGAGAGCACCTGGTTTGTGTGTGCATTTTTTTTCTGGGTCCCAGAAAGCCACACCCTAACTTGGTCCCACCTCTTAAAGATAATTGGTTAACAAGGCTTCCCCATCAGTCACCCACTCTCTGACAGTCTCATTGCGAGTTCCCCTATGCCCTCTGATGTCCTCAAGCAGGGAGACAGCAACTCTTCCCCAAGGTATAGAGGGCAGCCTCCTGATTTGACTCTTTCTGGGCTGAGGGATGTCTTGAACATTTTGCTATAATCCCACCAGGTCTTTTGGAAAACCTCTGGGGGAATCATTCCTCTAAAGTAACCAATCAATCAAGTGAGTGTTAGCCGTTAGCCGTTGTGAAACTCTCCAGACAATGTGTACCAGAACCAGGTTCTAGTCCCCACTCTGTCCTTCTCCACAAGTGGGTCAGGGCATTCTGCTTAAAATGTAACTCTGAAAAGGCATAGTTGAATTGAACCTCTGGTTTTTGATGAAAGTTTAATGGTCAACATTTCCAGGAATCAAAACCTGGTGGGAACAAAAGCCAACGCTACTTGATAGATGAGCTGTTTGGAACTCTGTGAAAGGTTTTACGTGCATTGTCTGAGAAAACTCTAGAAAACAGTTTTTGTTTTGTTTTTTTTAGAGCAAGTGAGGCATAAAAAACCTAAATAACTCAAGGCTAATAAATGGTACCAGTAATAATTTAACCCACATCTGTCTGGTTCTATAACCTTAACTCATGACTTCTTTACCCCAAGTCACTGAGGATTATCAATCTTTAGGATATGGGGGAAATTTCGGACGTCTGTTTCTGACTACTACTGGACTCAGGAGACATGTTTCTAAAAACTATGTTTTCATAATAATGACCTGCTTAGAAAGAATTCCCCTTTTTGAATCTTTCTCTTCATCCCTCCTGCCTCCTCTCTCTTTTTTTCTATGTCTTTGAGTCTGTCTTTCTTTAAATTGGTAGTAAACCAAATTCAACCCACATGATTACTGTAGGAGTGTAATTAAATAATAACGATGGTAACTGTAGAGAATGCACAAACAGAGAGACAGGCAGAGACACAGAGAGAGACAGAGAAAGAGAGTCATGCATTTAGTGCTTGGGTAAAAGCACGTTGTTACATCTCCACTAGCATCACAGCCGAGACACCTGTCTCCTGGAAGTGAAAAGCTTGTTTTCAACAATTGTGTTGATAGAGAGATGGTCAATGATTTTCAGGAGACCCTGAAGCAAGATCATATGCACAAGACGGGCCACAGTGACTGAAATTTCTAGGGAAGCAAAGGCACACACAGAAAAGAGAAATGACTTACTGTAGCCCATAACCCATCAGCAACAGACATGGAACTAGAACTCATCCTGATTCCTACCTAGTGCTTTCCCCATTGTAGGTGAGGCAAGAGGTTCACGCTGCTGATACAGGCTAAAGACTCAAGACACTGTCCTATGGACTGCTGTGCACAGTAGACATACTGTAACCCCACCCCCAAGTTCTATCACTTCCTAGTCATTCAGCCTTCGACAACGGCATAATCTCCACAATTCCGGTTCTTCTCATTTAGTTTAAGCATTGTAGTAAACATCCTTCTGTTACTGAAGGGATTAAATAAGATGACGCATCTTACAGGATACTTGTCCAAGTGCCTGGCCCAAAGTTGTCATTGTTGCAGACAATACCCTTTTCTTTTGGCCAATGCCACATGGGAAAGTTAATATATCTGGCAGCGTACATGTTAGGATCCTTAAGTTCCTTATAGATTGAAGACTCTTTGCATGCCACTCACCCACTGGGCACTGGCTCATGGCTTGAAAGGAAGTTACTATTTGTTCTAGCCAAGGGAAGTCAACTGCCAGTTTATTTAACCTTGTGTAATATATCCTGGTCCATGGCAAACATTAACTCCCTCGTGTTGTATGCTCCAGGTCAAGGGTTCGGAAAGTCTTTTTTAAGGACTTGAGTTTCAGTATCACATGGGAACTGACAAGAGAACTGTAGAAATGTGTGCATATTTGTGTGCTGGGTAAAATCATCTTGGAACAAGAAATGGTCAAGAGAGATTTGGAAGAAAAAAAGTGAGGGTTGAGATCACAGGACTACTGTGTCTTGTTTCACACATCAGTGACCTAGCCTTTTCTTTGAGAAATTAGCTTTGTGGGGATTTGGGATATGGTGGTGTGATGGACCAAGGATCTCCTGTCAGATAGGCTGTCATTCATCTATCAACATAGGTTAATATGTGAATCTCACACTGGTGGAATCCGTGATCTCTGGAATATGGTGAGGAGACATACTTAGTGTCCACTCAGATCCACTTGGCCCCTTTGTGCTCTCCTCAAATGAATTTGTCTTATCATAGGTGTGACTTGCCAGCTATTTGGGGAAAAGGCAAAATTTCAGCTCCCTACTCAGCCCTCCATTTTGAAATCTGCACTGTGGGTTTAAATGCTTGGATAATATTTCTGGGTGGGAAATGATCATCTGTAGTTTATATCTAAACAGAACTCTTGAATTCCCTTCTCAACACCCCAGAACCTTGTCTTGCTCATCATTAGACCTTGTATTCCATTGATTGTTACCGCCAATGTCAAATTCTCTTATCAAAGTTTCCGTGATCCTTCTAGATTTCACCTGGTCTCTTGCACACTGTTGTATCCACTTTGGGAGTAAGACCTCTTCATTTTAGCTTGAAGAAAAATTTCAAATCCTTCAGTTTTTCTTTAAATAAACCCACACCATCTGTTTTTTTAATCCCCATTCTGGTCCGTCTGGTCTACTGGAATAACTTCCTAACCGGCTTTTTACCTTCCTTTGCTCAGTACATATAAACAACTCTCCATGCACCTGTCCAGTAGACATATTCCCACTGAAAAGAAAGTCTTTCTCTGTACTGTACACCATCCTCACCTGGTTTTCAAATAAAATAAAAAGCCAGGCTTCTCCTTCTCACACTGTGGTTACAGGATCCTTTCTGATCTGGTCCCTATGTCCTAGATCTCATCCCCCACTACCCTTCCTCCAGCACACTGTGAACCAGACAAACTGGTTTTCTTTATGTTGCTCAAAGCCCCAGGTTCTCGTCTACGCTGAGGCCTTTGTACAACCAGTTCCTTCTAGCTGGCTCCCTCTGTCTTAGACATTCACACTGTGAGCTCCTCCTTCTGAGTCAATCTCAGTTCTAACATCTGAAGATGTTTCCCAGAGTCCGTGATGACCACACAACCTAGTGCAAGCTTTCAATATGATTCATCTCTTTTATATCACTGCCTTTTATATTTTGCAGCAAGTGTCTTTATCTCATACTATCTTATTTATTTAGATTTCATTTATTGTTTTTCTCAATTATTACTCAACTACAACATGAATTCAAGAGGAACAAACTTGTCTTCATGAAGCTTGAGAAGATGGCTCAGTGGATAACAACACTCGCTCTGCTAATATGAGGATCTGAGTTTGAATCCCCAGCACTCACAAAAAGAGCTTGGCATGAATGCTTGTGCTTGTGACTCCAGTATTGTGCAGTAGAGATAGGCAGATCATGGACTCTCCCTGACCAGCCAGCCTTGCCAAAAGCAGTGAGCTTCTGATTCAGCAAGGGACCCTGCCTCAAGGCAAAAAGGTGGAGATGACAGAGGAAGGCACCTAGTGTTCTGTTCTAGCCTTGACATGTACATCCACATACTCACTTGTATGCAGAATACACACATGCATGCACATGGACACACACACACACATACATACACACACACAAACACAATTTATAAGAAATTGCCTGTATGTTCACTGTTCTGCCTGTGGCATTTGACACTTGGTCTGTTCCAGAGTTAAATACCCAATCCCAGTTTGTTCATTGACTAGATGTCTTCGATTCTGAAGTTCTTAGAATTGCTTCAGCTGAAAATTTATTGAAGAGAGTTTTAAGGAGGGCAGGTATCAAATGGGCTTGTAAACATGGCTTCAAATATTGTTCTGTTACTTTGAGGACATTTTGAAATAAACCAATAATTGTGAGACCTTGGACATGTACACGATAACAAACAAACATACAATCAAAAGAGCAACAATAAAACCAAAAAATAAAACCAAGACACAACTTAAAAACAAGTCATTCTACCCAAGCATGTGTCTTAGTGTGTGTGCTTTCTAGGGTGCAGAGCCCTGCTGGAACAGGCTCCCGTTAGTGTCTGACAGCTGGCTTGCTTGCTCCTACCCGACTGCACAGTAGCCTTCAATGTCTTTTTCTCTAGAAGCTCCTTTCTCAGCTTCTGCTGCTCCCTTCCTTATCCCTGTCTGAGTCACCTTCACTTCAGGTTGCATTGTATTCGTACTTTGTTCACTAATCAGCAGTGTGCACAGAGTGCTGGGTAAAAGCCTGGTTTTGAAACTTACTGGATGGAGGGCTTGTAGCAGAGGCTTTGCCTCCTCCTGCCTGCTGTGCTCTCCCAACTCAGAAGGAGATGATGCAGTCCATTTGGCAGAGTGGTTGTGAGCAATGGCTGCTCTAGTTGAGTCTTGGTACTTATATTCGAATGCTCTGTGCATTCGAGGGGGTGGAGGACTTAATGAGCAAATCCTTCAGCACTACACCTATGACAGGACCTTCTTCTAAACCTTCTCACTGTTATTGGAAATTCAAGAATTCAATTTAAGTACAGTAGGTTTTCAAAAAACTAGATCATAAGAAGTTTCATAGATGGGTATTGGTATTTTCTTCTGGAACAAAAGCTAGACAGCTGGAGAACATACCCCTCAAATTAGAATTCACTCTACATTCTTTGTTAGGTTGGTTTTAAGCTCAGACTAATAATGGCTTCTGCCCTCTGAACTGTTTCACATTCTGCTGTTACTGCTCCTGTTACTGCTACATTACTACTTTTGCTATTACTTTTGTTTCTGTTGCTACTCTTGTTATTACTAATGGTAGAGAACATTTACTGAGTATTTATTATGGGAAAGGAAATAAGCTATACCTTTTATCTTTGCTACTTCGAGTCATAAGCATGGGAGCCACTGTAGGAGACAGGACTTGTTATGGTTAGGAATGTGGGTTGGAGGCCAGACTTCCTGGCTTCGAATCTTTGTCAATGACTAGGTGAACAGTGGTGACCAGTTCTAGGAAGCTCCCTACTGTGGTGAATCTTCACTGTGAATGACTGAATTCAGAACTCCCTAGGAGACATATCTTCCAGTATATCTGTGAGAGAGTCTCCAGGGAGGTTTAACGGATGTGGGAAGACCCATTGCTGAACATGGGTGGCATCATTTTGTCGATCGGGTGCTCAGACTGAACCAAAAGGACAATGGGAGAAGCCAGCTGAGAAGTGACATTCATGGATCCCTTTCTTTTGTATTTTAGACACATTTTTTCCAATTGTCTCATACCCTTATAGCCATGCCTTTCCCACCAGGATAGGCTGTAACCCCTTAGACCAAATAAATGCTTCCTTAACTTGGCTTAGCCAGGTGCTTTGTCACAACACACATTTATGCATGTGCAAACACACGTGTACACTGCTACTGCTACTAATAATAATTTCTACTGTGATTGGAGTAATCCCTTTCCACGTCCTTGTACACTCCTCTGCATTTCTATAGTATGTTTTTTTCTGTTTGTCCAAAGGGAGTCTCCCGTATGATACCAGTTGTTAGCCTCTTAGAATTCTCTACTAGTACTTCTGTAGAGCAGAGACCAAGTCTTATTCGTTGTTTTTCTGTATCACCTAGCAGAGACTAATGTGTTGAGTTGGCACTTGCTAAATGAATAAAGCTGGATCACTTTAGTTTGTGTTTGAAACCAAACTTTCTGCTGACTTGCTACAATATTTAGAGCTCATTAAAAAAAAAAACTCAAGTAATGAAACGTTCCTTCTTTTTCTTTTTTCCTTCCCTTCCTTTCTCCCATGAATATAAAGGTTTTCATGACTCCATCGTGGATAGAAGATTGAGGCATGATTGCAAACAAGCTCCCTGAAGTCATACATCTTCTTTATGAAGGGCTTTCAATCTAGAAGTTGGGGCTTTCCATTCCTAGTCGTGTAGAGCATGCTAACTTAGTAACTACTGTGTGCATGCAGTTGCAATTTGGGAAATTCTTTGAGTATCTGGAATGGCAAGGCTTCTGTTATGACTTTACCTTAGAACACCATCTTGTCATCACAGTGAGAATTTAAAGATCCTTCAGGGGACTCCTAGTGAGTCTAGCACTTACTATGTCCCTAAATACGTCTGCGAGATTAGAAATTATATAAGCCAACATGCTTATGTTCCTCCTGCCAGCTTTTCTAACTATATGATTGACTCACATCAATGTGGGGAAATTCCCACTTAACCCTTTGTTAGCATGTTCTTGTTTACAGTACAATGTTCCAAATTTGTTAGCAGTGTATGAACCCAGTAACCAAGGGAACAGTAGGTATTTTTTTTCTAACTGAAGATAAGTTTTATTATTTAGAAGATTAAGTACATAGATACACTTTATTTTCATTCTGAGAAGTGTATTAGTTCCTTTTATGTTGCTGTAATAAAACACAAAGACCAAGGCAACTTATAGAAGTAAGGGTTTGCATGGCTTATAGTTCTAGAAGGATAAGGACTCATCACAGTGGGGAGGCATCGCACCAAGTGACAGTTTCAGGAAACCGAGAGATCACATCTATAACCACAGCAGGAAGCAGAGAGAATAAACTGGACTTCGAGCCAAGCTATGGGGTCTCAGAGCCTACCTCCAGTGATGTGTTTCTTCTAGTAAGGCTGCACTGCCTTGCAGAGAGACACCAACTGGGAACCAATTGTTCAGATAATTGAGCTTATGGGTGCTGTACTCTTTCTAACCATCACAAAAGGTACAAAGAGTGGCAGAAATTTTAGAAAAAGGAAGAAGAGAAGACATTTTTAATCTTGTGAGTTTAGTAAAATTACTTCACCATGTTGATTATTTTCCATCTTTTTCCTCCCGTTTATTTTTTCATTATATTCATTATAACAGCACATTTATAAAGCTATTTCTGTGCAAACTTTTAGCATTTCAATGAATATTTCCCCTTCTTTTTTAAGTACAATAGTGACGGCCACAATATTTATTTAGTATTGGTGTGTATTCATTGTAGACAGTGTGGGCTTTATAAAGACCTTTCCTTCAAGTCCTTTAGCCATAGTCATATGTTCCCAGTTCCTGTCGTTAGTGTCCAATCCCCCTTAGACCTCTTGTTAACCTTCCTTCTTCCAGTCTCTTCTGCTTTATTCTCACATATACATCTATACCCATGTCTATACCATCTGTATCTACATGTGCTCTTACTTATCTATAGAGAATTCCATGGCCCATAGATAAAGGAAACATGAATTATTTATCTTCCTGGGTCTGGTTTATATCACTTAATGAGATATCTTTGGTTGAATCCAGTTTCCAGCAAATGACATAATTCTTCGTTGTGGATGAACAAAACTTCATTGTGCGTAGAGACCACATTTTCTGCATAGATTCTTCTGTTGATAGACACCCAGGATGGTTGTATAACTTGAGTACCATGAATAGTGCAGCAGGGAACATAGATATGCACATGCCTCTGTGGCATGTTGACTTATAGTATTTTAGAAACAAACTAAGAAGTGGTCAGAGCTGGGTTGTATGATAGTTCCACTTTTAGTTTTGTGGACAACCTCCATACTGATTTCTATGATGTTGGACCAGTGCGTATTTCTACCAGCAGTGTGAGAGTTTTTTTTTCTCTCCATATCCTTTTCAGCAGTTTTTTTCTTTTAAAATCTTTTGAAACAAGATTTATTTAGTTTATTTTAGGTTGTATGTGTTGTTTGCCTGCAAGTGTGCATATGCATGTCGTGCCCATGGAGATTGACAGAGGGCATCAGAGTCCTTGGAACTGGACTTATGATGGTTGTGAACTACCATCTGGGTGCTAAGGACTGAACTCAAGTCCTAAACAGGAGTGCAAGAGTAGTCAATGCTCTTAACCACTGAGCAATCTATCTAGCCCCCATAATTGATTTCTTGATGGAGTAAGATGAAGTCTCACTGTAGATTAATTTGGATTTCTCTGATGGCAAAGGGCATTGAGTGTGTTTGTGTACTTCCTCACCATTCTTACGTCACCTTTTGAGAGCTGTCTGCTCCTTACACTGGCTCATCTATAGATTAGATGCTTAATTCTTGAGTTCTTTATATATTTGAGCCATTAACCTTCTGTCAGATGTATATTAGGCAGAGATGTATCCTACTAGGTGGAATCTCTCTTTACTCAACTGTTGCCTTTGTTTTATTAAATTCCATTCAATCCAATTTGTCAGCTTGGTGTTATTTGCTGAGCTTTTGGTATCCTCTCCAGAAAGCCTTTGCTCATTCCTACATCTTGAAGCACTCTCCTGCTGTATTCCTCCAGCAATTTTAGAGTTTCAGGGTTTATATTAAAGTCTTTAATCTAGTTGATTTTTGTATACAGTGAAATCTATAGATCTAATTTTGTCCTTCTACATGTGGCTAACCAATTTTCCCATCATCATTTGTTGAGGAAACTATTTTTTCTCCAATGTTTATTTGTCAAAAAAAAAGGTGGCTTTCACTGTTGGGCTTACTTCTATTTCTCTTAATCTATTCCATTGATTTGCATGTTTATATTTGTGCTAATGCTGTGTTGGTTTTGTTACTATTGCTCTGTGGCATGACCTTAAGTCAAGGATGATGATACTTCCAGAATTATTCATTTTTCTTAGGATTGTTGACTATTGGGGTCATTTTTGCTTACATATGATTCTTAGGGTTTCCTTTACAGTATTTATATAGGAAATGACATTAGAGGGGTATTTTTTTCTTTTTTTCTTTTTTTTTCTTTTTTTGGTTTTTTGAGACAGGATTTCTCTGTGTCCTGGAACTCACTTTGGAAACCAGACTGGCTTCGAACTCACAGAGATCCACCTGTCTTTGCCTCTGAGTGCTGGGATTAAAGGCGTGTGCCACCATTGCCCAGCATGGCATTGGAGTTTTTGATGAGAACTTAATTTATCTGTAGATCAACTCTGATAATAGAATTTTCTCTTAATATTATTTTGCCAAATTGTAAATATTGGAATTTTAAAAATCATCTTCCAGTTCTTTATTTGATATTTTAAAAGAATTTTACTAGGGCTCTTTCACTTCCTTGGTAAATATAATTCCTAGGCATTTTTAGTATTTGCAGTTATTTTGCATGGGATATTCTCCTGATTTATTTTTCTGTTTGTTCATTAACAGTATATGGAAAAACTACTGATGTTGGTTGCCACTTTCTTGAATGTGTTTACTGGTTCTAAGAGCATCTAGTGGAATTTTCAGAATCTATTATTCATAGGATTTGTATTTTCTATAAATAGGTATAATTCAACTTCCTCTTTTCTTATTCTCATACATTTTATTTTTTCTCTTCTCTTATTGCTTCAACCAGGACTGCAGGGATTATATTTAATAATAGTGGGAAAAAATAAAGTCAAATGCATGTAGTAGTAGTAGTAAGTAGTAAGTTTGGAGAAATTGGGAATGTTTATGTTCCTCCTCTGTAATTGGATTTCTTCTCACAGGAAGGAGAGGGAGGGTTCACTGATTAGTAATCGTCCATCAGTAAAGGACTTTGGACTCTACATCCTGTTCTGTTTTGCTTTGATGCTTACTTTACTTTGCTTCTGATAGTAGTGTTTTTCTATCATTACCCACCTATTAGAATAGCTGCTCTCCAACAACCTCTGCTTTATTCCTTGGCATTTGAAAAGACCACACTCTGATGTCAGTCACTATTTTCTAGGTCATTACCATAATATTTAAGTGGTTAAATGTTGCTCTCAGAGACCATTGGCAACTTTACAGTTCTCCTTGTAACTAGGATTCCCTACTTCTAATTTTTAGTTTCAGTCTCAATGATGAAGTACACAAATTTTGACACTTCTCTGTCATTGGTAAGAGCTTACAATATTGTCCCATTGCTAGCTTCAAGATTCCCTGGCTTTTGTTATTTGTAGATTAAAGTGACTTAGAAACTTGATGAAGAAAACATTTCACATCATTTCATCATTGTTTTTAGATGTAGAGACCGGGGCTCGCTCTAAAAGGCTATGGACATGGTTGGGAAGGCCAGAGTTATTTTTAGTAAAAGCAAGGATGCCAGTGTACCATGGCTGTAGCTAGAGAGACAGAAAGGTTATAAGGGCAGGCAGATATGTATGGGTGTGCTCACGCGGTACGTTATGGTCTCCCGTCATAATGTGGGATTTGATCTGATGAGATAGAAGGTAGCACATGTTTGCCTTTCCCTATGGAGAACAGAAAGCAGGGGGACAGGTTAAAATGCAGGACAACTGCCAGAGGCAGTCTCAGAAAAATATACAGATAAGAGATAGCAGTTCAGGCTAGATGATAGCATGAAAATAGCTCAGGGCTTGGGGGGAGTCAGTTTCTACTCACATTATCAGGTCCGAGGGACAGTATTTCCTGACATGGAATATAAAGAGGGAATGAAATGAAAACAAGAAAATGCATGAGAGAGACTAGAAGGAGGAAAGGGTAAGAAATGATACAATTATATTATAATTTCACAAGATACTGTAAAACAAAAAGAGTTGTCTCCATGTGCTTCTGAACTAAGTGACTGAAGACCTGGCTCAAAGATATAGAAGACTTAAAAAGAAATTGATTGGGGTGTGGGAGGAATGAGGAAGGGTCTAAAATCAACAATTCAAAAGTACACCGTCTTGTAGTGTTTCTCAGATTTTGAGTAAAAATGTCAATCAAAGCCAATTGTCGAATTTGCAGGCAAGTGTAGAGTGAAAGAGAAAGCCAGAGAGAGAGACACTGGAAGATTTTGAGTGTTAGATGGTGCTAAATGCCATGAGTCTAGATGGGGTCTCTCTGGGGACTGGAGTAGACAAGAAAGAAGAACCAACTCTCTTCTTTGGACAGAAATGTAGAAGCCAGGGAAGGAGGCAAAAACGACAGATTTCAGAGCCAGGGAGAAAGTTTAGTAATTAAAGCACTTGCTGCCAAATACAATGACATTCAATTCTAAAAACCCACATGATGGAGGAAGAGAAACAACTACAAGTTTTCTCTCATTTCCACACATGTACATTCACATGTGCACACACAAACAGATGTTTAATATTTTTTGAGATTTTATTTATCTTTGAAATTTATGTGTATGGATGTTTTAACTGCATGTATGTCTATGCTCCATGTACACACGATGCCTGGGGAAGTTAGAAAAGGGGATTGAATCCCCTGGGACTAGAGTCACCAAAAGTTGTTAAGCACTATGTGGGTGCTAGGAATTGAACCTGGGTCCTCTAGAAGAACAGACCATGTTCTTAACCACTGAGTTATCTCTCCAGTACTTAAAACAGTTTTACATTTTAGAAGTAGATGTGGTGGTGTGTAATGGCTGCAAAATATCCCACCCTATCGAGGGAGCATAATTGATGGAGTCACTCTATTGAGCATTAGTCTCTTTATGTAACTACTAACAACTCTTGACTTCCAACAACACTCTTTTGTATTTCCCTGCTTTGTGTATAGACACTAACCAAATGTTAGGACCTGGCAGGTTGATACCCTAGTCAAAGCCTCAGGAACACCTCATTAGGTATTTGACTAACCCAGTATTTCTTATAATTTATTACAATTAGACTTGAACCAGTCTGAAGTTAACCTTTACATTGTCTCCTAAAAGAGAGAAACCCTTTCAATAAATCCAATAAAGTATATTAATTGTTTAAATTAGTTGTAAGTTAGCTGTAATTGATTAATCTATTCTGGGTAATGAATAGTGTAAGCAGTATTGGAAGTGAGCATATTTAATCTGCTTAGAGAAACAAATTGGTCACAAAAGCTTGTAAGCATCCATTGGTCTAACTACAGTAATACATGGTTTTAATTTTGTCGTTCATACATTCTATTTAGAAACTACAACGAAGACTGCAGGCTTTAGGATCATCTAGGGCCAAGTTTGAATCTCACCGGTGACGTTCTCCTCATCGTGGTGTGGGCTTGGGAAAAACATCCTCCCATCTCTCTAACGAGAAGAGAACACTGATGCTTACTTAAAAAACTGGGTTATTTATAGAATGCATGGCACAGAGTAGATGCTCACTCATGGGGGCTTTCTTTGCTTTCTTGAGTTTAGTTTTCAAAGCCCAACTTTGAAGGTAATAGCATTAAAAAACATCCTTGATTTTCCCTTTTTCTTTATGAGCCTGGATGAAAAAAGGCTCACCTCAGAAGATTAGTGTCTCCACATTCTGGAAAGTTAAAAGTTGCTACCATGTGAACAAAGAACCAAGCAATGTTCTGCTTAGAAAGAATGACAGAGTTTCAATTTCTCGTTATGCCTGTCATTAAATGTTTCCTTTTTCCTGCTTTGGTTAGGTGATGCTAACTTGTTCTTCCCTACAGACAGGTCCACAAGAGCTTGACAGTAGTGAATTATTTGATATAATTTATGATCAAGGTCTGGCCTTCCTAGCTTAAAATGGTATATATATATTTGACATTTTGGCACAACAAAGTTTTGCCTTGCAAAAAGCAATCTATGATATACTCTTAATAAACATGATTGGACATAAATCTAGATTACAATAAGGCAATTCAAAGAGTTCTAATGGCACCATGATGATGATTCATCTGCATTGCACATATTCACACATACATACATATATGTGTGTATGCAAACATATATGTAATTCAGGCCAAAGTGTTCATATTTTTCCCTTTCAAATTAAAATGCCCCCTATAGGTTTTGAGCATATCTATGATTTAGCAAGATTAATTGGACAGTATATGGTAAAATAAAATTAAGATAGGATAAAATGTACTAGAAAGAGTTTTGGTGTTGAAACAGACCTGGGTTTGAACTCTGACATTGTGACATGGAGAATGGCTTTCTTCATGATTAGTTTTCTCAGCCCTGCTCTGCTTCCTCATCTACAAATCAGAATTAGAGGCAACACTTGGAGGATTTTAATGGAGATTAGAGAAAACTATGTTACGTGCTTATCTTTATCCCTGCACAGAATGAGCTTTCAAAGAGAAGTTACTAGTGCTATCAGAGGTCAGAAGAGGAAGAGATTGAAAAGGGCCTTGGAACTGGTCAGGAGCTACAAAGTTTAGGGAAAATTCTAGGAGCTTTTGGATAGAGAACTAAGCATGAAAATGAGGAGGAAAGTTGAAAACCTGTGCATGCATTTATGTGTATATTTGTGCACATATATGTGGTGATATGTGTGAAAGTTTGTGTGTGGTGTGTGTGCTCTGTGTGTGTGGTGAGTGCATGCATGGGTATATGTGATGTGTATGCATGTATATTTATGTTATGTACATGTGCTTGTGTGTATGTATGTGGTGCTTGTACATGTATGATGTGCATACATGAATGAGGTGCATGTGCCTATATGTGTATATATTCATGTTTTCCTAGGTGCATGTGTATATGCTGAGTGTATACTGCATGTGTGGTATGTGGTATTAATGTTTTTTGTGTATATGGGTGCATATGTGTGTGCTGCATGTGTATGTGTTCTACGACATGTATGTGATGCATGTCCATGAGTGTGTCAGTATGCACAGCCAATATACAAGCATACTAAGGACTAAGAATGTTGTTATGTGTCTTCCTATGTTATTAATATGAAACTCTGTCTTAGTGAGAATTTCTGTTGCTGTGAAGAGACACTTTGACCACGGCAACTCTTATAAGGAAAACATTTAATTGAGGGGGTTCATTCATAGTTTCAGAGGATTAGTTCATTATAATCAGGGGGGAACATGGTAGCATGCAGGCAGATGTGTTGGGGGAATAGCTGAGAGTCCTACACCTTGCAGGCAACAGGAAGCCAACTGGGTCACCATGTGAGGCTTAAGCAAAAGACCTCAAAGCCCGCCTCCACAGTGACACACTTCCTCCCACAAGGCCATACCTCCCAATAGGGCCACTCCCTTTGGGAGCCATTTTGTTTTAAACCGCTACAGACAGTATCTGTTACTGACACAAAAGGTGTCCATTTTGCTTGGGCTGGCTAGCTAACAAGGTCTTGGGATCCACCCACAGTTTTGAGGTCACGAGCACTCCTAGCCAGGCCAGAATTTTCCATGCTTGCTGAGCACCAAAACTGAAGGTTTCATGTTTGCAGTACAAGAGCTCTCACCCACTGGATCATGTTCCAAGCCCCTCTGAGAAAACATCTAGCTGGATGTCGACATCATAAGGATAGTAAAGGATGGCTTGGAGATACCTACAGGCACAAATGCAGTGCTTACTGGCAAAGACTTTTTGGGAGACAAAGTTCAGACTCTTGGGAGAATCAGAGCCCAGAGTACAAAATGAAGCAATGTGATCATGTGCTAGATGAACCCCCAAATCCCAAGACATCATAACCAGAACAGCAGTGCTTTATTGAGCACCTGCTTCCTAACAGGAAGTGAGTCAGAGATCAGGAAGCCAAACTGTAAGATCTTAGCAATTGCTCTATGATAGAAGTTTGGTGGGTGGCGTTACTGGACTCTCAGCCCTGCCCATGGAACTGTTCAGAGCACATTTTTAATTATTCCACCAGTGTACAAAATACACCATGAATGCTTAATAAGGGAATTAGGCTGGACCCTGGAGTGAGGAACGGTTTGTTAAAGAGAAAGAAAAGAAGAAGATGGAGAGTGTCAG
Source organism: Ondatra zibethicus (assembly GCA_004026605.1). Classification (NCBI taxonomy): domain Eukaryota; kingdom Metazoa; phylum Chordata; class Mammalia; order Rodentia; family Cricetidae; genus Ondatra; species Ondatra zibethicus. Next base: position 203,877 of record PVIU01000715.1, read on the forward strand.
AAAGGTCATGAATGATGTCATAGACCTGCAATTTCTATCTATAAAAGCAATGGAGAAATTATGATAGGGTAGGGCTAACATTTATGTTATGTTTTCTCCTAGAGAAAATAATAAAACTTTCAGCTTTTCAGTAATGAATATTTTGGTCTATACACTTATCTGTAAAACAATTTTTTTTACTGTTTGAACATACAGAAAACAAAATAATATTCTGAGTTTATGTTTTAAACGTTTGCTTTTATTTTATGTGTATGAGTGTTTGCTTGCATGCATGTGTGCTTGGGGCTCACCAAGTAGGTTGGATCCTCTGAGAATGATGCTACTCCTTGTTATAGGGTGTTGGGAACTACACCTAGATCTTCTGCAAGAGCAGCAAGTGCTCTTAACTGCCGAGACATCACTCCAGTCTCCTGAGTTTAGTGTTTTACAAAAATTCTGCTTTGCAGCTAGTATTAGAAGGTTTGCACTGGCCCAAGAATCCTTGTATCTGCAATCTCTGCTGCCTTCTCTTCCGTATTACCAATATCCGCAACTCAGTTTTCTAGGATCTAGGAAGGCCTCTGAGCTTCTGCTAATTGATGTTCTTTGTCCTGTGATCCTCCCCTGTATCTTATTACGCATCCTACCTCCTTCTGCCCATCCCTGACACCTGTAATGTCTAAGAAGGCAGAGTTACAGAACACTAGTTCACCAGTCTGTGACCCCATCCAACACTCCAACCTTGACTTAGCTTCAAGTCCTTCAAAGAGAATAGAAGCCCTGTTTGTTCAAGACTGATTGTAGCTTTCAAGCCAAGGTTGTTTGATATTACTGGATCTGTTTCAAAGGGAGCAAATACACAGAGAGCATGCTACAGTGAGGAAAAAAACCTTTCCTACTAGAAAAAGCTCTGGACAGCAAAGATCAAGGATGCCTTGTAGGAAGGTTTGAAATTGCTGGCAACAGAGAGCACATAAAAGTTCTGTTTGGGAAAGAAATGATCCTGGAAAGAAGGAAGTGTAAGGGAAGAGACTCTGGAAAGGTGTTCTATAGGAGACCCAATTGACTAGGACAACTCTTCCAGGATGGACTTTCTCATTAGACTTCAAGGGGCTGGAAAGTGCAGATTCATCTTGAAAGTAGACACATTTGTCCAGTGATTTGTTTCCTGGGTAAAAATGGCCTGTGCATGACCATTTTAGCTGTTTCTAGTGGAGGGACAGCCCAGCTGGTTTGATGGGGGTAGCGTGTTGGGCTAGGCCTGGGCTGGTGCTCCTCGAAGTCTGTATCGTTGTGCTCCATAGTTTAGGAGTCCTCAGTGGATCCCTGAAATCCTTGTCAAATTCTAGGAAGTATCACTTCTGAGAATGGCACAATATCATCATGGCTTATTTTTGTCACTTCTTTCCTTTTCCAGGGTAACCACAGCAGAACTTTGTTACATAGTCACAAAACACTGTCACCCGCTCACATATTTTAAATGTATATAATACAGTCAGCACAGATCTTTTTTTCCATTTTCTGGACATTTGATTAGGTATACCTACCTCTACATATTTTAAGATGCATTTGGGTTCAATCTCAAACATCCTTTCTGAACTCCTGACCCCACAGTGAACAGCCTTTCCCTTACAAGCCAAGCTATACCCAGAGCCTTTCTGACTCTTTATCCTCTTGAGATAAGAAGGTGTTCTCTCAATCGGTCATCCACCTTCCATATTTATTCTTCAAGATTCTCATATTAAAACATTTATACAGTATTAATATTATATTTAGTTCATCTATAAACTAGGCCTTCATTACCACCTGGAGTCAGACTCTGCTGAATCCACTGTATGTTCTTCTTTGGGCCACTCCCTGTCCCAATCTCTGTTTCCTTCCCTGTAAAACATGGATTGTATAAGGCATACACTGGAGTTTCAGCAAAGATTAAATGTGGGGCAACACTGTCCTACTTTTATTTCTGTTGCTGTGATAAAACATCCTGCCAAACACAACTTGAGAGAGAAAGTGTTCATTTCAGTTTACAGCTCCAGGTTATAGTCTGTCATTGTGGGGAAGTCAGAGATGCAGGAGCTTGAATCGCTAATCGCATCACATTTACACTTAAAAGAAGAGAGGAATAAATGCATGCATGCTTAGTTCACAGATACTTTTCTTTACTCTTATAAATCCAGGCTCCTGAGCTAGAGAATGGGGCTGCCTGCTTTCAGGCTGTATCCTCCCACATCAGTTAAAGCAATCAAGACAATCCCCCACAGAATTGTCCACAGGTCAACCTGATCTAGATAATCCCTCATTGAATCTCTCTTCCTGAATGACTCTAGGCTGTGTCAAAATGACAGTTAAACTAATCATCACAAGTATTTAGAAGAGAGAAATGGATAGAAAAATCATCATCATCATCATTATTTTGCATCTGCCACCTTGAGGATAGTAACATCATAAACACAAAACTTCTACTCTGGATGGAATTTTCTGATATGTTTATTTTACTTATGTAAATTCAACTGCATATTCTCACATATAATTAGAATACTTTAAAGTGATATTTTACATAGACATTAACTACTATATATATCTTGTATTTGTATAAACACATATTGAGGCAGGTTATAAATACAAAATGTAAGTTCTGGTATCCCTGGACAATTGTTAGATTATTAAAGGTGATTTTTAGCTACCTGAAATTTGTGTGTTTGTGTGTTCTAAGAGATTTACCTCCACATGGTTGAGCTCTTAATAGGTATGGGTCCTTTTCTTAGATGATGATTTAATTGTGATCTTTCATGGTATAAAAGAAGAAACTAAAGATAGGGGATGTTAACCATCTTATCTAAAGTTATATAGCTATAATAAGTGAGGTTTGGGTTATTTTGTTCACTTGTGCAGTGGTGGGGATAGTACCTTGTATTTGCTAGTTAGTCAAGTGTTCTACCATTGAGCGTATAACCCTGTCTCCAGAAACATTAAGATTTCCAAACCACAACTGTCTAATTTCCTATGGCCATTTCCCCTCATCCATATTTACTGATTTGGGCTTTATAGTAATAAGCATGCTTCATGTAAGAATTAATCAGTGTTCAACAAGGATGACAGATAACCAGCTATCCTTGAACAAATAGCCTTGTATTTTGGCTCCATGAGAGCTTTCTCTGGAGTCAATAACCTGGGGCCTCTCTGGTAGACTGGGGTCAAGTCTTTGGTCTATTCTTTTAGCTCTTCCAGGGGTGTCAGGCACCGACTGTTCCTGAATGCAAACTGCGGCTGAATATTGGTTCCTAAGGCTGACCTATAAAAGACTCTCATTTTCTTAGCAGGGGGACATTTAGTGATGCTCTTATTGCTCACAAAAAGACAACTCCTGACAGTAGCTGATGATGGGCGAGAACACAATAGATTCTGACCAGGAATAGTTTCATCTCACGTCTATGCTCATGGTTTAATTTGACTTGGCAGAATGACTAATTGGAACAGTGTGACCTCATGGTTCAGGATGCCCCCAAACACATCCTTATTCAAACAGAATAGCAACACGTTCGTCTCTGAATCCATCAGATTTGTGCTTCCGGTAAAACAAATAAAACAAAACAAAACAAAGCAAACTAACCAAAGCACTAATAGGACATAACCCTTGAAATTGTGAGCCCATTATTTTGTATGTTGTATAATAAATACTGACAGTTTACCAACTGCATTTCTGTAAAGCTTGCTGATGAGCAGCCAAACGTCTTTATGCCTATTTAACTTGGTTAGAAAAGAAATGTTACTACAAGTGCAGGATAGGCCAGTAAACATATAAGCTCAGAGAGTGAAGAATAAGGAAGTAGCTCAAATTCCAATTCCTTTCCCTATTTACTATGAAACCTTGAACATACAATTAAACTGCTCCAAGCGTTTCTATCTCCAGTGTAGACAGTGTTACTCTTTCTCTCACTGTGTTTTATTGTATGTAGTAATGGTCAGCAGAGTACTCTGTAAACTGTAAGGCATCCTTGGTTTATGCAAGGTGACATGAATTGCACCATGGTACAGTACACATCTTAGAAATCTAGGAATCCATCTTCTATTAGCTGTAGGGTGCTACTGATGTATCAGGTTATAAAATTAGCAATGCCATTTTCTTCCCTCATTTGGGGTAAATGGGAGTTAATGGCTCTATTTTCTGTTCCTAAAGAGTTGACAGTGAAAAACATAGAGATTAAATCTCACGAAATAGGTCAGGCACCTTGCTTAGTGTCAGTGGATTTCATGATTATGTTCTGATAGCAGACACTGTGACCTCAGGTTGGCAATGGGTTTTGAAGGCTGCTTTTAGAAACAGAGCAACAGTCTACAGACCTGGAGGGGTATAAGGCGGTTGGTGGTAACTATGAATTATCAACCTGACAAGATCTAAAATATATTGAGAACGAGTCTCCAAGAACTGTGAAGAGTTCACTGGGTTGCCTTAACTGAGGTGGGAATATCCAACCAATGTCGGTAGCACCATTCCCTAGGCAGTAGATCCTGTGCTGTGTAGTAATGGGGAAAGTGAGCTGAGCAGGCATGGATATATTCATTATTTTCTTCTGAGAGGATATAATGTGACTATCTGCTTCACGTTCATGTTACTGTCACTTAACCCGCAACGATAGACTGCAAACCTGAAACCGTGTGCTAAAACCAACCCTTTCTCCCTCAAGTTGCTTTTGTCAGAGTATTTTATTACAAAAGAACCCAAGACAGAGCCTTTGCAATGAATAGTGAGAATTCTCAGAGGTGATGCTTGAAACATGGATTAATGTTTGTACATCTAAACTTATCTTTCCTGAAACCAAGTTCTGTTAAAAAAAAAAAAAACATGCATCCCAAGACCCCACTGAATTAGTATGGGCAGTTAGATTTGTTTTGAACTTCTTCCAGTGAATCAGGTTTGATAAAATCTCCTTTTCCTTAGTAAGGCCTCCAGGCTACTGTTATTTCAAGATAGAGGAATGGGGGAAGTAGATGGCAGAACAGCAGTTTTACTAAGCTTTGGATCCCAAGCTGGGGTTAACTCATGGCCTTGACACTGGCTAGCTAAGGGATCCTGAATAAATGATTTAACTTTTTGACTTTATATTCTTCACCTGTAAGTGAGGATTTAGAATAACGCCCACTACTAAGATTGCTATGAAGAGTAAGTGAGACCACACAAGTACAGTCTTTGGCTGATATTGAGGTGCCCAAAATGTCAGCAACTCTATCACCACCACCATCACCCCATTGTCTTTGTCATCATTATTGTGATCCATACCATCACTTTCTTCAACTTTCTCACTTGGGTCTGTGACTCAGCAAGGCCAATCTCAATTCTTCCACCATTCCTCAGCCTGTCCCTTCCCTTATGAAGTAATTGATTGTCTTCTATTTTTTCATATTATAAAAATGTTTTCAAGCTGTAATGGTCTAAACAAGAATGACCCCCATAGGCTCATATATTTGAATACTTCATCCTCAGTTGGTGGAACTATTTGGGAAGGAATATGTGTTGTAACCGTACTAGAGGAAGTGTGTTACTGGGGGTGAGTTTTGAGGTTTCAAATACTCATGCTATTTATAGTGTCTCTTTGGCTCGTGAGTGTGTCTCAAGATGTGAGCTCTCTGGTGTCATGGCTATCTGTCTGCTGCTATACTATACCATGATGGTCATTGACTCTAACACCCTGGAACTCTAAGTCTCAAATTAAATGTTTTATTTTATAAGTTGCCTTAGTCATGGTGTCTTATCATAGCAATAGAAAAGTAACTAAGGCATGTATCTTTAAAACATCATCTGTTATAATCACCCTTGGCTAGTTATTAGAGGTATAAGTGGATTATGTATTTTGATCTCCATGGAAAATTTTTTTTTCAACAATCTCTCAACTTTTCAAAATTCTAGCAGGAGTTATGTACCAAGAGAAGTTTCAGTGAGTACTCAAGTGTTTATTTTTCTGGATCGAAAATCCATACTCATACAAATGATAGTAGAATCTTGGTGGGATGCTTTTTGCACCGCAGAGACCTGGTCTTCCTGACTATTCTGAGTCAATAGCCCATTGCTATAGTCCTCACTTTTCATCCTGTTGTTTCCCATTTATGTGTTCATTCTTCATATTTAACATTTCCTTTTCCATGTCCCCTGACATGGACATTAGGGTCATCCGTGTTCTGGTCTCTAAAAGTCAGTGGATTCAAGAAGATACGTGATAGCCATCTTGATGACCACGCAGGCCTAGGAAGAGATATTTAAAAGAAAATGGCTTCAGCTCCAAATGAGGAAGAATACAATGAAGGAAGCATGTGACGTTGACAAACATAGATAGGGATTTATCTTTTCTCAGTAGATTAGAGAAGGAAGGTAGAAAGAACTGATATTGGAAGTGGGTCTGGTTAATAAAAGAAGGAGCTTGCAAGGAGTCTAGTTGCAAGAAACAGTTCTGGCCAGGTGGTAACTCAATCAGTTGACTCTCTCAGTATCCTAGCAATGTATACCACCAGGACTGGCTACCCTCGGTTCCCTAGACCCTTTCAGTTTTGTTTCTTTTCTTACGATCCTGAAAATAGATCACAAGATAAACTTTAGGCATGGTGGAGGCAGTCATCAGCTAACCTGAGAATATTTACTCTGTGGACTATGAGCCAAACATATGTGTTCTTAGGGGGAGACACCTAACAGTTTCTGATAAAACCAGTTTGTATCTGACCTGTGGTGACTGGCATCCTTCTTGCTTTACACAGAGAGAAAACGATCTCTTTTTCCCTTCTTCTTCCTCCTCCTCCTCCATCCTCTCCCTTCTCCTCCTCCTCTTCTCCTCTGTAGTATATATGAATTACATTTGAAACTTCAAATCTGAAAGAAACATAAGACATCTGCAAATTATATAGCAAGTTGGTAATGAGACATCTAAGATCATATTGCAAATCAGTAGGCAGGGGTTTGAGACAAATTTCAACTCTATGAGTATTCCATACATAAAGAATATTGAGGGTTTGAAAACTGTTCTTCCTGTTGCTCTTCAGCCTGGGATGTACCCTCTACACTGTACTAGGCACATCTTTTCTAAAGGCTTCCCACAATTCTTCCACATTCCCACCCCTGCTTCCCTAGCCAATCCAAGGAAGACCCAGGCACTGTCCTCTGTATGGCCCTAATGTCGGCTAAGGCATCTGAGTTGTGGTTTGTCTCTTAGCCTTACACTCATAAATGTCGGTCCCTTTGCTGGCTATAAGTCATTTAAAGACTGTAGCTCTCTGTTAGTCATCTGTATATCATAAACACACTGAATGATTCAACAAAACAATCCCTCAGATGCCATTTCTTCTTTGAGTTAAGGTGCCTTTCACCTTAAAGCTGTCTGTAAGCTTTTTTGAAACTCCAGAGAAGGTCATATCCCTTTTCAAATAAGCTTTTATCCTGACAGTTTTCTTGGAGCGGGGAACTGTGTGGGCCTGGCTATTGGGCAATGTACAATCAGAAGCTGCTATGATGGATGGGCCTGAGATTGCCATCGAGTGCATGGAGTTGATAAACTAGTATTTTTACAGAAATAAATGCAAACTGTGGCTACCCAAGCAGATAAATTCTGGGAATCCTTACTGTGTCTTCAGTGGAATTTCCTTGGTGAATTGTTTGTCTTCTTAGGAATAACAACAACAAAAATTGTTCTCCCGCCTTTCATTGTGGATTTCAGATCAAGGGGTTGGGCCTGGGGATATGCTCAGCACAAATGGGAATGACTTCAAAGCTTGAAGACAGGTCTCTGCTTAGCTCAACATAGCACATAATCAGTGCAGAAGAGACTGTGGAGTCTGGATGGAATAAGACTCAAATCCCGACTTCATCATCACAACTTCACACAAGTTTCTTTGCTTCTTTGTGCCTCAGTTTCCCCTTTGAGAATGGTCTGTTTTTCTGGATGAGCTTTGTCTTTACGAAAAGACATTATTGGTTGCAATAAAAGGTGTTAGTAGAGAGACACTGGCATCTAATCCACACCTTATAACTACTGCAGGTGTCTTTCCTTCCTGGGCCTTGGGGAAGTTGAAGTAGACAAGAAACAGGGAGGAAGTCTTTACTGAGGGTTCTCGAAGCAGCTTTCTTTGCACATATATATTGTTTTTACCTTTTTTGGATGGAGGCACAGGCCAGTATTTCCCCTTCTAAGTCTGTCTGGCTTCTCTTCTGCTCTCACTCAGCGCCCCGAAACCACCAATTGTTCTTTAATGAATGGGGCCACAGCGAACCCCCTTCCAACCACAGCGGTTGCTAAGGTCCCTCCTCCATCTTTTGTCCCTAACTTTGACCTTCCTCTTCAGTGACCATTTTCTAAATTCCAGGAACTAAGAGGTTGTACTTTAGAGAGCAGCTTTTCTCACTTCTGGCTCGGGGCTTTGACCCACACAGCACATCCTGTTAGAAAAAAAAAATAGGTACTGAAAATGGTAATGACAGCACCACATGGAGTGCTTCTCCCTGTCACCCCGCCCCCTGCCCTGATGATGCCCCAAGAGGTCAGAAGGTTCAGCCTGTGAGAAGGGAGTTGTCTCTGTTTTTTTCATGTATTGTGAAGATGTTGTGTCCATTTCTTTGAATTACTAACCCAAAGCATATTGCACAAAGATAAAAGGGGATGAAGTTGTATCCATCAAAAGATCTCTCTAGTCCCTCCCATTCCCAACCCCTGAGAGTCAAACTGCTGTAGGCAGTTGCTCATGCCTGTCTCTAGTATTCAGTGCATACATGTTTGGTGGCATTTTGTCACGCAGAAGGTGGCATGGTGTTGCACCTGGCTCTCTGTATTGAGCACCATGCTCCACTAATCGCTTCCCCACTTCTCTCTCTTTCTGAACCAAGAAATGTGCGTGAACCCCTGGATAATTCAAAGAGTCAGCTGAAGGGAATTTAGATTGCTTTGCAAAAAAAAAATGCAGTCAATACAACTGAGGTGGTAACTCAGTGGCAGATGCTTGCCTGGCATGCAGAGGCCCTAGGTTCAGCTCCCAGTGCTGCCAATATAAATGGGCTGGGGGAGAAAATGGAGAAGCAGTTAATACCCCATACCTCTATACATATATCATTTCCTTGGATTTAGTTCCAAATCCACTGAGGAAATAGGAGGTTTGGAGGTATTGTCTTCTGACTTAAGAACACAAACGCGTGGAATTCCTGGAATGCTTTTCTTGTCTTTCTGTGGAACCCCCCCCCCCCCGCTTTGAAGATTAAGCTCATAGGTCACTTCCTCCTGTCTTAAACTTTTCTAAACCAGCCCCAGCTGGGGGAAGTTACTACTCTACTTCTTGGGGGAGCAATGGTGGTTTCCGAACTGCAGCTGTGCCAGGACATCGTTCCCTCTGGGACTTGTGAACTCAGGTTGGTGAACTACCACCACCTCTACACACCCATCCCCCCTCCACCCCAACCTGCATCCACCAGAAGTTGCTCTTCGAATGTGGCTTCTTAACAAGGTGCCACTGGTGCTCTGGTCATTTGTCAGAACCGTACTTGGAGACCAGTTCCCTTCCCTGTGACCTTGTTGAGTTCGTCTTCCTCCCCCATCTCACTCGAACCTAGCTCAGGCTGGATTGGTTTCTTCGAAATGCTCAAACCAGCCTTTCTTTTTTAGTCTAACAGCAACATGAAGGTAGGCATTAGGTGTTTAGTGTTAGGTACCTTGGTGGATTGGAGTTAAGGAATGCTGCAAAATCACACCATGCAACTAACATCACGTGAGGGATTTAGTGGGGAGGGGTATATGAAGGCTTCCTCTGAGAGGGTGGAGGAGAATGAGAGCATGCTGTGAAAGCAAAGGCTTTATAAATGGGTATAGCACTTGCACCTAGGGAGACTATGCAACTCCTGGCAACAGTGGAAATGTATGTCATTTGGTGGCTGGTGACAATATGGCTGCTGGGGCTGGGTCACTGAAGGTGGGCTGAGGGGTGCTTGGTTTATCAACATTTAGTCCACAGTTTCTCTTTAGGATTAGGCAGGGTTCCCAAGGACACCCTAGCACTTATATAAATGTGTGTGCAATGAGAACACATTGAAATAATTTATTACATTTATCATAGATCCTTTTAGGTCCTTACGTGGCTTTCATTTCCACTGCTACCAACTTTACTTGGCTTAGTCTACTCTCTAACTGGTACTCTCAGGTTTGCCTTCACCTCTGTCTAGTTCTTATCCTTATGGTAGGACAGCTGATGCTACAATAAAAGGCAATTGTAACTGCAAGAACTGACACTCTTCTTTCCAACAACAAATTCTCATGTATTACTGCATGTGTAATGTTCCCCTTTCTTCTTTCTTCACACTATAACCTCTCTTCCTCACACCAAGATGGGTCAGTGCAGTGGCACTGGGAATGCAGCGGGGGCTAGGATGACCACCCAATGCATTCACTACTATTTTGGGCACCTGGCAAAGAGATACATTCTGGAGAGAGAAGCAGGAATTGGGATGAATGAAAGTAGTAGAGCGAAGGCCAGAAAAGGGTGCAAAACCCGGGGACAGCCGGGCAGTAAAGTTGCTGGTTGTGAGTGCTGGGAAGAAATCACAGCCAGGAGACATAAACCCGTAGGGAAAAGCGATGTCAGGAAGGGGGTCATTTCTCTCAGCAGACTCAGCTATGGGACCTAGAATGACGAAGCTGCAACAAGCTGTTTCAGACTGATTAGCTGACTTGCTGGAGGTAGTTTGCTGTTGTGTGTTTTGGGCCTGAAAAAGATTATGAAATACTTTAAACTGTGTGTGTGTGTGCATACCATAGCACACCTGACAAGGTCAGGGATCTTCAGAATTGGTCCTCAACTTGCGCCTTGTTTGAGATGGGTCACTCTGTTGCTCATTGCTGCATATGTCAGTGGGGCTGGCTCATAGGTTTCCTATAGGTGCCTATCCTATTCCCGCCTCTCATCTTGCCACATGAGGCCTGGGATTGCAGACGTGGGATACAGTGCTCAGTTTTTATATAGGTGCTGGGGATTCCAACTTGAATATTCGTACATACACAACAAGTGTTTTTCCCACTGAGTCATCTCCCCGGTCCAAAGAAGTGCTTTTTATAAAACTCTCATTTTCCTGCAGAAGAATCTTGGAGACCTAAACAAAACGCCATAGCAAAAATCAAAATCAAACAAACAAAAAAGAGCAAAAGAAAATTTACTCTAAGGTCAATCTTTGATTTTTTTTTCCACCGGGATTGTCTCCCCATTATACGACAACCAGTGCAAGCAGCCAGGAAGATCAGTCATTGTAAAACCTGTTTAAGCATCTGCTAAAGTTGCCTGACAGTCAGATCCATTATGTGCCGGTGATGAGAGAAATTCATGGACCGCCTATCCCATTCGCATTGTGTACCGGTGTCTGTTGTTAAGTCACCGTGCCTATGAGGAAATGTGCAGCTTCTCATAAGGACAAAGGTGACCTTTGGACAAGGGTATCTCTAGCGTGGCTAGCCCACTATTCTTGACAGCTGGAAAGGACCCCTCCTTCTTTGCCCCAGCAGGAAACAGTAAGAAAAGAAAGCAAGGAGATTCGGTAACTCCTTACCCAGTCACACCTTTGTACTTAAAGCAGAAGCCTGCTGTTTTGTGCCAGGCACCAAATGCCAGCATATCACACCTTGCATGACTGATTAGATTTCCACGAGTTTGCTGGCATCCCCCCTTTTCCATTCAATTTGTCCAAGGTCAAAATAGAATTGCTTTCGGCATAGTCTCTAGTTAGAGCAATAAATGTTTAAAGTAGACTAACTCACAACGGATTTTGTTATTAACGGCTCATTACAAACTACGTCAGAGCAGCTGCTCTTACCCTTTGGATGCATTAGAATCACCAAGAAACGCCACAGATGGTGACATACACCTGTACTCCGAGCACTCAGGAGGTTGAGCTGAGAGGACTGAGAGTTCAAGGCCAGCCTAGCATGCTGGGTCACAATGTCAGAGCTTCAGAACTCAATAGCTCTGGGATGGAACCTGGACTTGCATTGCTCACAAGTTCCCAAGAAATGCTGACATTGCTGGTCCAGGGACTAACCCGGAGAAGTGCTGGTGTGCAGGGAGGAAAGCGACCTAACCTGCAGATATCTGCAGGCTTAATGTCTGTAATCCTCAGCTTATAGGGAATGGGGACATATGGACCCAATAAGCCCAGCAGGTACACTAAAAATCGGTAAAGAAAATATTGTTATTTTCTTCTTTTAGATGTGTGTGTGTCTGTTTCTGTGTGTCTGTGCATGTCTGTGTGTGTGCATACGGAAGCCGTAGTCCACCTTGAATATCATTCTTTAAGAACTGTTCACCTTGTATTTTGAGACAAAAATCTCTCATTGGACTAGGAAAGTCACTGCTTAGGCTATGCCGGCCAGCCAGTGAGGCCCAAGGATGTGATGACAAGCATGAGCCACCGTGCCCAGCTTCTTACCTGAAGAGGAGAGACTGAAGTCAGGTTCTCATGCTCACAGTGGCTAAGCCACCACCCCTAACTCTTTCTTCTTTTTACTTCTTCCCTTCCCTTACTCCCCACTCTGGAAACACCCGAGGCGAGAGTTCTCTCTTTTTAGAAGTATCCAGAAACACTGAAATCCCTACTGCTTTTTACCAATTCTAGCAGACAGGTGCACCAGTGCGGAAATCGGCAGGATCTGACTCAAGATCTTAGCTCTGTCCCTGAGCAGCTTGGGAAACAGAGTGTGGAACCTGTGCTGGGCAGTTTGTTGTCCGCTTGACACAAAGTAGAATCCACTGGGAAGAGGACTTCAATTGAGAAAATGCTTTCACAAGATTAGGCAAGTCTATGGGGCATTTTCTTGATTAATGATTGGTGTGGGAGGACCCAACCCACTGTGGGCAGTGCCACCTCTGGGCATGTGATCTGGGCAAGCTTGTAAGGATCATTAACTTACTGCCTTGAGGAGAAAGCCAGTAAGCATTATTCCTCTCTGGTCTCAGCTTCTGTTCTTACTTTCAGGTTCCTGCCTTGAGTGTCCGCCTTGACTTCCTTTCTTTATGGTCTTTATGGGCTGTAAACTGTAAGATTAGACAAACTCTTTCCTTCCCTGAGCTGTTTTTGGTTATGGTGCTTATCTTAGTAACAGAAAACAAACTAATACAGGACTTGAACTCACAAAGATGCAGTGTCCCACCCCTAGCATGGCCATCAAGACTGGAACACCTCCCACGATGGTTAAGCGTCCTAAATGAAATGGGGAATCCAGATGCTTGGGCAGGTTCGGAAAGGAGGGAGAACTGATCTACTGTGACTAACGTGTACGTGGGAATCCTGAAATATTCACATCGGAATATTCACATCGGAATCCCTGCAGAGAACGAATAACCCACACAATCCACGAAAAGAACAGAGCTCCCTATTGCTCCAGAACAACGTCTGAGTGACCCTTGTTGGCAGCTGTGTGTGGATGCCATGCTGCCCAGGGAAGACTGAAAGCAGCTGGCTGCTCACCGCGGGGAAGCCCCAGCTGACCCAGCATCCTGGTCCGTCTGCAGTCGCAATTGTGAGGCAGGCCTAGTGCCAGGGCCTAGAGGCAGAAGAACAGTTGGAGGAGGCAGGAAGGGAGGGGGAAGGAGGAGAGCGCCAAGGAGACTTTGCAATTATCTCCCTGAGACTGTTTAGAATGTAATGTTCCTCTCCACCCCCTTCCTTTTCACATTGTAATTTTCTTCACAGAAAGAACACAAAGGAGAACATATTCCAGGCTGCCTAGCGCTGCTGCTAACTCTGACAGCCCAGACGTGGGGACAGATAAGGAAAAAACACGGGCATTTTTCTTTTTCTTCTTCCCCAGAGAGATCTCAGAGATTGAAGCTAAGAAATCCAGTTATGTTTGAACACCGTATTACCTGCCCACTTAATGGTTTGGATACGATCTGTCCTTGATGCTCAGCAAGTTTCACTGTCTGTTTTTCTTGTTGGGGGTTTGGGGAAAGGCTGCCTCTGCCATAATGTTCACCTCTAATCCCCACCCAGGTGAGAGGCTATGGTCAATCCGGGTTGCTGTTTGCCCCATTTGAATTGGACGCAGGGTTTAAAGATCCATGTTTTCTTCGCACCTGTGTCTTGGAAGTAGGGTAGCCTCTGGACTTGTGGGTCCTTCTCAACTGCCAGGTGGCCGCTGGACAAGCACAAGACAAAGCTGAAAGAGGCATTGAGGAGCAAACAGCCTTGGCTGTCTGCCTCTGCATGTCCCCAAATGATTTCCTTTATCATTTATTTGCGAGTGTGTGTCTTCAGAGGGTGTCAGATTCTCTGGAACTGGAGTTATAGGCTTTTGTGAGCTGCCCTATGTGGGTGCTGGGAACTGAGCTCAGGGCCCCTGAAAGAGCAGTCAGCACTCCGAACCTCTGAGCCTTCTCTTCAGTCATGCAATCCTTTCTCCGTGCTCTTGCTCTGCTCTCTTTTGCGTTCTCTCAACAGCCACTCTACCCACCCTCTGCCATGTCTCCCTTTCCTGTGGAGACAGGTTGGCATCCCACTTCCAGTCTAGCTGAGAATGACCTTGAATTTCTGACCCTGCTGTCTCTACTGCTCAGTGCTGGAGCTACAAGTGTGTGCCACCACACCCTGTGTGTGCTATTTTTAGAGCTGGAATTCAGAGCTTGGTGGATGCTAGGCAAATCTTCTACCAACCAAGCTACATCCCCACTCAGCTTGCGCTTAGCACATCACCACGTAACAGCAAGAAAGGTGGCATAGTTTCTGTGGAATATGCAAGAAGGATCAGAACATCCATTTTCTCCATCTCCTCTATATTCTTGGTGTTATTAAGCAAATTAAGTGCTCTCCTATTGATCTATTTCTGTCCAGGGGACTCCATCGTCACTGAAAAGATATGTCATCCTAACTGAGATGTCCTAGACTCCCCAGTCCCTAGTTGAAGGATGGCCTGATCCATGATGCATTTGAAGCTAATCTACCCAGACCTGAGCTCAGAACACATCACAGTGGTTCATTCAACCCCTGATTTGAGAGAAATAAGAAGCATGTGTTTATTATCACCCACTGATCATGAGCTATGGGTCAGAAATTTGCAAATGCAGAATCATCAATTATCACTGGAACATTATTCTTGCCTTTGAAGGCATCATGAGAAAATGAGATTAATATGGGAAGTTGCTACAATGTTTACTGTGCAGGCGACACCAACTTAGATGAGAAGAAAGCATTACAGTTTGTGTGAACAGATCCCGTGGTGCTATATCTGTCTCAAGAGAAGAATCCCAGAACATGAACACCTGTAAGTGTGGGTTCTAAGAAAGGTCACCAGACACTGGGAACGTGGAAAGACCACTTTCTTTTCTATCCTTCAGTGTTAACCCCCAAACCACCAAAATAAAAACAGTATTTTTAGGATGTATTAGGCAAAGTATACGGTATGAAAAATGTCTTGTCATAGATTAACTCAGAGTTTATTTGGAGAGATGGCACATACATATCCAGAATCTTAATAACGATTTAAGAGCAGTGGCAATGCTTGCCCTTTAGCTAAAATACAATTGCAATTAGATACTTCCTTCATGAGACAAAGGTCCTGAGCATTAGACTAACTCCTTAAGCCAGGGGCCCCATCTTACTACGCCCAGCTGTGCTCCAGCACGAGGAGGAGACCTGAAAGATATTAGAAGCTCAGTAGATAAGTAATTAAATGAATAAATGAATGACCCAGGGAATTAGGTAAATATCTGATTATACTTTAACTTTAAGACCACCATTTCCAAAGGCTATTTCTTTTTTGAACTTCGAGAAGTAAAATCAGAACATTTTGCATCTATACAGGGGGTAAGAACTGATATTTGTCAAACCTTGCCACATCCCCAGTGCCATGCTAGCGTTGTGATGTTCTTAACGACATAGAATCCTTTCAGTGACCACAGGAGGCAGATTTGGTTACTGACGTTGATAGATCTAAGTACCTGGACTCAGAGAGGTTAAGTAGTCGGCTAAAGATTGCACAGTGAGAACGTGGAACAGCGTTTTCTCTTAAATATCACCTAGATCAATGCCTCCTCCAGTGCTTCTTCGCGTTGTCTATTCATTTGGTGAAGATTTGAAAAGACTTGTAGTGAAAAGGGGAGGAGAAAAACCACCGTGTAGAAGAGGACTCATGCACTTTTCAACCAGGACAGTTAGAGTCACAGAGTTTATAGAGTCCCAGTGGGATAGATTAGCATGCGGGGGCTGTAATGACAGGGTCTGTGAACATTCCTAGATTGAAGAGTCTGTGCCTGTCTTCCTGCTTCACCAGCTCTACTTGCCTCTGATTTAATTATATGCTCAGGGTACACATGCCTCTGGAATTGCAGGCCATGTCTTGCTTCCCAGGAAAGGCTATTGGTTAGATGACACTCAGCTCTTGGAATGTAAGGGGTGTGTGTGTGTGTGTGTGTGTGTGTGTGTGTGTGTGTGTGCGCGCGCGCGTGTGTGTTAGTTATTGGCTTGGCTTGGCTTTTAGCTGGGTAGATGGGTTTGAATCATTGTCAGTTAAGGTTCACTAATTCCTTCATTCAAACACATCTGTTAGTTACGCTTTTGATGTGAAGATCACCGAGCAGTTCAACTGAAAGAGAGCCAATGTATGTGCCCACTCTGCAGGACACAGTCCTTAGCTCAAGAATCTGTATAAAATTCAATTCCAGCAAGGTTCAAGGGAAGGAATCAGTATGGACATTCAGAGATTATGTCTCATATCTTGAGCTGAGTTTAGAACTGGGGTTGTCGGGGACTCTTTTGTCCGATGTGCTGAAATCAGAGTTTCACTGACAAAACAATACAGAGTCGAGGTGCAGAGAAGAACACATGAGCATGGAGCACAGCAGCCCTTGCACACTGGCCCTCTACAACTTTGTTAAGCCTCTTTGCACACAGCACTGGAGCTGGGAGCTGGACATAAACACAAAGTAGGGATTTCTCCTTTTCTTTCCTTGAATATAGATAGGCCCTCTCTTCAATTCAGGCTGATGTCATGGATACAGAAAGAACTGGAAGCACAACTGTGAGTTTGGATCCTAGACATACTGTTGATTTCTTTAAAAACCTAACTACCAGTTCTGTTCTGGTTCTGAGTACTTGAACAGGACACTCTGATTCGAAGTGGGGCATGGAGTTTCCCTAGCCGAATGCATGAGCCTTTGGCAAACTAATTGCCCTTTCTGAACCCCTATTTCCTAGTTGCAAAAGGGGAAATGTGAAAATAAAATAGGAAAGGCCCTTGGAAATGTGAAGAGTGTACTCTTGTGTTCTCTGCCAGCAAAGATAGATCTTGCTCTCCAATGTCTCATTAAAGCACTAGTGTCTAATGACCACAAAGCCTACAGTGCCTCAAGATGTAGGGTCTAGCTTTCTCTGCCATGAGAAGCTACAAGCTAGAGGTTCCCTGGGGAAATTTTAGCCATACCTTATCAGTTAACTATTACTTCATAACAAACCACAACAACACTGACACTTAAAAAGTAATTATTATTTTTCTTGAGTCTACAGGGGAGCTGGGCAGTTCTGCTAATCCTGGGTTGGGTCTAGCTGGTCTTGTCTGTTCTCTCTGTCAGTTGCCAGCAGGTGGGACTAAAAGATGGTGGGCACTGGGCAGCCTCAGGAGGGATTTATCCTGTTCTTCACCAGGTTAGCCAAAGCTTGTGCTCATGTTTTCAATGACTTAAGTGTCACTCAAGGCCTCTTAAGGCCCCGGTGAAGAACTGATCACTTCTTCCATATTTTCTTTCACAAGCAAGATCTAAGGACAGGGCAGATGCAAGATTGGGGATGTGGGCTTCGTCTTTTGATGGTCAGAGTTTCAATTCATATTGCCAGAAGCAGAATAATAACTGGAGGAAGATACCATCACTCTATCTACTACCCTTGGAGCAAAATGGAAAAGTGATTAAACTCAGATGATGAAAACTCTAGATGGCTCCTCTTCGCTTAGCTCTTTATCTGATCCCCCCCCCTTTTTTGCCCCTGTTACTGCCCCAGGAAAACTTTCCTAATCTCTGCTGCCTAGACAATTAGGGGAGCTTGAAACTGATCTTTGTCCATACAAACCAAGTTAAAGATGTTTATTTCACAGCTCATAGTTCTTCAATCCTGTATTAAGGTCAGAGGGAAAGTAGTAATGTTCTAAGAAAACAGATCTTCTATTCTGGAAGTCAACCCAGTAGAACAATCCAGTTCCACATATTGCTACCTGTTAGGCAGACTGATAGATGTGCCTTTGTTTTCCAAGTCCTTCTCCTTTGCTTCACTAAGATTACTAGAATACAGTTTTTCCTGTTGTTAAAATAATGACCCCAATTTCTTAACCTGGTATTCAGAGCTTTCATGAATTGCTTCCAACTTCTCTCTTCCAGCTACTGGCTGTTCTTGTGGGATGCGATCCAAACACTTACTACAGAAGAATCTTCAGTGTTTCCTACAATCCCCTAGCTGTGTTTCATGATGAGTTGTATTTTTCTCTCTGCACTTGCCACTCTACTCTCAATGTTGCAGTCCCCTGAGCCCAATCAATAGATCAATAGCCTCCTCCACACTTTTTCTTCTTCCTTCCTGCATCGAGTTCATTTCTTCTCCTTCTCTGCATCACAGTCTTCTACTCTAAAATATCCCTATGCTTCTTTTCCTTGGGAGAGTACAGGCCCTCCAGAGTGGGCCACAGTTATTTTGTTTTGGGGGTGCTGTTTTCTTGTAGCAAGTGCTATGTCAATACAATTGATCTAACTTGAATCTTTCTTTACTTCTGCCTCCTTTAGAGCTCTGCCTCCTCTGTTGGAACCAGAGAGAGCCGGACCACTTTCCTGGCTCTGTAGCCAGCCTGGTAAGCTGCATGTGAAATCGGAGTTGGGATGCTCTTAAGGCCTTGGACTTGGCAATGCTAGTAACCTAAAAAAAAAAGTCACCCTCTGAAAGAGAGGCCAGTGATTTATTGTAATTCTTTCTCTGGCCACTCTTCTGAGGCTTGAACTTCCATGGCCTGTCTGATTATATTTTTAGAGATTTGCAGACTTCTTTGGCTTATTATAACAGTTATGAATGGTCTCTAGAAACCAAGGTCCCTGATTATAATTCAAGTTGTTCAGATGAGGATTCTCCAAGCTCTCATGTTTGAACCCCTTAGTTTTAAATGATTTGTTCTAAAATTTGTGTAGAAGAGTCATCTGAGGTCTTTGGAAGCCTGAGAATTACTGGGTGTCATCCCCAAGTTTTCTGGATTCTTATACCCAGGCAGGAACTCAGCCTACATAAACTTCTCAGATTCCCAGGGGATCTGGTTATGATCAAATGACGAAATAAGAAGATCTGCTGCAGAATTATAAGCAGTGGGCAATGACAAAACATGTTTGCTATAGGCTGGCAGCTGATGTGATAGAAAAGTTACCAGCATGGTCTCCAAACCCTGGCTCCTTTCTTCATGCTCTTCCTTTGCTCAAGGGCATCCCGTGACTCCATCTGACCTTTTTCAGATCACAACTACACTCTTCCTCATTCTATCTTCTCCCAGTCTCCCTCTTTCCATCATCCCCATCCTCTTAGGCCTGCTCGATCCATATTGCTGCAGAAATCTGGTATTAGGGTTTGGATGGGACACCTGCTATTTATCCCACTCTTTGATGTCATTGTTTCTGCTGGTGACATATAGTTCCTCTCCACTGCCTTGCATCTTCTCTCTCTCTCTCTCCCTTTAACTGAGAATCGCCAGCATCTTACGGAGCACCTTCTCTCTGCCAGGCTCTGCTACTCTGTTGATTATAAATGTTCTTTTACATTTAAAGGGGGATATGATATAGATATGAATAATTTCCATTGGTATGGATTTTGCTTTAGTGATATAAATTTAAGGTCAATCTTGTTATATTTCTGCTCTTTATTAAGGTATTGTGATTGTGTAGTTCATTTAAAAATGTAATGTATAATTAGGAAATATAGGTTGTTAATAGATAATCATCTATAATAATCAAACTTGTAGTCATGTTAGTTAGATTTTTCTATATATAGAGAGATATATTTCAGTTAGATAGGTATTCTTCATATCTTTCAAAGACGACAGAATATGGCAGTTAAAATGTTTTAATAACTTAGGGTTTTTCATGACAATGAGACACATCTGCTCCTGGCAGCACCAACCTACTTCTTGATGGGCATCGAAGAGGCTCCTTATGGAGTTTGCTAGCCATTTGGGTAAGAAACTGCTCTTGCCTGCACTGTTGCATAAACTGGACACAAAGAACCCGCAGAAAGAGGACTGCTGAACTTGCCTAAAAGTGAGATGATCCTTTGGGGTTCCTGATTCATAAAAGAGTCTGTGAGACATTCTGCAGGATACAGAAGAAAGTGATTGAACTGTCTTTGAAATTTCCTAATTCATGGAAAAATCTGCTGGCCTGTAGGCTGAAGATGGATGCCCCAATGGTACAAAATAATTTTAGGTGACTGTCCAGGCAGTGAGATGTCTCTGTCATTTCTAGAGTTTTGGAAGCTGTTTACAATGTACTTCCTGTTTACTTAGGTAATATTATATCATTCTGGAGTTTTTGATGGAGTTGAAGAATAGATAGATATAGTTATAGTTTTCCATTGTTATGATAAAAGATAAAATAGATCTAAATATTGTAACTGTAATTCTTGCTTGATAACTATTTTGTTATATGTAATTTTACTATGTTAAAGTGAAAGCCTTTCTTTTTTGTTTAAATGGAAAAAGGGGAAATGGTGTAGGAGGTTCTTCTGTATTTGTGTTGCTTTCATTGGTTAAATAAAGAAACTGTCTTGGCCTTTTGATAGAGCAGAACTTAGATAGCCAGGGAGGACAGAACTGAATGCTGGAAGAAAGAAGGCAGGCAGAGAGAGCTGCTATGGAGCCTCCAGGTCAGACATACTGAATCTTTCCCAGTAAGCCACGACCTTGTGGTGAACACAGATTAATAGAAATGGGTTAGATCAAGATGTGAGAGTTGGCCAAGAAGAGGCTAGATATAATGGGCCAGGCAGTAATTTAATTAATACAATTTCTGTGTGGTTATTTCGGGGGTTAAGCAAACCAGGCGGCAGGTTGCAGCCTGCTCCTTCTACAACATCCTATGATATCAAGTCACGAGGAACCTCCATTCCTATTTCATAGTGTCCATTACTCTCAACAGTGTATGAGAGTTCCTCTCTTCACATCGTCACCCCCAGCCTTTGTCCTTTGTTTTCTCGGTTGCAGCCATTCTGCTGTGGGTGAAAGGGGATCATAACATCATTTTATTTGTATTTTCCTGAGAGCTAAGGATGTTGAACATTCTGCTGTGTTATTTATTGGCCATTTTCACCTTAGACAAGAACTGTCTGTGCAAAGCCTACTTAAATTACACTCTTCCTGTGAGGCTACAACCAAATAGCATCTCCCGAATTAAGATGGGAGCTGCCCCACACTTAGCTGGGGTTGGCTGGACAGGTGGACCTTCAGGCTAACTGTGGGGATTAAGGACGATGGGCATGTAACACACTGGGCCCAGCGACTGGCACAATCTGACTGATTCACTTCAACTGCTGTTCAGACACCATTCACCTGGGACCCCTTACAAAGTATTTTCCGGTGGGAGTGTTGAAATTCCTGTGGCTTTTGAGGAATGATGGGATTCAATTGTCAGAATAAACTTTCTGGCATCAAAGCACAACTTACCCTCTTCCTGTGGGTCAGAGACATCGCTCAAGGATAAAGATATTAAAAGCCATTCTTTCGGCTGCAGCATTTCTTTCTTTTTCTTTTTGCTTTTTTTTTATCTGCTCTTCAAAGAGTGATCTCAAGACCATTACGACCATGGAAACAGAATGCAGCAGGTGTGGCTGTGCTCTGGATTAGAGGCTCATTTTCCCCAGTGGGAAGGAGAAACGCTTGGTTTGGGGAAGATGAATGGAACTGAGCTGGGGCTGCTTTGTCACGGTCTGCAAAGAACGCATTCTCCCAGCCTCCATCAATCAGACCCTCCTATTGAAGGTCCTTCACTATCACTTTTGAGTGACTTGCAGCCCTTTATGTCACCGGAGAGGAACTTCTCATCTACTTGGGTGACCCAAGCGTGTGACACGGCCTCTAGCAGGAACGGGCCCACAATTAAGAGTAGATTTAGTAGTTTCTCTGATTCTTGGAGTGGACTGGCAAGGCTGGGCGGTAGAAGCATTCTAGAGGAAGTGTTCTCTTGCCTGTGTCCTCAGTCTGGTTGGTTTGGTCAAGCGTGGGGAAAGCCATTACATGTGGCCTCTCAGAGGGAAGCATAACAAGCGACACTGAGAGACAATGTATGTGCTGCTCTCACAGGCTAGCCTGGTGGCGTGAACCAAGGACTGGGTCAAGACTCATTTAGATTCTGCCTCCAGTCAGGTTGTGACTCAGGCAAACCACTTACTGTTCTGCTTTGCCCCAAACTGTCAACTGAAAAGGAGCCTGTACACTAGATAATACCCTGAAAAGGATAAAGAAGAATTTAGGTAAATATCTGATGTAAGCACATAAGTATCTCTAGTGGACAAGAGCCAGGGTCAGAATCCATTCACATGTACACACAGTGAGTGAGCACCAGGCAGGTATCAGTTTCTTCAAGACAGCTCAACGGATTGACTGACAGCTTTCCGGGTTTGGGGAGGGCAGCTTAGCCCGTGAGGTTCTAACTGTAAGGAAACCAGAATCCAGGTTGTTTGAGGTCTAGTATTACTTATTTCTAGAACTGCCTGTAGGCCTTCTGATACTACATTAGGGGTTTTCCTCACGACATACTTTAAAGAAAAAAGTAGAGTCGATTGTATCCTTCTAAATAAAGATCCCACTAGAATTGTGCTATGCAAAGTCTGACGCGGGGTGGATTATTGCATATAGATAACTAAGTAAAAGCTCCCCGAATAGTGGCAAGTATAGGATATTGTAGAATTGAGACATTGCTTGCTAGGACTAAGTCTCGTGTCAGCTGGCTCCAGAAACACTTGGGCTCCTCCTCTTTCCCAGCCGCTTACTGCAAACAGGCCATTCTGATGACCAAAGGGCTGTGTCTTAGTGATGACAGCGTCCCCCCTGGGCATCAGGGCCAATTATTAAATGTGCTTGCCTTTCCCTTCATTCATCCCTGAAACCCAGCATGGGAATTCCTCAGACAGGGTAGCATTTGAGCTTCCTTCAGAGAATTGTCTGTTTCTTATTTATAGTTTTCCAAATCTAGAACTTAGTATAAACTGAGTTGTACTCTGTGTCCCTCTTTTGTATAAAGTAATTTCATTCAATATAAGGCTTTGAGATTCAATCCCTATGCATGTTGGTGACTGCTTAATTGCCATGAGCATTAAAATTGCTGCTAGGATTGGAGAAAAAAATTATAGATCAAATGCTTAAATATAATACCTAGTATATTACAGACAAGCTATTAATGTTTCTGTGTATGGTTTATATATATATAAATAATGGTTAAATGTATGGCTAAATATATAAAATGTAAATTTTACGTCTTCATTTTTGATTATATGGAGAATAGTACCAATCAACTACCCAAGAGAACTGTGTATTTTAATGTTTCTTCTGAGAAGCTGGCCCTGGGCTATTAATTCTATGGTTCAGAGCTCCTTGGAATGACTCCTTGGTTTGTTTGTCTCCGTACCACTCCCACCCCTTGGAAAGCGTAAGTGTGTCCACTGTAACCTTTTGAGTAGTATACCCATTGGTGCTACTCTTTATCCACCCTGGTGCTTTTTAATCTGCTAAATGTGTAGGAGTTTAACTACACCTTTATCAGCACCAGGCAATGACCCAAGCTCTACCTGCCTAAGAGTGACTTGCTGAGGACCTGGCAAACACCTCCAGATTGACAGGCCAGCTGGCTGTGGGGCATTTGCATTGCTCATGCTCATGTCTGGGTAGAGCGCCAAGGGTCCTGAGTATGCATTTTGGTTCTGTTGTGAATCTCCTTCTTAGAGTGGTCTGCGTCGGGCTTATGAGCTTATGATGTCAGTTGGTTGTGAACAGGACCGTGTACGACAGCTTTTGTAATGTCCATTTTACAAGTGAGCAGACTCAGACTGAGGGAAGGGGTCAGTAAATAGTAAAACCTGGATTGGAACCCAGGCTTGTCTGATTCCTAAGTCTTAGGCTCAGTCCTCAGAAGATGAAGTGCACATTAGAGATGGAAAGGAAGAAAGAAGAACAGTGGATGGAGCTACTGCTATGGACAGGTACCAAGACAAACAATAAATGGCTCTAACTCAGCACGGTAGGCATGTCATCACCATTTTCTCATTGAAAATTTCTTCTAGTGCTAATGCAACAGTACAATATGAAAGAAAAAGAGGCTACGGCCATTCTATAGGTCAATAAGCAAGGATCCGAAAGATAAGTTAGTAGTCTACAGGTGTGTTAGTAGCATGAGCGTGGAGAAGGACTTGAACACAGATCTTATTATTTATTTATTTTCTTACAGTAAAGGCCTTCGGGGGTAGGAGTTCACATATTCCTTGGACTGCATGCTGATAAATATCTGAGTGAATACATTTGAAATAAGAATGTGGCCAGGCAACAATATTTTACATTTAGGCGGCTGTTTGTGGAAGGTTTCCTCTGGGTCAGGCACCAGGTCTGTCCACCACATCTTCATTGCACTGATCAGGCGAGCTCTCCCCAAGCGTGAGTGAGGCTGTGCTAGCTCACATTCTTCTTGAAGAACACTCAAGAGCCTGATCATTCCCTTCCTTTATTCTAACAGCGTTTTGTTTAGTTTTCCCCTCTTCTCAAGCTGAGGCTTTTGTCTGTCCTTGGGAGGTAGGAGTTCAGTATGAAACAGTAAGGAAAGTTGGCTTAAGTTGACTCACTGGGCCCACTCACATTTCCAAGATGAGGTATTCACCTGTGCAGACTAGAGTCCCGAGAGGGGACCTTTCAAGGATGGCCAATGCAGGGTGACTCTTCTCAACTTGGTTGCAAAGCATGACTCACCTCCTTTGCTTAAAAGTATAACACTGCAATCTATAGGTGGACCCAGAGGAGAAGCAGAGGTGGCAGGAGGTAATGGGACTCCACGTTTTTGTAGAACCTTACCATCTTCCTCTGGAGAAGGAACACTCACCACACCAGGGTTCTCTGTGACAGACAGTGTGATCAACTTGAGCCAGTTTGGTCATTTCCCGGACATAGTTCTCAAAGTTCCATGTCCCAGGCAAGCTCTCTGAACAAGACAGACTAGGATAGTTGGTCACCCCTAGGGAATCTGAGAGAAATTTCACCTCTACTACAAAAATGATTCATTCATTTACTCATTAATTCATTCAGAGAGACTTTCCAGTAGGCTAGTCTGACTTCAAATTGCCATGTAGCTGAGGATGGCATTGAACTTCTGCTCCTCCTACCCCGTTTTTTCAGTGCGGGGATTACAGGCATGTGCCACTATGCCTGGTTTACATATGGTGCTGGAGATCAAACATAGACTTCTGTGCTAGACAAGTAATCTACCCACTTTGCTATATTATCATCTAACCCATGATTTGACAACTGTCCTACCCATTTTCTTGATGGGAGACAGGCAAAGAGGGGTTAATTATGTTCCCAGGGAATAGCAGCGACTAAGCAGTGAAGAAATAAATATGGAGTTTAGCTTGCACTGATTCGTAGGCCTCTAAACACAATAACCCTTAAACTAGTTGAAAGGTAAGAGTAGCAGGTGTGGCCAGGAGGCAGTATCTTATCTTGGGATGTGTCCATCTGCTGCAAAGAGCCTCCAGCAAGACTGCTTTTGAATCTTTGTCTTTTTTTTTTTTCTTTTTCTTTTACCCCTGAGGGCCTTTGTGGCTTTGAGCATAGCAGCAGGGCAGGGACTCAGTGAAGGACACCACTAGGCCACCTGGAGACAAAGGAAGTGTGACCTTCACCCTGGGCTCCCCAGCAGAGGACTTGGCCTCTCTTAAGTTAGTGCTGGAGAAACCAGGAGGGGCCATGCACAGGTTACCATCCTCCCTGTTAGAGAGATGGTAACCTGTGGAAGACAAGAGCCTCATTTCAATTTTATCTAACCCAATAGCCCAGGTAGCAGGAGATGCACACACTGAGAGTGTCCTCTGTCCTGAGAGTGCTCTTCCCTCCATCTTGTTCGGAGTCTAGTAAGACAGCATTTTTAAGCATGTTGCTAAAACCTTGTTTCCTCACTCTCTCCTCCATGTTTTTCTGGAACTGACTTTCTGACTTTGTGTTAGGGCTTGGAGTTGAAGGTGAGGAAACACTGGCCTTTCCCACAGTGAAGGTTAATTCATTGAAAAGATAGGCAATAGGCCACTATGGTTTGCGAGTTTTCTCATACTTGAATTCTCATGGCGTTAACATCTTGGTGAAGCTGCTCCAAACGTTCTTTGAGGCTTAGACTGCTGATAAGTGAAACAGAGCTGGCAGTCTGACTTTACACTTGCTGTGAGGAACAGGTACAATGACACCCACCTAGTGCTCTGGCCAGTGTCTGTCAGTGGCTTTTCTCTTGAGCACCACACCAGGGTAAATGGTTGGACAAGCCTGCTCATTACTCCATGTGCCAATCTTCCTTCTGCAAAATGTGCATTGCAACAGCACCTCATAGAAGTGTCAAGAAAATGAGACCAGAGACTGCACATAAAGTACACTGGCTTTGAATAACATACAGTAATAACTGACTGTGTGACTGTTACTATCAATGTTACTCGTAGCAGATGCTACTGCATCTGTGAGCAAAACAAAGACACTCTGGGAATGAATTCCAGGACAGTGACTGGAAAGGCATTGCAAGGAGGGAGGGAGCAGGTGTTGGAGAAGTATGCAGAGGAAGGACACCACACAGAGCTAGTACAATGGGCAGTTGGGCTTCAGAATGAATCACGATACAGGGTGTGCTACTAGGGATCTGAATGGCCTTTGGACAGTCCCTTAGCCTCTTTGAACCTCTTGGATAGTCACAGAGAGACAAGGTTTTTTTTTTTTTTTTTTTTTTCACTTCAAATATCAACCTAAGGATGAAATAACCTAACTCCTGTAATTGCTTAGCCAGTCAGGAGACCCTCAAAAGGTGGTAGCTAATTATGGTGATTTTGTTAAAATTAGGGGATATAATGAAGAGTGGGAGGGACCAAAGGAAGGGTGATTCTGCTGGGAAGGTAAACTGTGATCAAGATGGGTGGAGCAGTCGGTTACAATTTAAAATATGGAGGCTCAGGGAAGCTCAGCTCTGCGGTCCCTAGGATCTGTTTCCAAGTGACAGCATTCCCAACTCCCTCTGAGCCCTAGCATCTAACCTCACCACAAGTTACATGCTATGTTTCATCAGCTTGTGAATGGTTGAGATAGTGGACCCCAAACTAGGGAGAATAAGGAGGGAAAGGAAGGGAAAAAGTAAAGGAGGGGGAAAAAAAGACCAGGTAGGGTATGGGGGAGGGGAGAAGAGAAGTGTGGGCGGGATGGAAAGTCAATAGGGAAGGGGGAGAGGAAAGAGAAGAAAGGAAAAAGGAGGGAAAGGGAGACACAAAGAGGAGAGGGCAGGAAAGGAGAGGAGAAGGGAAATAGGGAGGGGAGGTAAAGAGGAGAAAGAGGAGGGAAGAGGAGAGGGTGAAAGCAGAGGAGAAGACAGGGAAACAAAGAGGAGGGAAGTAGGGAAAGAGAGGCCAAAAGACTGTGCAAAGCAGGGAAGTGGGAGAGGAGAGGAGAGGAGAGGAGGGGAAAAGAGAGAGGAGAGGGAAGGGCCTTATGCAGCACAGTTACCAGTTACTTCATTCTTCGGGTGCTGGCCCATCCCTCTGAAATAACTCCTGAGGGTAAAGCTGGCTCATGTGTCTCTGGATGTTAAAATTAGAGTGGAGAAGATTAAATGCTCCCAAGAAGCTGACCAGCCTCACATTTTTCTCTTCTCTCTCTTTTTATAACTGTGACCACAGTAGTAATTCAATTGGAAACATATCCCATCCCTGATTGCTCCAACATTGGCACTAGATCATTCCTGAGGCTTGAGTCTTCCTTTTTTCTGTCTTTCCTTTTTATTATTATTAAATGCACACTGCTGTTATTTTTCTGCTGGAGCTAAAAATACATCTGAGTGTGCAGCAAGACCTCAGCCTGGGCTTCCTCCCCCTGTTCTTGAGGAGGCCAGGACCAGGCTGAACCAGGAGCCTGATAGGCCTTCCAGCCAGAAACTTCCAACTTAAGCAGCTCATTGGTTTCATGCAGGAAAGGCCCAGATCCTGCTCGAACTCCCGAAGTGGGGCTCCTGGCTGAAAGGACAGATCAGAATCATAGAAGCATCCTGCCTATGCTCCTTCACTGCCAGCAGTTCCTTCCAGGGGTAACTCACCCTTCTGCAATATTTATGTCCCTCCAGAACCTTCGTCTTTGCAGGTGCTCTTGAAGAGCCTGCTTTTCTTGCCTCTCTCTTGTCTGCTTGTTTTTGCCTAATCCCTGAGTCATTTTCTGTGACCCTGGACAGATAGAAATGCTCACGGTCCCTCCACTCATGCATGCCACTGGCCTGGATCTGTCTGCCCACAGGACCCAACTACACCATGATGTTCTAAAGATAGACACAGTGCCTCAGTACCTATTATATTCCAAGCTCCTACCACAGTGCTGGGTTCAACATGTTTGGAGCTTGGCTGGGTGATGTGAAGCGCCAAGAACACACAGCTCTGTTCTCAGGCGCTCTCACGTGCGACTCTGCATTTACAGGACCTGGGAGTGAGGGTTCTCTGGAGACCCCGCCCTAGGCTCTTAGCGTGTATCATCTCAGGGCTGGCCTTGAGACTTAAGATGGTCAATAAATAATTCTGTCAGTGCTTGACAGCTTCCTAATCCCGTTGGTAGTTGTTGACCAGGGGATGGGAGAACAGCTCGTTGCTCCACTGTCCTTTTACTTCCCCAATAGCTACTTTCCTGCATCCTTCTTGGACTCATGGTTCTTCCATCAGCCTCAAGTACCCTATATGCTCACATAGAATCACCAACGTCACAGTTATCTGCCTCTACAGCCCCTTATTTACTCAAACACTGTGGAGTGCTTACCGAGTATTTGGAATATTACATGATAAAGAAAGCCGAAGACTTCTCCTGTGCTCGGGAAGCATGCTTTACAGTGGCTCATACCTGCTGAGAGGAGAACACAAAGGCTTATAGCTGCATATCACTGAGCACGCGGCTCCATCACCACTGATCAATAACCTGCTTCATCTTTGCATTCTTTGCATTCTCCGTGTAGCTCTGCCAAGTCCCAAACCAATGTTCAACATGCAGAAAAGAAACGTTCTCTTGAGTGAATGAATGAGAGCGAACCCACCTTAAATATCAATGTTTCTGTAAGAGCATCTTAAAAATCCCTCAAAGCCTGGTTTACTGATTAGTTGGTCCCTGCATTCTTTCAATTGAGTGTCACATCTGTGCCTGAGCGTGTCTGAGGCTCTTGATAGACATCTATCACAGGTTATTATAATCATGTATCTCCTGTTTTCTGCCCTCCAAGGCTCCTTGTTCAATGCTTCTCTGCACCTTATGACTTCATAATTGATAGATGCTCATCATAAAAGTTACCTAAAGAAGAACTATACTTTTATTTTTTAATATTTACTTTTTATTTTATGTACATGAATATTTTGCTTGCACATATATGTGTGCACCATGCTCATGCATGCAGGGTGCATGGAGGCTGGAAGAGGGTGCCAGACCTGTTGGTACTGGAGTTACACATACTTGTGAGCTGCCGTGTGGGTGCTGGGAATCAAACACACACTCTCTGGAAGAGTAGCCAGTGCTCGTAACTGCTGAGCCAACTTCTTAGTCCCACGAATCACACTGTACCAAAAGGTTTCATTTGTTTGTCACTCCTGTGTGGGCTTATGTGTGTGGCTACGCATGCACGTCTTCCACGGTGGGTGTGTGAATGTCAAAAGCCGTGTTTCAGCAGTCAATTCTCTCCTCTCCACTCTGGCTTCCAGAGACCGAGCTCTGAGTTTTAACCAGACCAATGATTCATTGCGATGAACATTTGTTGGTAAAGCTGATTGGACAAAAGTGTATACTGTGTTACACACCACACCCAATGCTGCCAGGATGAATAAAGAGGCTTTGGAGAGGTGGGAAACATGGAGAATCTAAGATGGTTTTGTTTGTTAGTTTGCTGTGTTTTGTTTTGTTTTCATTCTCTTGGGGATTGCTGCAGGGGTGAGGGGAGGATATGAGGGGGGACTGGGAGGTGAGCAGAATTGGGCCACATGATGTGAAATTTCCCCCCAACAATAAAAATTATTTTTAAAAAAGAAAGTATATACCAAGACCTCCTAAAGGGCTGCTATTACAGAAGGCTGTGCTTTTACCTGAAAGACTTTGTTGAAGTGTTTCAATTGCTTCACAAATTCCTGGTGATATGTTATGATTTGGCTGCTCTCAAGTAAAATGACTGTGAACTTCAGTTGATGACTCATAGTCCAATTGAGAATAAAACAGTACCAGAACAAGAATTCTCTTAAAAAACTCTGCAGAGAACATAGTGCATCCAACTTTACTCTGAAAGACAAGAAAGATCCATTATTTGAGAGTTGAGAAGTTATAAAACAAAAACCAAACCAAAACCTGATAATTTGAGCCAGTAGGGGAAGGGTCCATAATGAGGTAGGACTGACCTTTGACACTGAAGGGCAGGGGACAAGGCAGAGGGAAGTAGGCGAAAGTCAACAGGGACTTCTTTCCAGCCTCCAGTTCTGTGCACTGGTTTATTTGTTTGTTAATCCACTCATCAGAGGCACAAGGCCTCTCTGAAGTTTAGGTGAATTTGACCCTAGGATTTGGCTTGGTATCCAGGATTGGTTGGGAGTAGAGTCAGGTGTCCCACTGCCATGGTAATGTCGCCCTGCATGCAGATAACATCAATGTCTTGTGTGGGCTGGTGGACTAATCTTTTTTGCCTTCTCACTACCTCCAAGTGAGTTTGGACTGAAAAGGGAATCCTTTGAAGGAATGGACAGAATCACTTCTTTCTGAGGCCAGGAATAGTAAAAATAGAGCATACTTTGGTGGACCTAAGGGAAACCTAACTCTCCTCTGGTCTTCAGTTCTTAAAGGGCATAGAACTGTCTTGTTGTCTTCATAAAGAAAGTGGGTGTCCTAACTGTTAGTAGAGGCTAGTGAGCAGAGAGGTCATAGGGGTGAGATATTCTGACTTCTATTATTTGAGTCTGCCATCTGGTTTATTGTAAAAATTTTTTAATTTATTGTGCCTTTGAGAAAGTTGGAGTGACTTTAATCAGACAGAGGGTGTGGTGAAATTGGAAGCGTGTGCCTCTAGAATAGGATGGTGATTAAGCTGTGTGTGCTGTGGCCAGTTCTGCTGCCCAGTACAAACAACAGGGCATCACATAATTAAAATGACAGTAAACCATTTTTACCTTGTATAGCAGCTGGCAAAGCCTCACATTTCGATATACCTCCCGACTCTTAAACAAGATCAACTCATTGAGTGCTGTTTGGGGCCAGCGTGTCATCACCTGAAATACTGGAGACCCAAAGTCATGGGCCTCTGATCCCTAATTAGACAGACAGGTAGATGACCTTTTCGTGTGTGTCAGCCGGAGATTGCCTATGCCAGGACGACATCCTCCGACTTCTCTACATGGCATGGATATTTCTTCTTTGCCTAGAGTGGCAAAGCCTTTTTGCACTGCTTCTGCTCCAGTTCTGGTTCGCTGACTGAAAGACAGAGCATCAGTTCAAATATTTGCATGCGGGTTGCTGTGTAAGATTTTTGCCATATCAGTAAAACCGAAGGAAGCCATCAGACTGTTCATCTGACTCATCTGGAAAGTGAGGGCTCCAGACCCAGCGCATGCCAGTGAACAGCCCTGTGCCCCTTGAGGCGTGTGCTGTGCTGTGGTACCTCTTCCTTCTGCTTGCTGCTTAGCTGATCAACTTTAGAGGGATGAGTGGAAACACTGCCTGAGTTTGGCTGGATGCCAAGACATGTCAGAGGGAAACCTGTGTTCCAGGTTTTTGTGTCCCAGTGACTGACTCAGCTGTATAACCCTACATGGCTCCCCAGAGCTAAATGCTGTGAAGGGGTTGGCCCTGCCTTTCTCTAGCTTTGTCATTAGAAGAGGGAAAACCAGTTTGGATGGAAAGAAGAAGGCTTGACATTGGTAGATATAAAACATCATAAGCATTTGAACTGCTACAATTGATAATTATGAATATACAAACATAGAAAAAAAACTAATGAAAAAATAGCCACAGTGCTTTATAGCATTCTCTGAAGATGTATTTCATCATCTTACATGAGATAGAGAAACAGCATCTTAAAAACTGGTTTCTTCAGTCACAGACTAATTAACCAAGACCTATTGAGTAAGTGAAATGCTTTCCTTGTGACATCAACTTCAGTGTAAGTGAACAAGACTTTTAGAGCCCCGACCTTTGTAAATAGTTAACAATTGGTACTGGGTTTAAGCATCACCACCAACATCACGGGGTGGCACTATTATATACCCACTTGCAACTGAGGAAATTTGAAGTTTGATAAGGTTAGGGATGCACCCCAGATCTCAGGCATCTTAGGTATTAGGAACTTAAACACTGGCCTGTCTGATGTCATAGCTGCTGATCTCAGATTCTCTCTATTTCATTCTTTGCTTGGATAGGAGCCTGAATCATAGTTATGTATCTATACTGCGAAATACTTCAGATACGAGAAGGGCCTGTCCATTCTATTAATGAAGCAATCAAATCTTCCCCCAGTGTACTGATGAGCATTCTCATATCTAAATACAGCTTTCTATCATTCTCCAGATAAAAACCCCCTTTGGTTGTCTCTTTATTTTGGGTATATGATTCTGACTTTTCAGCATGGCTGTTAATGCTCCTTCAAGCCCTTCTCTAGTGTCGCTATCCAGGGCTGGGATCAGCAATGCTGGCTCAGCCTTCACACCCTCTTCTCAACAACCGGTAGGGGATGGCTCAAATAAAGGAAAGCAGGTTTTGGAGTTATTGGAGTTAGTCAGAAGAGAGGGCAGCTATAGATGCCTCTGGGAACTGCCCACAGAGTTTATAAAACAGATGACTCTTTTTAGAAAACATCGTTCTCATTCTGTCAGTGATTTGAAATTGATGCCTTCCTCCCTACTCCACCCAGGACTCCTTCAGGCGTGGGTCTTCCTTAGGATGATTCTCTATCCTTAGAAATTGTATATAACCCTTTCCATAATTAGACAGCTGTTATCAAAAAGGGTGAAACTGTTCTCCCCTCTCTAGGTTTTGACTATCCAGTAATTTTCCTTCTAAACAACTTTCATATTTTCCCTTATCTATATATGTACCTGTAAGAGTCTAAGTGCAATAAAATGTTATTTCTGAGTAATATTGTATGTCTTAAAGTCTAATAAATCTAAAACAAAGCATTAAGAATTAAAAAGCGCCACAGCAAAAATGATTCTGAAAAACAGAAATTTCTGTGTATTAGTTATCCCCACCTGTAAAACAACAGGGATGGACTAGTCTGTGCCTGAGGCCCCTTTTTGCACAGTGTTCTTGTATTCTGTGGGAGTCTAGACTACTCCAGGCATCGTCTGTAGAGTATAACTGTCTCAAAGGTATTTTTCTTCCACAGACTCTTTGAGAAATGATGGTACGTGTTTTAGTTGTTGTTATGGCTGGAAAGTGTGAGAAATAATTCTGGTGACATCCATAGAATTTTCCTTGTGGTGCAAAATACAGATAAGACTCTTATAATATTATCCCTTGAGGACTAGTAATCCTGGTGGTTGGGATTCTCTCTAGAGGTCACTCAGACAGGGATAGTGTGACCTGTCACTTGTTGTCGACTTGTCTGTGGGGATGCTCAGACCTTGGCGCTGCTTCCCCAAATCACTTTAGTCACACATGTCACAAATATTTATTGGATACCAACAAGTGCCAAACATAATCCTGGAGACTGGAGAAGGATAAATAAAAGGTCATATCTTAGAGGGGGGCAGAGCTATGGTCCACGCTGCAGACAGCGTGGGTACCTGAACATGCACGCCCTTGATCCGTAGAGGAAAAGAGGAAAGAGAAAAGTGGTAGGACTTTTATGAGTATGGAACTTATGTGAGTAAGTTCCAGTGTCACTAATTCTTTATGCCTGGCACTCAGAAGCTTCATCGAGGAAATGGTACTAAATGGGAGATAAATAACAGAGGTAGTGCATGGCTGTGATGGTCTCAGTGACCTGGCCAGAGGTTTGAAAGAACCTCATGCTGGTTTAAGAAATCTGGCATGAGCTAAGAGCCATGAAAGATTTTGGCAGAGAAAGGCTTCCCCTGTTGCTCCTCATGTCAGACAAGGACAATATTCTTCTGTACAGCACTAATAGCTAATTCATCCCTAATAAAAAATAGTGAATCTTGTCTAGTTGCCTGCACAAAAGCCACTGCTTTCAACACACCTCACGCTTTGCTCGACTCAGTGTTCTGACAATGCTCCAGAGGAGGTAGCGTTATGGACTCAAGGATACAGATGAGAGAATGAAGCCCTAGGGACGGTAAATGGCCTGTCATCACTATCGGAGGGTAACTGAACAGAGCCAGAAATCCCCAATCCAAATCCTGTCTTCAGTCTTAAGTCGGGTTTTTGTATTTTAAACTTTTAAAGGTTAATCAATAAAGCAGAGATAGAGAATGCTGTCACTTATAAATATACAGCT
Organism: Ondatra zibethicus; assembly: GCA_004026605.1. Classification (NCBI taxonomy): domain Eukaryota; kingdom Metazoa; phylum Chordata; class Mammalia; order Rodentia; family Cricetidae; genus Ondatra; species Ondatra zibethicus. Next base: position 238,539 of record PVIU01000715.1, read on the forward strand.
TAATACATTGTCACGAGCTGTCAGCAAGGTATCAGTCCACAAATATCAGTCCCCTCCTTGTTCTTACAAACAAGGTGTACTAGAATCTACCTGTGAGCTTATCACCGTAATGTTTATGCAGCACTGGCAGAGTTTGGTAACTGAGTCACAGAGAGGTGACCCTTATTGCATCAGCTACTACAGTGGTTTGCCAATCCTGGTATTATCACAGCAGGAGCACAACTGAGAAGCTACTGGCCGGGTGGGAAGACAAACAGAGCCAAGCCCAGGAGTCATCCCACTTCTCATATTCAAGTACAACTCCATCTTCTCTCTCCAAAGGGAGCTCTTATGGATATGGTGCATTGTTTTACCTTCTTCCATCAACCTTATAAAATTTTTTTTATCACAATATCTACTCCATAACAGATTTCTTTTACATATCTGGCTGAATAACTGAATTTATAATGGATCAGTAAATTTATGAAGCTGTCAGATCATTGGGTATTTGTAGCTTTTCTTTGAGTTATGAATGACAAGAAATGAACACTTACTTTGTCCAGAAAGGATTTGGAAAGTTGTACTAGTTAATTTTCCATTGATGTAATTTAAAAGAGAAAGAAACAAAACAACAAACCCCAGAGATAAACAATTCAGAAGAGGAAATATATACTTTGGGTAATGGTTTCACGGCCTTCAGTTCGTTGTCACTTGGTCTTGTTGCCTTGGGCCTGCAGTAGCACAGTATGGCATGGCAGGAGGCAGCTGTAAAAACCTTCTCATCTCTTGGTAACTGGGAAGCAAGAAGCGGAGCAGGGAGGAATCAGAGGACCCATATTCCCTCCAAAGTGCACTCCCAATGACTTAACCTACTGACATTGAGCTTCACATCCTCAAGGTTTCATCACCCCCTTAAGAGCATCACAGCCCAGAGACCATGTCTAACCCACAAGTCGTTGGGGGAACATTTAAGATTCAAATTACGGCAAAAAGTGTATTATGTTTATTTCGCTGATCCCAGACACCATTTCCCAAAATGCGACAAGTCCTGGGAGATGCTCTGGGAATCTAATGACCCTGGATCATGATTCCCCCTCCACTTGAGATTAGTAAGACACATACGTGTAGGAAAAAAGAAACAACTTCATAATAAAGAATAGTTCTTCATCTTTGACCCTAGTTTACATTTTTACCTTAATCTTTCCCAAACACAGACTTCCTGGGACTGTCTGTTAGCATTCTGTACAATCAAGTGCCCCCAGTGGATACACTCTGGTGAACCGTTACCTTAAGAATACTTGAACGTTTTGTGCAATTTCATTTTTACAAGGTGACAGAAATTTGTGGCAGTGAATATTCTCCCTGCTGTGTGATCTGATTGTATTTAGAGAACTCTTCACAATGACATTTTTTTTCAAGAACCTGGCAGAACAGAAGCAGTTTTTAATGTTTCCTTTGTCAAAGTGTGCCTTTCCTTTAGTTAGAGGGGAGGAAGAAACCTGAGGTAATTATATAGTGACGGGAACTTTTCTTTCTTATTCTCCCATTGAGCTCCAATGTCAGTCTTCTTGAACAAAGATGCTATTGAAAGTTTGAATCATAAAGTTGATTTTTCCTACTTCTGGGCACCAGCTGAGCTCAGTGGGGAAGGGCCTGTGGAATGAGGGAAGGTTTTATACTCCCTCCCCACAGAGGTTCTTTATCGTGTCCTTCAAGGCCTTTACACAGCTATTTTCTATGTACTTGTTCATTCTACATACATGTATAGACCTTCCATTCTGCCAAATCCTGGCAATATCCTCATTAACAAAACCCACTGACGTCTTTCCTAAGTAAGTTAAGATTTCAGTCAATTCCCATGCCAATCTTGGTTTCCAGGTTAAGATATTTCGGGAGCATTCATCAAATCCCGTGTACGCAATGTTGTGTGTTTGCAACGCCCTCACAATGAAATGTCACATGTACACCTGGAAAATTTGTATCACACCCATATTGCCTTTTAGGAAGCTGAGGCTAAGGACTTAGTTACATTCAAGGTAGTTTTTAGAGGATGATTTTTGACGTTTGAATCTAGCAGTATCCACTCCATGGCACATTGTTCTCACAATTTTGACTGTACGATGTCACTGGTAGAAAATTTGATGTTGAACGTCTGTTAAGGGTTAGGGTGGGCAGTTAGGAAGCAAGCAGCCATTCATGAGCCGGTTTTTGAGTTGCTATCATCCAGTTGCAGCAGCAGAGAGACTCTTTCTCTCTGCTATCTTCGGCTTCATGCAAATTTCCTCATAGTAACGCTGGCTTTGAAAAGAATTACATTTCCTTCTGCAGTGATTAGATAGACCCACACACTTAAGGCCCCAAAGCCAGAACTTAGCCCTGGGTTCTGATGCTGAGTGTGTTAATAAGCTTGTCATATGGGCTTTTTCCATCTTTGCAATGAGGTGAGAATACAGACCTCTTGTTTTCTATTTTCATTATTTCCTTCCAGACTCCGCTGTCCCACCAGCAAGAAAGGTGGTTCATTCCTGTTTAGGAGTAGCAGAGTTCCAGAGGACTGGAGAGGGCTGGGTATGTGGTGGATGATCATGCTAATTACAGGGCCTTATGCCCTAACCTTTTTTCCCATTCCTGGAACGCAGTGTGATAACCTAGTGGGAAGATCTTTTTGCTCTCTTGTATTTTCCTGGGAACTAACAACAAACCTGGCATACAACACTGAGAGCATGTTAATGAATAGGTCCTTGAGGAGAACTTGAGATAGTATGATTCTTGGGATTTTAACTCCAGGTCTGAACATACATGGGAAGCATAGACTCTCATGACTGACATCACCCAGGAATGTCTTTAGGTATCCCCAAAATAACAGGTCCAATTTAGACTTATGATTTTCTTTCTTTCTTTCTTTTTTTTAAAGCTTCTTTTTCCACCTTATCTTTCAACCAAGGGAAAGTAGCTTTTTCATACTTCATGTTGGAAATTTGCCTTGATGCTTTTCTTTCTGCCAACTTCCACATTGAATTGAGCACATTATTCTCTTGACCTTCCCTTCAAAACATCCTCATATTATGTCTCCTCCAAATTCCCCACTTTCTATGCCAATCAAAATCAGTGTCTCCCTACTGGACCTCAGCAAATACCATCCTCACAGATCTCCCTTCACATCTGGCCATCAACCGTTCATCAAGGATTCAGAGTTGTCTTCTAAAAGAATGAAACAAGACCAAAGTGCTCTTCTGTTTAAAGCCTACTAACATCCTCCAGTACCACTGGGAAAAGAAAACTTCAAAATCCTGCCTACTATGATCATGAGTTTGATTTTTGGTCTTCTGATTGCTTCCTGATTTCCTGTCTGTTTTCACTGATCCATATTAAACCCATGCAGTTCCTGGTATCCTTAACATTTCATGTTTATTTGAGTCTAGAAGTCTTTCCAAAGCCTATCCCTTGGTCACACCCTCTGTTTAGAGCATTTTGCTTGCTGCTTCATGTCATTCAAATCTTAGCCTATATGTGACCTCATTAGGAAGTCATTCTTGGCTTCCCAGTCTTAGATCACTCTTGGATTACTACCATAACAAAGAGTCTTACTATGTGGTTTTTTTCCCTTGCATAAGTCTTATGATCTGAAATTCCCACTCCCCCCCACAGTGTTTGTGTGTGTGTGTGTGTGTGTGTGTGTGTGTGTGTGTGTGTGTGTGTGTATGTAAGTCCATTGATAGTTTTCCCACTGTTCCACCCAGGAGAGCTGGGATCATCCAGTCCTTTCCATGTCTATGCCCTGTTTACACTTAAACTGCATAGGGAGGAACATGAATCCCTGAATATGCAATAGGCATCTGATGTGAGTTGTTGGGAGTTTCAGCAGAGTACGTGGTCAAGGGTTAGATGAGGTCCTCTAAGATAAATCTTGAGCCATTTGAGATGAAGTTTACCCTTATCACTCTTTCTCATAGAAGGCAACTGAATCTTAGTTTAACTAGCTTGCCTAATAGCCATAGAGCTTATTAACTAATTATACCTAAAAATGTTTATAAAAGATAGGCATGAAGTATGATTCATATTTGAAAAGTCATTGCTATTTTTTGCAATGAGAATAGCCATGGGAATCATGTATACATTAGACACCCAAGAGTTCTCTTCTGACCATTTATTTGTTTGATGGTCAAAGACACCCTCCTTATCCCAGTAAAAACATCAGCATTTGAGTGTTTCCTTGTCTTTGAACTGTAAATCTTATGCATGCTTTTCCAATAGTGTGTTGAATTTTCACAGTCTGTTTATTCCCCTGCAACTAGAATGCTCCATCTAAGTAATTTTCCATATAACTTAGGAAGGTGGCGGGTCATGCATCTCTGGAGTCTGCCGATAAGAAGGATAATATTCCAACTGGGAAGTGTAAGTGATACCCCTCAAAAGGAGGCCAAGGAAACTGTTTGCTTTGTACTCTGACAGCTGATAAATGGGGCCTTTGAAGGCTCACAGGAAAAACTGAATTTCATGGTTAGGAAGAGGAAGAGGGACCCTGCAAGGGAAGAGCAACCTTTCCCAATACCCAGGGCCAGGGCTCTGATGATAAATGTTTGCTTGTAATGTAGACAGGACTTTACAGCTTTGAAAGTATTTCACATAGTTCAGTGTGTGTGAAATTCCCAACTCACGCAAGATGGGATATTTTATTCCTGGTTAACTAGAGGGAAAATGGAGGATTAAGAGAATTATGCAGTTTCCCATGGCCAGAGAGTTGAAGGGAGATGAAGCAAATGCTCTGGCCAGTCTTCTAGCTAATGGCTCTAGCTCTGTATGGTCTCCTAGCTCAAGGTCCAAGCTCTGTGTGCAGTCCTGCCCAGTCTACCTGCAGATGACTACATCAGTCTTCCCTGCTTATCTCAGCACTCTAGCCAGCTCAGTTATAGAGTTTGCTTTCTTGACAAGTGGTTTCAACAACATGCTTAAAATCCCATGGGCAGCTCTGTGAAGTGCTAGCTCTCAGCCAGTGTCAGGAAAGGCTATTGAGAAAGGATGTCAGTGAGGTGATGAGGGGATACGGCAGTTGGTAGGAAGCACCACTCACGACTCTCTTTCTTGTGCTCAAAATCAGTAGCTCTCAGCCTTTAGTCACTATGGAAGAATTATGAAGAGATCGTTAAAGCACAGAGCCAGGCCTCACCTAACACAGTTGCTGACTGAGGAGAGAGGGTCTAGAGACTGGGAGCTGAGGTTACACTTTTCCATAAGATCGTTATATTGCTCATGTGAGTTTCACTATGAGAGAATCATTGGTGAAGATGGTGTGAAAGAGGCATCCTGGAATGAAGTTAATAGAAGGTCCAATACGTACCACTTCTCTGGACGAACAACTGATTCCAGTGAAAATCTGGGAAGGATGGTCTGATCAGTTACATCTCTTTTTAATGTATCTTAAAGAAATAATTAAGGACGTAAACAGAAATTTCAACACCACATCTCTGGCATTGTAGATATTTAATAAATCTTTGTAGAGAGAGCTGTCGAATGGATGTTTGTAAATAGAGGCTGCTTGTTTGTTCCCAGTGGCCCAGTTCTGGAATAATCACACAGAAACTGTATTAATTAAAACATTGCTCAGTCTATTAGCTCAGGCTTTTCATTAGCTATCTCTTACATCTTAAATTAACCCATTATTTTAAATTAACCTATTATTTTGTATTTTACCATGAGGCTCGCAGTTTACCCATAAGGTTCCAGGGAAGGAACCTTTCTCCTTTGGAAGGCACATAGCACCTCCCTAACTCTGCCTGTTTTCCTCCTTTATCTCTGCTTTGACTTCCCACCTTGCTCTATTCTGTGCTGCCATAGGCCCAAAGCAGAACCTTTATTAACCAATGGTAATAAAACATATTCACAACAAACAGAGAGGAATCCCACATTAGATGCTTATCTCTGACGTGTTTATAATAAAGAAAAGTTGGAAGCTACCTGATTGCCGAGTATTAACAAGGATCCATTTACTATATACATAGGTATCCCTTCAGTTGGATACCAGAGAGCATTATAATGTGTGGGAAAAAGTTTGGCATGTAATAGTAAGAGAAAATCAGTTACATGACTTCATTTTGTTTTCATATATATTTTTCAAAATCAGTAATTTCAGACTCTCAATTTCTTTACCCCTTCATAGTAAGCAGATGCTACATGTCTCATTAAAAAAAAAAAACCACCCCTAACAAAAGCAAAATGAAACAAAAACCCTGTCTAAAAATCCATCTACCAGACAACTCTGCAACTTAGGGCTGTACTCTCTGGCCTAGGAACTTTTTCTGTATCTGCCACCTTAGAGAAAGCAATATGTTTGAGGTATGGAGGGAAATTGTTCTTTGCCTTTGAAGAGACTGTTGCAATACCAGTTAATGTAAACCAGACATGTGTGAACCTTAGCTTTCTAGCTGGGTTAGTCTTTATCTTGGAGCCCAGCATTACCTCTGGCATGAGCCGTTCCTCTGAGGGCTGATGTGTAAGGCGGGATTTCAGTGGAGGTGAGCGTGTTAGTCTGTAAATATTAACTGGACTGGGCTTTGTTGGGAAGTCAACTTTGGCAAATTGTGCATGTTGCCTTTGAAACTTTTAAATCACTCGGTCATTATTAACCAGGGACGATTGCTGGATTAGCACTGCAAGGGAAGCCATTGTTTGCTGTTTGGGAATTATAAACATCAGCAAGAACATTGATATTTACTTTTTCTACAGAATGTCACCACTAATAATGTCTAGTCTTACTATAGACGTGTGCGAGGGTCAGATTGATGGGATTTAGCATCATCTGGGAGTTGGGCCTCCAGACAGGCCTATGATATGACAACATCCTAGATGATTTAAATGGAGAAAGCAAGCTGAGGAGCAGTGTGCATTGCTTTGCTTTTTACTTTACTGTCGGGTGTGGACGTGAGATAACCAGCTGCTTCTAGCTGCAGCTGTCTTGACTTTCCCACTTGGATGGGCAGAGCCCCTTAACTAAGAGTCAGAACAAGCTTTTTCTCCCTTAAGCTGCCATAGTTGGAGCATTTTATCCAACAACAGGAAGAGAAACCACGACAGCATCCATCATCAATAGGGAAGATGCCGCCTTTGGGCTGTTAACATGAATGATGTGGCCTCAGATTGGTTGAATTATGAATGCACATTTCTTCTTCACTTTGCAAATATTTTCATGCAGTAGGCATTATAATCTAATCAACAAACATAAAGTGTAGTGTGAAATGGTTAAGGAAGAAGATGGTACCTGGGTGAAAGTTGGAAAATTGTTGGAAAATTGAGAATTCGGGCATGGATGTATAGAACCTGTCAGTAATCTACATGGCTTATGAATATATTGTTTCCAGCAATTGTTTCAGTTTCTAAATTTGTTCTTTGTGTGGATTTTGAAGTCAAACATTTAAATAAGTGCTGTTGCTTTAACTACTCTGAGATGTTCACATGACTTAGAGGGAAAGTCTTTAAGGTTTTCCTTTTTTAAAATTGTAATTACAACATTTCTCCTTTTCCTTTCCACCCTCCAAATTCTCCCGCAAACCCCTCTCCACTCTCTTTCAAACTCAAGGACCCCTTTTTCCCCACTAATTGTTATTGCATCTAAATATGTATGTGTATATACATATATATTCCTACAGATAACTTGTTCAGTTTCTATAATGTTGCTTGTATAGATGTTTGCAGGCCTTTTCCTCACTGGACAACTAATTGGTGTGCTATTCCATGGGGAAGACTGCTTCTCCCAGCTTTTCCCAGTTGCCTGCAGTTCACTGTGGAGATGCTTTCCCACACAGTGTTTTCATTATAGGAGCGGCCTGACCATAGTAAATTTGAAAGCAGTTTAAAACATGTTCCAGTTTCATTAGCACAACACAACCACTAACAGACTTTTGTAAAAATTGCAAGCAAGGTTAGAAACTAAGCATTTTCAAGCTCTAGGTTGTATGCTTTTAATTTACCTCAGCTCTGAATTCCTTTTCAAGGCTCCAAACAACCTTCTTAGAGATATCCTACTTCCCAAGAATTTTTAAGGCTTAATTATAAGAGAACTAAGAAAGCATTCGTAAGACATTGCATCTTAGTACTTACTTAAAAATATCGATTTTAAGTATTCATGTGTGTGTGCACGTGCATGCATGCGTGTGTGTGTGTGTGCATGTGGGTGCCCACATGCAGAGGTAGGTAGGTGCATGCTGGTGCAGTTGTCCACAAGGGTCAGAAGAGGGAGTCAAATTCTACATGGAGCTGGAGTTGTAGGTGTGTAGGCTGTTCAGCTGGGCGCTGGGAACTGAAACCGGGTCTTCTGGAAGGACAATAAGCACTCTTAACTTCTAAGCTGTCCCTCTAGCTCCTTATCACTGAAAATGCGCTGACTTCATTTCTTTGTACAATAGTTAATTTAATAAATAGTTAATGACCTGTATATTTGGAACTTAATGGATTAGTAGAAATATACTGATTAAGAACAACAGAAACAAATATCACCTCTGCCCTGAGGGCATTACAGTACTGTTCTGAAGATAAAGTTGAAACTAGTTGTTACTTATGTGAACCCAGAATGTTTTATTACAATAGGAATTGGTAAAAATACATAGATAATAAATGATTCCAAGAAAGAGTATAATCAGGAGCTGAATTAAATTGGGAGACTCAAGGAAAATATTTTTTGAGTGATATTCATGACAATAGATAGCTAGAATTCATTACCCTAAAGGATAGAGTGTGTAGGGGTTAGAGCAATGGCACTGGAGAACCCTAGACGAATATTCTGAAGTGAGGAACGCCTTGACATGTTTTGGGTTCTGAAAGAACAGTAGAAAGAGATCCTATTGGCCTAGAGGGAATACCACACAGGTGAAGCTGAGAAAGTCAGCTGGGGCACAGCACAGGGTACATTGTGAGCCCTTATAAAATGTGTGGATTACATTTTCAGTGAAGGAGAAGGCCTGTGAAGGGTTTTGAGCTTGCAAGCATGTTTAGAAAAAGTATTTGCTTCTCCGTGGCAATTGGATTAAAAGAGGTGAGGAACCACGGGTAAAATCCTGTTGGCATACTTTGAAGGAGACTGGAGTAGCCCAGCCAAGAGATGCTGAAGTCTAGATTTAGGATGAGGTGGGGAAGGCTTGAAAAGGGACCTGGAGTACTCAGATGTTAATTTGACAGGAATTGGTGGGAAATGCCTCCAGGAAGTTTAGGAAGCATGATCACGAATGATTCTTAGTCTTCTAACTTCAGATATGTACTGGATGTAGTCCTCTCACAGAGCTAGGCATATCAAAGGTCAATACTAGGAACTAAGGGAAGTTCTCAGTTTGGAGCATGTTGGTTCTAAGTCTGACAGGAGACCTTTAAACGATCCTGTCAATCAGCAATTGTACATACAGATGCTCACAGCTGCAACTGTGTATACCTTGGCTTGGTGGTGATTCTGAGAACCAATGAACTTCCTATTACTTCAGCAACTTTTGGTTATTTTGTAAGTACTAGGCATCTGTAAGATAGCATGAAACAATTTCTACTTATTTTATTCAAACCTTATATGCAGTGAAATCTTCTCTAGTTGTAGGTAAGATGATTTCAGTGTAGGGAACTTAAATCTAAGGCTATGTGTAGATTTTGGAAAATACATAATCTGACAATAACCAGTGAAATAAGGACTCAGATCTATGACCTTCTCTTTTCTGGATCTATTTACTATCTCATGTTATTTCTACTATGTGATCTCACTCCTTTCTTCTTTCCTATCACCCATCTGTCCATCCATCATACTTAATCATCTTTTAAATCATTTACTACGTTTTCTTTACCTATGTAATCTATTTTCTGTTATCCATCCACCCATCCATCCATTCATCCACCCATCCATCCATCCATTAATTCATCCTTCCAGAAATAAATCTACCCTTCTGGATAGAAAGGATAGAAAGGCTCTTAAAAGATAAAAAAAAAATCCATTCACTTTATAGTGGAGGAAATTGAGGTCCAATGGTTAGAATTCTCCTGCTTAGAGCCATTTAGCAGCTGGTTAAAATTCCATTCTGGCCCCTATCTCTAGTCCTTAACCAGTATCATTTGAGTTTTGTGCCTCCTTGGGGATCAGCTCTGCTTGAAGCACCAAAGCCTGCACTACCAGGCTTCTGGGGGGAGCTTTTGCATCTATTTCCAGCAGTTCTCCCCCCTGGTGTTTAAATGTGTGGCTCTCCCCTTTGAAGTCCTGCAGAGCAAAAGCATCAGCAGGCGGTCTTTAAATTGCTGCCGCTTCCAAGGAATCTGCAGTCAGTCTGCTAGCACACAGTTTGTCTCCCCTGCTGAAGGGGCCTGACAGAGCTTGGGCTTTATAACAGGGACAAGATAATGATCAAAGGGAAATTTAGAGAGAGGGCTAAGGGAAATCTTCTGTGATTGATCTGGAGGTGGGGAAAGAGGAAGCTACTGGGCTCTTGGGTGTAGATTTGGAATCCTGCCAAGAGTCAACTCTGGGAGCTGCCCCAAGTCACAGCCTCGGAACCTGAATGATGAAATGTAAGTAGACATGCATCCGAAACTAAGACTCTTTTACTCAGAATGCCTTGAATGTGTGCACTGCATGTCCTACAAGCTCAAAGGTAAATTTCAGGTCTGTGAACTTGATGGCCGTCGTAGGAGCAGTTTTGGAATATTGCTTTATATTTATTTTAAAGCTAAAACTTAGGAAGCTGATGCATCAATAAGCTGATGTCCATGCAGCTAACACAGCAAAGTCAGTCCTCTCTGAGATCATAATGGAGGTTTGAAATTAAATTGCTTATCATTTTGGATTTTATTGTCATTCATGGATTTATTACAGTACATGTAAGTGGTCCCCAAAATACAAATTCAACTTATTTTTCTTACTTGAGGCTTCCATTGTTCCATAATATTCCTAGTGAGGGCAAAGCCATGATGTCAGTTTTAATGACATCACCATTAGCGTCTCTCCATGTATGATTTCTGACAGAGCTGTTGGTAAGGAAAAAGAGAAATTGATAAGACCAAGTTTAAGTAGATTTAACATTTTACTAAATTTAAACTGAAAATAGTTTAAATACTGAAGGGAGCAGGGGTATGCCAGCCGCAGAGGGTTCACCACTGTAAACCCTTGGTTCCTCTGAAAGATGAAGGTTTATCGTGACAAGCTTTTGTGACTCTGCCTGCATATTTTCTCTGGGTCCAAAGCAAATTTCAGGGAACTAATAGAATTGTTTAGGCAGTTGATGGACTAAGTGAATTCCTTAGGCAAGAATGAGTAGACATTGGAGGATGGCTGCAACAGCCTCCTGTATCTTAAATAGAACTTGGAAGAATTTTTGTTCCAGAAATCACTAGTTCTCTCTACATTAACCTTTTTATTTGTGCATCTCCTATTGGATTTTTTTGCTTTCCTCTCCTTCTTTTCTAGGCCTAAACTTAATGCTACCAGGATGACTTCGCCCTAAACCCTGTCTCAAGATATATGTCTGGGAAATCTGGCCTGGGGAGACAGTGATTAGTTCTTAGGACATTTGGGATTAAGAAGCAAGTCAAAGGGGCTGGATTGTAGTTTTTAGAATGCATACTTACTATCGGTTAGGACTGGGGGGTTAATCCTCAATTTAGGGAGGAAAAGGGAGGTGGGAAGAGATGGGGGACAGAGAGAGTGAGAGAGATAGGAAGACAGAAGGGGAGAGAGAGAAGGAAGGGAAGGATGCCAGAGGGAAAGGGGAGATTGTAACAAAGTGGCATGACAAAGGTTACTGATAAGGTGACTACAAGTGGATGACATGAAAATACCAAATTACCTCCTTCTGCATTGTGCTCACCCTGTCACTTGACCTCAGTCGGTCCTGTGGTTATTGCTGTCCCCATAGCCTTGTAACAGGGAATGCTCATGTCCTAGGTCTTGAGGCATTTGCTTAAATTAAAAATATTTGGCAGATGCATCTTCTTGGGTAAGAATAAAACACATTATCACAGTATCAGATATAAGGAAAAAAAGTAAAGATTTATAGATTTTTAGCATCTACACTGAAAGAGATTTGGCCCCTTATCAAGGTTTTTAATGTAAGAGTACCCCAAACTCCAGATGAGTTATTATTGCTATACACAGTTTGTAGTCACAGTAAATAGTATTTTGTTTTGTTTTAATCCAACCTATTCTTCCAGGACATTCTGACTCAGTACCTCTTTTTTCCTGTGCTTTGGGTGTCCTTCTCTCTCTCTCTCCCTCCCTCCCTCCCTTCCTTTCTTCCTTCTTTTCTTCCTTCCTTCCATTAAACTGTCTTGTTCACTTTGATTTGGGAATCATTGCCTAAAAAGTCAAAGGTGGCTTGTTGAAGAACTAAATTCCTTCACCGCAAATTATACCCATCAGTGGGTTGCAAGACTTTGGGACATCTTTTAGATAAGGGAAAACTAAAAGTTATTCAATTTAAGAGACTAGACAGTGCCAAAATTCATAAATTTCAAAGACCAGGAATTAATAGAGCTCAGTGGATCCAACTTCATCTTTTAAAGACTCTGTGTTAAGGACTGTTCTTTCATCTAATTGTTCAGCAAATGTGGTTAACTCCAAGTCTGGCACTAGGCATCATGATGAGAGATGGGTGGGGCACTATTCTCAGAGTAAGTGCCCTAAAGGTGGCCAGGTATTTACAGGCCTGTGCAGCAGTGTGAATGTGTCCCAAGGTATAAACCAGTGTGGACAATAGAAGAGGGAGAAATGAACCTATACTGTGGGAATTTAGAAGGAGGAGACTTTAATTTCTTTTCTGGAACTTTTGACACTACCAGCAACCTTAGTCAAGACAGGCAACCAGCAAGAAGAAAAGATAAGTACCAACCGAGGCTGGAGACAACAAGAGGGATCTAGAGACTTCATGCTGTCTTGGTTGCTGGGGCCTGGGGCCTTAGTGGGCTAGGGCTAGACATATATGTGACTCTTGAAACTATCCTGAAGAGTTTGGATTTTTTGGTGGTAGTAAATAGGGAGCCACTGACTTTAGACAAGAAACTTTAGAGGAGAGAGATACTTTTCTTTTGTCATGATTCGTAGGTGCAGCAAAAGGCAGATTAGCAAGAGAAAAGGAAACCTCATATATTTCTGCAAACAAAGCAAGACAAAACAGAAAACAAAATCCCCAAAAAACAAAAAAACCCCAAACCACAAAGTAGCAAGTGTTGATAGAGTACCTTTCCAGGCAAGCAGTGAAACTTCAGACTTCCATATCGTTTTCTGGAAAAGGAAAAGGGATTTGGGGAATAGTTCGACTTAGTGTAAGATGGGCAGGATAAGGACCTCAAATAAAGGTTCGCTTTGCGCTGCGGCCCAAACTCTACGCCATCTCCAAGTTCCCATTTCTCTAGTGATATATTTAGTGCATCTTTTTCTGGTGAGAGCAAGACCCTTGCAAAGGCACTTTCCTCTATGGATGTGGTTCTTCTTATAAAAGAGCAGCTCTTTAGATCTACTGCAGTGTCTACAGTTCTTCAAAACGACGAGCTCAAAATAATCATTATGCCAAAGAGGCATATTATGCAGTCCATTTTCTGGTCTTATACAGACTTTGGGAAATTGTGCCCTGAGCCCTTTCTGGAGTGAAATGACCACTCTATCCATCTGACAGTTTGGACGTCTAGGAGCATGGGTTTAAATAAAATAAGAATTCCATCTGTGTCTTCCTTTCTTCACCTGTAAGATGAGGGTAATGGGGTTCTTAGCTAGCTAGGCAGGGTAGACACATGTTTAGATTTCTAGCACGTGGGAGATAAAGGCAAGAGTTTAAGTATATTCTCTGCTGCATAGTGAATTTGAGAGCAACATGTTATGTGTGATTCTATCTCACAAACAAAACAAAACAAAAACAAATTAAAGAAAGAAAAGAGATTCAGTGGGATAAACCAGTTTAAGTACCACACAACACTTGGTAATACATTCTGCTACAATGGTTACCATTTTTGCAATTATTGTGGTTTATTTTAGAGCAATTGCTGTCAGTAAGGACTATGCATTGGGAGCCAGATAGAGACAGAAGGCAAACTTGGCGAGGATATATGTGCACAGATCAAGGAGATGGCCCCGACTTTGGCAATGCTCTGGTAGTAGGATTTAAGGAATAAGGGAGATGAAAGTTTGGAAGCAGGAAGAAGACAAAAGAGCTGAGAGAGACTAGGAAGTGCTTAGGCTCATAGACCAGCAACCACAGGCATTATTATTTCATTGGGATCCTTCTAGAATCCTTGTGCTTAACCTGGAAAACACTTGTCACTGCTAATGAGGCTGCTTACTGTCTTCTGGTATTGAAGCTTCCTAATGCTTCATCTTACTTAAATTATGCATGGGTAGCCAGCATGACAACACAAAGTAGGTGATCAGATAAATGATGGTTGACTTGATTTTAACTTGCTTCATCGAGCAGTAGGTATTTAAGTCCTAAAGTAGTAGCTACTAATACATGAACTCTTGCTTGAACCCTCCAGGGCCATGAGAAGGCATGCTGGCAAGTGGGGGACATAGTCAAAATTTGTTCATTTTGACCAAGTTCCTGGGTGTTCTTGGGGCAGGGACAAGCTCACAAAGATCTTTGTCCTCTGAATGGTGTGCAAATGCTGTATTGCTCTCTGTTTTTTTTTTTTTCATGAAGTTAAGAACCCTAGACACCTGGCAACCAGTGGCCATGCTGTGATATTATGCAACAGCTCCCGGTGGAGCCCTGGTCAGGGGATAAATGAGGTAATGCATTCCTGAAGTTATGATTGGCCTGCTGGGTGCACTTGCAGGACACCTTGCCCATCTCTTCTGTTTTCCCCTGTTCTTCCTCAATGGCTCTCTCATCTCTCCCCATAAAGATCATGTTTCAAGCCTTGGGTTGAAATTTTGACAGCCGACTCTCCTGAGGTCACTTAGAGACATCCCTTCAGAAACTTAATGAGAGCCATACTAGGTTCGTTCAAAAGAGCTGCTCTCAGGCCGAGGAAGGAGAAGGGCTTAAAGGGGAAGAGGAACAAAGGCGTCTTACTAGTTCCTTGTTCTAGACTATCGTAATGAAGTATTTCCTCTTCAAGTAGCTAGGGCCATCTATCCAGGGAATGGTACTAAAGAAAGCATCACTGAGTGATTAGCCCTTATGAACAGCTTGCTCAGAGTGGCTCATGCAGAAACCAAGATGGAATCACATGAGCTAGAGGTGTTTTGTAGAAAATAATGGTCTAGAGTGAGAAGAATGGAAGAAACCCATGCTGCGATGGGAGTGCTGGCCCTAGTGAAGGCCATGAGGGAAGGATGGAGAGGTCCATTGAGCCTCAGGTCATAGAATGTTATCTCTTGGGGCTCTGCCAGGATGGCCGTGAAACCCAGACTAGTGACTCTGCTCAGAGTCCTGCTACAGGGCAACAGTTTGGTTTTAATATAAATAACACTCAGTGTCTAGGCAGAAGTAACCCGTGAGAGTGAGCCTCACTGCGAGTGATGGACGGACACTGATGATGGACCATCTGGAGGCTGTGGGCTTCCCATGCTCCAGTCCACAGGGTCTCTGTACAGGAGACACCTTGAGATGCGTTCCCTTTTTTTCTTTCATTTTTTTAGGTTCATGCCATGGAGTTAAAGAGTTCTATCATTCACTTTGTTAGTCTAGGATGGTATAATAAAACTCCATAGATATGTTAGCCTAAACTCTAAACATATCATTTTGCAATCCTTGAAATACAGTGTTCAAAGTTTAAGACTGATTTCCTTCTATGTGGTAGACGGTCTGCTTCTTGTTGGGTTTTCACATTGTCTTTTCTCTGTGTAGCCACTGCTGGTATTTGGCATAAGAGCAGCAGCCCGATTGGATCAGAACCAAACCTAATTGATTTTGTTCAGCCTTAATTACCTCCTGAAAGTCCTCATTCCAAAATATAGTCTCTTTGTGAGTTCAGCCTTGGCTGCTTGTATTTGATGAAAATAGTTAAAGTCTCACTTTATTTTGTAAATGGTTCCCCCCTTCTTTCTCAATCTTTTATTTATTTATTTATTTATCATTTATCTATGTATCTATCTATTTGGTGTGTGTTTAGGTGCACACAAAACTATGCGTGCCTAATATGTGTGTATAGCCAAAAAAATCAACCTTATGTGCCACTCTTCAGGAGTACTGTCTACCTTATTTTGAGATAAAGTTTCTCTCTTTCGCCTGGGGATCACCAATCTCCACTTGGCAGACTTCCACCTCCTCAACGCTGGCCTTACAAACATGGACCATCATGCCAGAGATTTTGAAATGAGTTCTGGGTATTTGACTCTGATCTTCATGCTTACAAGGCAAGCACTTTACCAACTGAACCATTTTCCCTGCTCTCTCTCCTTGTTGTATCAACAATCTGTTACGTGTGTTAAGGTGTAGGCAAAAGATACAATTTTCACTATTGACCTTACGATCCAGTAGGAATGAGAAGTTGGGACTGGCTCTACAAGGTGACAAGAGAGATGCTGGGTTCTGAAAGGAGAGAACACAAGTCCAGTCTTGACTTGCTGAGATGGTGGGAAAATGCTTTGAGAAGGAGGTGGCATCAAGTGAGCTTTAAAGACTGGGTAGAGTTTAGTAACCAAGAGCATGGGAAAGGAGCATGTGCAAATAAAAAGATACCTTGAGGGGTGAGGGTCCCCTCACGAAGTGGCTGGCAGTCTGTCCATGGGTCTGGGATATGGGACAAGTAGAGAAGGATGTTCTTAGAGCCATCAATGGGCAATGTGGTGTTATGGCTCATGGGGCTGGAGACAGAGATTCTCAGAAATCGGGCTCAGAATTTGGGTATACACTGAAGGCTCTGCCAGCCTTCCTGCTCACTCCTCTCTAATTTCTTGTTGCATAGATTATCAGAAAAAATCCCTAATATTTCAAGGTGCCTAGGTCTAGTGCTCAGAATGCATTTCTCATGTTTTTGCAAGTCTTAGCTGAAAATGACATTCACATACAAGAGCCACCTCGCCTATGCTCTCAGTTCCTTGCTATCCCTATCTGCCCACTCCTGAGCACAGTGTGCCGCTCACAGAGATGCAGCTGTCCCCACATTATGCTCAGTGGCATGTCACTATCCCCTGTTATTAATGTAAGAGCAGAGAACGCTAAGGAGATGCCCTCTTCTCAGGGGCTGCGTATGAAGTGGCTGAGAAACACCCTATTAAGACCTGAAAGAGGCAATTTCAATTTCCTGTGGCTGTGGTGATGCCACCAACATAATGATTACATATGCTGAGCAAATGCCATGCAGCAGGATACCCTGTAATTGTGGACCCCAGGCATTGGGTTTCAGATAGAGGTGCAGACCTGGCAAAATGGACAAACCTTGCCAGGCTGTGCTTGTGAGCAGCATGGACTTTACAGGCATGCATTTCAGAGGTGCTGCACTGGGTTTTTATTTTTCTTTTTAGTTTACCACGACCATCCCATCGCCATCTTGGGATAGAGATAACTTCAGGTAGGTAGCCATGGCAATAATCTCGGCATAATAGTGCAGTAATAGGTCTATGGTAATGGTAATAGAGCTACATACACTACATAGTAGAAGGGGTCTGCCCCAAGATCCTCACATGGACTTCTATCCATTACTTAGTCCTGCCTGTCCCAGCTGCAAGTGATCAGCGTATATAGAGGAAAGTGTAGGTTCAATGAAAGGAAATCCATGGTGCAGTCCCATGAAATTATCATCCAAGATGGAGGGGGACTTGCTGGTGATGTAGCTGTTTTGGGGTTACCCCAAGTACTGTAAGTAACCCTGGACCCAGTTCTGCAAGTAAGGGCAATGGGCTCATTGGTTCATCAAGCTGAACTTACGTAGCATCATTATTTTGGTCTGTTTTGGATAATCTATTTGTAGGAGTTGATGTTCGTTCGTAGCTCCTCAGGAAAGGTGAATGGAACGTGGGAGTTACTCATATGAGAGGTGAGAGGGGCTGCAGAGCAGCGAGGCCCAGGGACTGTTACTCCTGATAAGGAAAATTAGACCCAGAAAGGAATTATGGGAAGAAGGTCAGGATTATAGAGCTATTTATTGGGAAAGTGAGGACTGGCAGTCATCAAATCCAAGGAAACGTCCAAATTCTGTTCATTTGTTTATTAAATATATTTTGAATCCTTGCAGAGATGCATGCTCTATGTAAGACAATCATCATACACGTGGAATAAGAAGGAAGTATTTTCCCCTGAGGTTAAAGTCTAACTACAACCTATAAGCATTTGAACAAGCACAAGCAAGGCCAGGCTGAGGCTCCAGATTTCTGATTTGTCAGGTGTTGATGTCTCCTGAATCTCTAGGACAGAGAACCCATGGCTATCATATCGGCTTGTATTCACTGAAAGGTGGTTATAGGACCAAATTCTTGACAGTTGAGGACCCCTAAGAACTGTAGCAATTAGGTTCCAAAGGTTTGCAATTTGTGTGATGGATTTTTATTATGAGAATTAAAACATTTCATAAACAACTTTTTATATTGTCTTTATGCTACAATACTGATACTTTGTGTATATTGGATTAAATAAAGTGTATCACAAATTAAACTTAACTATCTCATTTTAAAATCTTAAAAAATATGGTTAGCATAAATTAAAAATATGTCTACCTTTTTCAAAAATTTATTTTATTAATATGTATATGTGAGTGTTTGTATTCATGTATCTACCCTTGTCTGTGGTTACCCTCAGAGGCCAGAAGAGAGTATTGGGTCCCCTGAAACTGGAGTCATAAGTAGCTGTGAGCTTCTAGATATAAGTGCTGGGAAGAAAACACAAATTCTGGTCTTCTGCAAGAACAGCCAAGAGCTCTTGACCCCTGAATGATCTCTCCAGTACCTTGTCTTACATTTTATACTGCTGGGTAATGATCATGGGCCAGAGAAAAATGAGAGGACAGCTACACTTTTCTTCAGTGACCTTGAGATCTCATTCTAGATTTATACTTGCACACGCAGTACCAACACACAAGGACAAGAGGCATTAAGGACCACAGTACAGAGGGTGGCCTCCGGACATAGCTCCGGAAATATAGCAGGAAGTAACTTGCACTGGAGTCATCCCATCTGGGTTCTAATCCAGGTTGGATTGCAGTGATGATTTGTAAAATGACCTTGGGTAGGAGGTGCTAAATCTTCACCTTCAAAATGGGCAGAACTGGTTAAATTTTCATTGAGATAATTTTGGGTATTGTTTTTATTCTCCCCATTCTGAATTTTATATATTTTCTGTGGCTTTGTTTCTATGATCTTCTGTCACTGAACCCAAACCCGTCTTGGTTGTCATTAATGCATTTTTGATCCTGGCCAATGAAATCCGCAGGCACCATCCTAAATTTGGTTTCAGGGTCTCTTATCCTAGATAAAGAGATGTAGTCCCTTAACCCTGTTGACTAATTTTCTGTTAAGTTACAAGCAAAAAAGTCCAATGAAAATAAGACAAGTTACCTCCGGCAGAGTAGAGATGTCATTTCTGATTTCTTCCTTTCAAATTCTTTGCTGTCATCAAATGACACTGGGGATTGAGGCGATTTTCCAAAAGGCAATGTCAAACTATTGAACAAAAATTCTTTCTGAGGAAAAAGAGACTCAAGAGTTTATTTTGTTGGTATACGTACCAAAATGGGGAATAAAAACAGATCACAGCCAACCAACGTACGGTGGCACTTCTGCCCTCTCTAAAGAGATGATTTCATCTTAGGGATACCTAGTGCCAATTCAGATGCGACAGTGCTCATTTCTTCCACACTACAGGAGGCAGGGTCATCCTGAGGTCTTGCCACAAGCCTTGACTCCCTAGATTTGCCAACTTATTCTGGAAGCTGACAACTCTAGCAACAAATAACTCTCAGGTGCGGTAGAAAATGGGGACTATCTTACTGGAGACTTTATAAACTAGTTCTTGTGAAACTTGGTTCAGGATGATGGGAAGCAGCTGCTAGAGTTCTAGGAAGTGAACTAAGGGAGAGAAATTATCATCTTTAGCAGTGGTGACTGGAAGGAAGCGTATCTATAGCGTTAATAATGGAAACACCTCTAGGCTCAGCACTTGATCTGCTCCCTGACAGACTATCCCATCCATTCATCTTTGGATTTCAGTGCTGAGGAAAGCTCTGAGACCACTGTGTCAATTCAAGAACTGAAAGAGCCTTGTTGAGATCGGGTGTGTGTGTTGGGGTTTTCATATGGCATGAAATCTATGAACACAGGCATATTAGGAGCCTTTCTGAGCCTGTTTTTCTTCATCTATAAAATTGGACTAGTTGTCTAGGCTTACAGAGTTATGAAGGTTACATGGATTATAAGCAAAAAGATCTCTTTGCGTTAAAATAGTCCTTCAAAGATAGAGAAAGATCTTGGCAATTCTGGACAGGAAGAGGTTAATGCGAAGTTTTCTTTTTCATTTAGGATTTGTCAGGAGGAACAGGGTTATGAACAAAGATTTATAGAATGTTGGCTATTAACTTTAAGAAATATGATTGAAATAATTGGACTTATTTGTTGTGGAAAGTTTGGGGAATAACATTTAAAAACGAAAAAAATTTTGAATCATACACTGAGAACTAATGTTTGTTAAGATTTTGGGACATTTGTAGCATATATTACTTAATTCGATTAAACAGAGGTGAAGGAAAGTTCTGGCATTTAATATTATTTGAACACAGAGGCTTGGCATGAGCTGGGAGGGGAATTTGGTTCTGTGTCTGGAATAGAAGGGAAAATAATCTTGGAAGCAAGTCAAGCAGATTTTGGAGAGGAAGATATCAAGAACCTCCCCTTTTTTCCTGGGAGGGAAGAGACCCATTCAGTCTCAACTTTCTCTGTGTCCCCTTCCTGTTGCTTGACCTGACTTTTATCAATTCCTTAGGCACATTGACAGAATTTGCTGTGAGGAATTCCCTCTTGTACCTAACAAGTGAACACAAGACTCAGACCATGTATTTCCCAGTGTAAGTGTCTCCACTGCAGTGTGCTTATCATGTGTCAAATGAAGCTCTTTAGACAGGAGTTCACGCCAGGCACCTCAGTGGTTGTTACTTACAGAAACGAAGAGAATCCTTCTGGGCCTTGCTGTACATGTAAAGAGCTTCCCGAAACCTTTGCCCTTATGGCATATAGATGAGAAATCTCAGAATTTAGATACCTTTCTGATTAAAAGATGGGGTAATTGGGCAGGTGAAAAAAGGTGTGTGTGTGTGTGTGTGTGTGTGTGTGTGTGTGTGTGTGTGTGTGTAAGACAGAGGCAAGGAGAGACAGACAAATTCTAAGCTGTTATGAAGTATGAAGGATAGAGAACAGAAAATAGAAAAAAGTCAAGGAAATTGTGTGAAGAGAAGATAATAAAAGGAGCAGAGAAGTGAGGGGGTGATGGGAAGGAGACAGGAAAGGCTGCCTGAGTGACAGAGACAGGGGAGACAGCCATTACCACTCAATGATTAATACCGGATTAAATGAAATATTCATGAAAGGAAATTGGAGCTATAGACAAATCCAAATGCCACTTCCCTGAAGCCCTTCCCCCTCTTCCTCTCGAAAGTGAATTCCTTGGAGATTCATGCCCTCTGTTGTCATTACCTGGGAACAATTGATAGATGTGGCCAGGAGGTGAAGTTTGTTTCTTGGGTGTCATTTGGCTCCATTACAAATAATCCTGTGGTTCTGCTTCAATTGTTTCTGAGATTCTGTGAAAGGCAAAGCACATTTGAGAAGGCTCTTAGTGCCTTGGAGATAATCCAGAAGGCTCTTCCTTTCTTTGCGCACTCATCTGTGGCAGTGTCTCAGAGTTTCCTAAGGTATTCTTCCCTACCAAGAGAGGGTTGAAAATGGCTGAAAACATTCCCCTGAGGTTAGAAGCAAACTCACACATATCCCTCCAAGCCTGTCATTGGTATGTAACAAAAGCTCGAAGTCCAGGACACTGCCACGTGTCATGTGATATCTGCTCAGCCCCTGTCAATCAATGCGAGGAGTGGCACCATCTCTCCCATTTTCTCATCTCTGTGCGGACACCCCTTTCTATCTCCAAGCAAGCATTACCTATAAGAACATGAAATCACTCTCCATAGGATGAGTAACTGGATATTTCTCCACTCCTTTCTCTCTTCCCTTTGGCTTTGTACAACATGGGATGAAACTGGTTCACTACTGGACCTTGTTCCCTGAGAATTGGCATTGAAATTGGCACCCAGCCTCTGGAATCTGCATTCCTCTCTGATAGAAACTCACCTTGGGCATCCTTGTCTGGAAGCTCCACTCTACATACAACTTGTCAAAACAGCTGCTTGTTTTCCTAGAAAAGAGGTTATATTGAAGAGTAATCTATATATAGATTACTCTTGCCTTTGCCTGATCCCTAAGGCACAAATTTCCTGAGCTCCAAGGAGAAGATAAATCTGGCAGCTGTATCAATCCTTATACTATAGAAATGATTTGACCTGTCAATTTTCCATTATCATGGTCTATAAAATGTGTTTTAAAATTCTTCTTCTCCTTATATTATTTATCTTAGTGTCTTCATTTGATGTGGAGATGAAGCAGACGTGATGGCAAACAGCTGTAATCCCAGCACACTGGGAATGAAGTTGAGATGGGAGAATCACCATGTGCTGTGGCCAGCCTGGCCTCCAGAATGAGGTCCTAGCTCAACTAGTCATCCTCTGAAATTAAAATGGAGTTGATAGCATTTACTTCCATGATGCTGTCTGAAGATAGAGTGTCCCCGAACTGTGAAAACCTATTCTGCCGTCACATATTGCAGTGAGTCTGAACGTACTGCAAATTATAAACACTCCACCTTTCACAGCTGGGTCCACTGTGCCTGTGCACAAATCCTAGCTATGTAGTGGGGACTCAGACACAGGACAGTCCTCAGGTCTTCTGAGGACCATCTTTGCTTCTTCATATTAATTCTTGTTTTGTTTTATTTTGTCTTGAGACAGGGTCTCATTGTGTATTTCTGACTGGTCTGGAATATGCTATGTGGATCAGGCTGGGCTCAGACTAAAGAGATCTCTCTGCCTCTGTCTTAGTGCTGGGATTCAAGGTGTGTAATGCTATGCCAGCTCTACTCTTACTTCTCTTTCGATCATTAATCAGAATGCTGGTGCTATCTCTATCCCCCATTCTACAACTCTCAGTCTGTGGTGTTGACTTCATGAATGACTCAGACATTTAGATTATACCAGCTATCATAGGACGGTAAAGCTTTCAAGAGATAAATATATGGAAAGCCAAACGCTGCTTGACAGAGCACCAGAGGACCTGCATCCACAGATGACAATATGGATGACACACCAAGAGCCCATTGCATAAAGATTAGTCTTTCAAGGCACAACCTTAGAGAATCCTGCTTCATTTTAACACAGTAGTGGTGTGGATGGACCACAGTACTTCATTAATTCTGCATAACCAGGATCTATTGTCTGTACTATATACTTGGCTGTCTGCAGGTGTTTGATACAATTGATTCATTAAATGACTACACATAGGATATGTCCTGGATCATATTTCCTGTTTAGTACTAAACATTCCAATACATCATTCCTTTCCCTTATTTATCTTGTTGACTGCACATCTTTCTGCAAATCTTTAAGCTCTGCCTGTTTGCTTGTTTTTTTTTTCTGTCATATGCTCAGGATTAACATTGTACTTAGCAAATATTGCCACTCACTCATTGTTGATTTAACGCCCACATTTACTGATTTTTTTATTTAGATGACATTTATACCTCTTTTGTAAAGCAAAAGCAAACAAAATATGTAACATAAGTCCGTATCTTTTTTCTTATGTAAATGATTTAGCATATCTTATTCCAGAATGTTCTAAACAACACTAAAATAATAAAAAGGTAGTGTCTACAACACTGTTGGTGAGTAGTACTCTACTGAATTAATTAATCTCTGAAATAACCTTTTTATGTAGACGAAGGGGATAAAGTGCAGAGTGCTTAGGTGATCTGTCCCAAGTATCCTGGAAATTGTTATAAGCCTAGCATTTAAATCCAGAAAATAATGTCTCTGAGCTTGTAAATTTAATCACAATACATTATTTCTAAATATGAGTTTGACTGTTGGCAGTGAGTCCGTATCTCTATTATTAAAGCTAAATCTTATGTGCAAGTGTTAGAGTTTCTTTTCTGTTGCTATGAAGAAACACTTTGACCAAACACAAACTGGGAGGAAAGGCTTATTTTGCTTGTCCTGCCAGGCAAAGACTGCCACAGTCTTTCATTAAGGGAAATCCAGGAAGGAACTCAAATGGGCATCGTAGTTCTTTGAGAACATGTGATGTGTGAGAAGCAAGAAAGTTGGAGTCACGAGACATTGATTTTATTTTTCTGATGTTCATTAAGAAAGACTAACATTAACAGCATTTCCTCCCTCCACAGCCTCCTAAGACTGGGCCAGAATACACAGGTGATAGCTCATTAACCAGAAATGTGATTTGTGAAGTGACGCTGGATGCACCAAAACAAGCCATCTTGGGAAGTAGCCGTCTTGCCTGACATGTGGCCATTGAACATCTTTAGTAGATAGCCAAATGATTTTTAGGAGATAAATGACTCTGAGCTATCTCAAGAGCATCCAGAATCATGCTGAATGTTAGACCCTTAGCAGGTGCCAACTGCTTTGAGTCAGCCTGGGACACAAACTTCCTTTTGTAGGAGAAAGCATAGGATCAAGTGAGAGGATTTTCAAGAGCAAAGGCCTGACTTCATCTTTAAAACCCTTCTTAACTTGACAAGAACCTTGGCTATCAGGTCAAGATTGGACGATTCCATCTTAGAGATGTGAGTAGCTTGTTCTTTCTATATGGGAGGAAAGACAAAATTGATTCCTTAAGGCAGACAGGCTTGGTTGTTCTGCACGTTTGGAAGGAAGACTGAATTTGTGAGGCAACAGAACAATTTCCATGGCAACCGACTGTCTGGTATCAGAAGAATATAAAAGCTAAAGGTTCCACATCCCAACTCAGTATTTATGTGGTGTTTATCACATTGCCTCCTAGGATGCAAAGGGCATGCTTTCTCTGCAGACTCATTTCTGTCTAAACGATGCCGATATGCACTCCACGCTATGCATGCCAGTGTTTTTCACTTCTAAAAACATCACTCCTTGTGTCTTCAAAGGACTCTAATCATTTGAATGGAGCTCTAAGGGCTTTTTAAAAAAGATTTTGTTAGGTCTCCAGGGAGTGACACCAGAGATGGTGAGATCTGTATTTAGGGTATAAGTTTTAGATTTTTAGGCTACGTGTAATTGACATTGTCCTCAGTTTGCAGACAATAAGAAGAGCCCTTGAAGAACCTGGATGGATCCTTTATTTCAGAGGTTCATCAGGCTGGGTGCGATAGATTGGTCTGGTCCATGGTAAGCACACACTAGCCCCTGTTGCAACAGGTGTCCTTCTGCCACTGATAAATTCCCTGTGCCAGAGAAGCTGTCTTCTTACTTTTGAGTAAGAATCTTTATTCCTTCCAGGAATTTCTGAGCATGATTAGCATTCTGAATTCATCAAGCAAACACTTTGCTATTGGCTTTATTCCTGAGCCCAGGCTTCTCTAAAACTGCAAAGTCTGACTTGATTGCTCTAGAGGAGTCAACTGTTCTTATTCCTGTTTGCCTAAATCAGAGGTCAAGCATGCATAACCATTCTTTTCCTGTTCATAGCCCAGAGAAGACTGTATGTTAATCCCTATATCCAAAAGTAGGTACTGTCTTTGGACAGAAAAGTCAGCATGAATTGCTGCATATTTCTAAAGAGAGGGATACTGACTACAGTGTTCTAAGACCATATGAGTGGTCATACATGTCTTAAGGTATAGTAGAACTCCTTCAATTGTACATTCTAAATTGGCAAATTGTTTGTATGGTATGTGAGTTACATTACAATAAATCTATTGTATAATAGATTTCTTGTACACCATGATAGTCAGAGTAATAATAATATTATGTATTTGAAAATTTTACTAAGTCTGTAAAGATGTGATGTAATAATATGTCTTAGTTATTGCCCTATTGTTAAAGTGACACCATGACCAAAGTAGGTTATAGAGGAAAGAATTCAACCAGGGGCTTGCTCACCATTTCAGAGGGGTTAACCATCACCATCATGGCGAGGAGCATAGCAGCAGGCAGGGAGCCATGGCATTGGAGCAGCAGCCAAGAGTTCGCATCTGATCAGTAAGTTGTAGGCAGAGAGAGGAGAGAGACTAGGCCTAGTGTGGGCAAGGCCTACCCCCAGTGACACACCCCCCTCCCGCAAGGCCACAGGTACTACAAAAAAGTCATACCTTCTAATCCTTCCCAAATAGTTCCACAAACTGTGGACCAAGCCTTCAAATATATGAGACTGTGTGGGCCATTCTTATTCAAACCACCATATAATGACTACGTTAATTTGATCAGTTTAATTATTTTACAGTGCTTCTTTATATTTTCAAACCTCATGACTTTGATCATGGATATATACTATTTAACAAATATGATACTACATTTAAGAGCTATACCTGCAATCTGACAAAACTAGTGAGGTCAAATGTTTAAAATAAGCATGTTTAGATGAGTACTGAGTGTGTTTAGAGAAAATATGGTTATATATATCATGCTATAGAATATGCGGTATGTGTATATGGGTATGGAGGGTTAAGAAAAGTTGTTGTGGTATGAGCAGCTTCTGTGACATTTTGGTAGCATTTTCCTATATGATTTTCTTGGTTGTGTATCACCTTTAAGCATTGGATAGCATGGTAGACCCACATTTGATAAGTCAGACAGCTGTCATACACTGATCAGTTCACAGTTCATAGTGTTTTTCTCCCTCAATGTTTTATCATAGATAAAAGATATATATGGACTTTTGAGTATTTTATTGACAACTTAGTGACTGTAACTGAGGACTTTTGCCCTCCACACTGTGGGCATTGTGAACTGGATAATGCTTCACTGTGGAGCTGTCTGGAGCATGGTAGAACATTTACCAGTAGCCCTTGGCTTCTCTCTACCAGATGTCAACAACACTCAGCTGAGATGTGACAATACACAATGTTTCCAGACTATGACCAAGGCTTCTCGGGTGCCCAAATCAGTCCCAGTGGAGAGCCCCTGCTCTAAGCCAGTAATACTCAGTTCTGATTGAACCTTCAGTTGATACTTTTTAATAGTTCCCTATGAGCCAAGTTCTCTTCTGACCATTGATGATGTAGCCATGAATAATAAGAACTCTTGCTTCCAAGATGTTTATATTCTGTTGGGGAGAAAAGCAGAAGCCAAAGAAACACATTAATTATCATGTTAATTTGCAGGGTGTCAAATGCAGGGAAGAAAGTTAAAAGAACCTCTTTAAGAATATGTCTGCAAGCGAGGTCAGGGTGTCAGGGGACATCCAATTGAAAGAAAAGGAGGTGGGTATTTGTAGGCAAGGGACATCTGTAGCAAAGTCCCCAAAGAGGGGATGGTTAAGGAACATGTTGGGCATAGAAAGTGTGAGCAAGCCTAGAAAGGGAGGTAAGGGATAAACGCAGACCATGTTAGTGGTAGATACCTGGGTGTAAAACTTCGGTTTTGATTCCAAGGAGAAGAGAAGCCACTGTGCTGTTAAGGAGTGCTGTTGGTTTTACTCCACTCACCTTGGCTGCTGTATGCATTGATCTACTGGGTCCAACAAAGGAAGAATGAAGTCAGAAGAAAGATTTTGGCCATCATATCACAGAGAAGTTATGGGAGCCTGTATTAGAACACTTGTGGAGGAAGTAGGGACACAAAAACAGGATAATGATAGTGACCGAAGGAAGATGATGAGCAGTTTCAGTAGTCATGTTAGTTAGATTTTTCTAGATGAATGGCTATGTATTTCAGATGGATAGATATTCCTCAAAGCTTTCAAAGACTATAGGATATGTCATTTTATAATGTTTTAAGAAATTAGGACTTTTCACAACAGTGAGACACATCTGCTCCTGGCAGCACCAATAACTTCGAGAGGAAGATGGGAATCGAAGAGGCTCCTTATGAAGCTGGTTAGCCACTTGGGCAAGAAACTGCTCTTGCCTGGACTGCTTGATGAACTGGACATGCAGGACCTGCAAAGAAATGACTTCTGAACTTGCCTAAAGGTGAGACTATCCTTTGGGGTTCCTGCTTCATGAAAGAGTCTGCTAGAAATTCTGTAGGACACAAAAGAAAGCAACTGATGGACTTTGCCATTGCAAGGCAGAACGGAATTTTAAATTTCCTGCTTCATGGATACTATGTACTTGTAGGCTGAGGATGGATGCCTCAATGGTACAGAAGAACTTTGGGTGACTGTCCAAGTAGCAAGATGTCTCTGTCATTTCTAGAGTTTTGGAAGTTGCTTACAATGCACTCATTTCCTGTTTATTTAGGTAATATTATATCCTTCTTGAGTCTTTGATGGAGTTGAAGAATAGATAGAAAGTAGATATAGTCATTGTTAATTATGATAAAAGATAAAGTAGAAATAAATATTGTAAATGTAAAAAAAAAAAAGAGAGACTGGGACAACAAGGACGAGAGCACACTTTTCCTGAAAAGGAGTTTCTGTGTAAATCACCCTTCTGTCACTGTGACAAAATCCTTAGTAGTGTGTGTGTGTGTGTGTGTGTGTGTGTCTGTGTGTCTGTGTGAAATTGCATGTGGTGTATGTGTATGTGTGTGGTGTGTGTGTGTGCGTGTGTATGTGTGTGTGTGTGTGTGTGTGAAATTAAAGAGGAAACATTTATCCTTGTTAATTCTTTCAAAAGTCTTAGTCCATGATGGCTTGGCCCTGTTACTTTGGACTCGAGCGAATGTCAAGTATTATGTAACGGAGCTAAACAGTCCACCTCATAGAGATTGGGTAGCAGAGGAAGAGAGTGAAACAAGCAGCCATGGATAGTAAAGATGTTTCAAAGGAATAGCTCCAGTGATCCAGTTTCTTTGTCCAGCCTCCCAGTTTCATCACCTCCCAATAAATTCTATCAGATTGCAAATCCTTACTGGGGATGTTGCTCTGTTGTTAGAGTGCTCGCCTAGCATGCACGAAGCTATCGGCTCAGTCTTCTGGGCTTCACCAGGCACAGGGGTACATGCCTCTAATTCTAGCACTTTCAAGACAGGCAGTAGGGTCAGAAGTTCAAGGCCATCTTTGGCTACACAACCAGTTCACACTAGCCTGGGGTCCAGAGGACCCTTTTTTGAAGACAAAAGGTCAGTTATAAAGGCATTGATAAATGAACTCACAAACGAGATGACTGCCCCCATGATTCAATTAGGGTCGGAAAGATCATCAGCTGGCAAACCAAGCTTTTAGCACACAAATCTTCAGAGCCAGCTTCCTAAACAGTGAGGCTGGGAAACATTACAAGTTGGGTGATATGAGGGTCATGAAAAATTTGGCAACAATATAAGTTTCTGAATGTGCAATGACCAAAAATTAACTAAGAAGAGAAAAAAAAAAGTCAAACGTGTCCTCAATTAAAGGCACTTTGGAGAGCACTAACCCATGCTGTATTTTGTGGCTTCACTGGAGCTCGGCTTCTGTTGCTTTGCCCTGTCTGTGGCACACCATCATGCAGCACAAACAAGCACTGCCTGGAGCATGCTGGCTCAGAATTGGCACCATTGTATGTTATGGATTGCATTGCTTTTACTGTACATAATGGTTTTCATTGCCCCAAACAGAGATTTTTAATATTTTCTTACCATCAGTTTTCAGGTGTAACTATGAGATGAATATATCTGCGGCATGTATTGTATTTTAAAGTTTGCCATTTGAGGAGCTGACTTTGAGTTTCAGGAAACAATTGACTTAATTTTTGCTTAGGTTTAGGATAGAATTCCTAACAGTTTCTGAAATGGCTCTGAACACACCTCTACCATTCTGCGCTATATATTTGCATGAAGATCAGAGCCTCCTCCCTGATGCTTAGCTTTTTTAGTTCCAGAAGGTGCTATGCAGGTTTCCAGGGAAGAAAAGGAATCAGTGCTCTTACCTTGCTGTGAATCCTATGAGCTATGATAAACTTCCAGGCAAGATCTGCTCCTTTGTGCAATAGTGCCACTAGAGTCATGGGATAACCAACTGCTCCCTAACTCAACTGGAGACTGGATTCAGAGAATGGAATCCATGCTTGGACTGAAACCTGAGCCAAACTCCATGAAAAGTTTGCTGTGAGGTTGTTTCCCAGAAATGTTAAGAAGCTACATCCTTAATATTTCCCCAACATAGCTGCTTAAACAAGTTCAGAGTAATAATAATAGGCATGCCAAAACAAGAGATGAGAGACTCAAAAGGGTTTAACCTTTGACAAAGAACTATGGACAGACACGGAATGCTGAGAGCTAGAGAAATAGTCTTCCTCAGTTTTTCAACTGGTAATCCAAAAACAAGTGGTTAGTCCTGAGATAATATTCATAAGGTGACATTATACAGACTGAACAGGTGGTATTTATATACTTAGGAATCTGTATAACAACAATTACATTTTTAAAAAAAGGTTATGAATTTGAGAATTATAAAGAGGGGGAATGGGAGAGATTAAAAGAAAGGGGAGGGGAATATTATAATTTCAAAAAAATAAAACAAGCTGCATTAAAAAAATTAAAATTCCTCCCTGGCAGCAAAAACTGTAAGCCCAAAGTAGGAACTAAATACTGTTATTTACCAAATTGATACAGTGCCCAGCTGCCCTCTAAATTTTTATGCTTGTTCTCATAGGCAAATGTGGCTCGGAGACAGGCTTTCCAGGGGAAGGTGGGTGGGGAACACGGGAACTCACTGCTGCACAAGGGGGCTGTGATAGACACATGTGTAGCCCTCCACTAGTCCCCTATGCCATCTTCTCTAAGGTTCAGGTTGGGACATAAAAGTAGGGGCAGAAAGAATGTAAGAGCCGAAAGAAAGGGAGAAGCACTGCCAAGTCCCCTCTCCTGTCCCAGATCAGCCACTGCAGCCACGAACGCATAGCTGCTACGAACGTCTGCACTAGGGGCATTTCAGATTCACGCCGTAACACCGAGAGTCTTAACTAGACATTCATTTATGGGAGGAGAAAATGACTGCCTAATCAGATTCCATTCTCACCAGATTTTCTAGCTAGTGATTCAAGTTAGGTTTCTTTTATGGCCAGCTCATTGTTTTGTTCCTATAAAGGTGGTTAATAGAGTGTAACACCAGCTTAATTATACCTGTTTCCTTGGCCACTTTCTTTAGTTTAAAATTTACTCAGCTTAGCATTTAGTACCTATCTCAGCATAACATGAGGCCATTGAGAAAAGTTCCTGAATGACAGCTTCCAATGCTTTCAACTGGGCTGTTTACCCTTCATTCACAGTACATCTTAGAAGATGGACAACCACAGACTCCAAGTCCTCCTGGGCCCCAGAGTGCTGTTTCTTTTCCCTTTTGATTCACGTGCTATTTACTTCGACTCAGAAGTGCAAAACTGCCTGGCAGAAAGAGCTTTACTAGAGGGATTCATTTTGATCATGGGTGTTATCCGTATTCCGTGTTCCTGGGCTGGTTATGAGAACACCGCAGTGGTGGGAATGTGTGGCAAAGGTGAATCTTTGTGGTTGACAAGAAACCAAACAGAAGGAAGCCACAAGAAGAAGGAATTTGGGCATTGTCCTCACTTTATCCGTTTCTTTCCTATCAGTCTGCCCAGGCTTCCAGCCTATGGCATGGCACCACCCACATTGCCCTCAGGAAGACTCCTCACAGACACACCCAGAGATGTTTCTCAATCTTCTAGGCAATTCTCAGCAAAGTCATCACAGCGAAGTTGATCTTATTAATATTAATAGCATAGTAACTATGAATACTGTTGATGGACCTCCTCTGGAAACTGGGCTGTGTATTTTCTTTTGGGTTTAATGTTCGCTCCAACACTACAGGTAGGTTACTATCACAATCCAGAAGACAAAATGGTCCAAGGGAGTAAGTCAATGTGCCTAAGATCAGACTGCTGGAGTGTCAGTTTCTTGGGGGTACAATAATAAAACACTATGAATTAGATGGCTGAAAACAACAGAAATTTTTTATATAATCGTTGTGGAGACCAGGGGTCTAAAATCAAGTTGGCAAGAGCACACGTGTTCTGAAGGTTTTGGAGGAAAACTCATTCTTGGTTCATCCATCTTCTGGAAGTCTTAGGCATCCCCTGACTTATGATAACATGACACTCATCTCTGCCTCCATCTGCACAGGGCATTCTCTTTTTTCTCCTCTGTATGCCATCTGTATACATACCAGAATACTGTCCAGATAATTGAAGATGATGTCATCTCGAGATGTTCTACTTTACTACATTCACTGAAAATTCTTTCCAAGCTGAAAGTCCCAAACACACCTGCTGGCATGGCCACACAGGGATACCTTTGACGGGAACTGTTCAGTCGACCATACCTGCCTGTGGCTAAGTTTCCTCGTAAGAGCTCCCAGCTCTGTAGAATTTGTGCCATACAAAATTTAATGTGTTCAGATATCTTTTTATCATTGGAGTCTCAACCATTCCTACATTCGCTTTCATTGACAATTATCCAAAGACCCAAAGGAGGTTTGTAATTTTTTTAATCTTAAATAAAGTTAGCAGTATAATACAGTATAAATTTTAATTACAGGTTTCACAGTGGAGAAAGTCTTCAAAATGGTGACAGATATTTAAAGATGTTAAGAGATGCTGGTCTTGCTAACTTTAATTACAATGGAGAACAAAATATTTCAAAATACTTCTTAAGAGTTTTGGGTGCAATAAAAATAAGCTTGAACAACTAAACACCAACTGACATCTAGGCAAATTGATGACGCAGCTTTTTCTTCCTCCTCCTCCCCCTTCTCTCTCCCATCCTCCCCACCTTCTTCTTCTCTTGGTAATTAATTGATACTTAGTGATACTGTTGTGAAGTCAAGTCCCATTTTTTTTTATCCTTAATAACTACAC
This sequence comes from Ondatra zibethicus, assembly GCA_004026605.1. Taxonomy (NCBI): domain Eukaryota; kingdom Metazoa; phylum Chordata; class Mammalia; order Rodentia; family Cricetidae; genus Ondatra; species Ondatra zibethicus. Next base: position 271,448 of record PVIU01000715.1, read on the forward strand.
CTCCCCTCCCTCTCTGCCTTGCTTCACATGGAGACACAAGTCTAAAGAAAACCCAGAGCAGCTGGATCTGCATCAGAGAACAAGGCAGTCAGCAAATGAGCTACTTTCTAAGGCAACAGGGCATCTCATCAAACCAAACGCTCTTGGTTGAGGAGAATTCAAGGCAGGCAGCTACATAAAGCGTAGTCAGATCAATTTGTCTAGTTTGAGTGATAATCTTTAAGACAGTTGATTAGACTGGTTTTTTTTTTGTTGGTTTATTGCTTGCTCTGCAGAATTTGTTTCCCCCCATCAAAACACACACATACACACACTCACTCTCATGGCTGACTATGACATGAATAAAAGATGGGACTGGAATCTGCAGAGAATGAGGACCCATCCTTTTTCCCTCTTGAACAAGAGCATTGCTATCCCCAAAATAGCTCCCATGCAACCCTTAAAGGAGAAAGAATGGATAAGTCTGAGCACAGCTAAGAGGACACCAAGCTCTTGACTCGAGGGACACTGAGCTTCAGTCCTCTATGCTGCCTCTGATGAGCAGACATGTGAGCATATACCACTAGATAATATTTGGGCAATCTGAAAGGATTTGAAAGAAGCATAATACCTTGATCACACTTGGCTTATGTTTTCAGTCTCCTTCTAGAAATGTAACACGTATTGCAAACGCTGCATCACTCTAGGACATAGCATTAAATTTCTAAAGAGAAATTATGACACAATTGTTGTTACATGACCATACCATTGGATATTTATTTAGATATATTTTTCTTTTAGCTTTTGGGAAAAGCATAAACTTCTTGCCTTTTTAAAAATTGCTTAAAATTCACATATATGTATACATGTAGTATGCATGCTGTGTCTACCTATCACTGAGTGTCAATCATCTACCCAGGGAAGCTTCCCTGATGTGATCACAGGGCAAAATTGGACCTCCAATGCCCAGCTTCCTTAGAATTGGATTCATCTATATTCTCTTATTTCCTCTTTTCTTTTTTTTTCTTCTGTACATTTCTCTTCATTTTTCCATTTTGTTTCCCAACTCTGCAAATCACCAAATAGTAATCTCTTTTCAGTTACAGTGGATTTTTGAATGTTTTGGTCATTCTTGGGTATGACTATAAAAATCACGAAGGGTTTATTTTTCTGTATCAATACCGAAGATTTTACAGTTCAGGGTGTTGTAGGGCAAATCTGGTTCTACATCATCTCCTCTGTGTGAAATATAGAAGGCTGAGAGATTGAGAGACATTTTCCAGGATGCAAGGGGATCTGCACTGATGGACTCAACGTTCCCTCCCTGAAGTGTTGCCCTTGTACTGGACAATAATTCTACTGTTATGTGAATGGAGAGCAGAACATCCATCCCTCCTAATAGTGTTCATCTGATGGGGCTTCTATTATCTCATTCACTTTAGAGATGAGCTAAGAAAATCAGAGGCACTTGCTGGGGAGGCCAGGCTTTCATCTGCCACACTATTTGTTTATCTTGGGGCAGGAGAGAAGAGAGGTCAAACATTTCTGGGGTGTGGGTTGCTCTGCCCTTCCAAAGATAGCAAACAGACCTTCCGAGCAACTTAATGCAACTGTTTATGTCGACAGGCAAACAACTCTTTCTCCAACACACAGAGGTTAATCCGAACTCCTTGTGTAGTTTTCTAGGTGGGAATGTTGACACTTGACGATTTCCCCTTTAAATAAACAAACATCCAAACAACTGAAATCCAGTTTCCACTCACTCCTTGCTTCTCCTAACAAGCTAGGGGTCACCACAAACAGTAAGACTTTCTTTCTGGTCCTCGCCTTTCTCCCAACACCATCTCCTTCACTTCAGCAGCTTGTGATTTTGTGTTCTTATCCTTGAGTCTTGTGTATTCATGCTTATGGCGGCCCATAAACACATGGTTCACACAAGCGATGATGCATACCTGCAGCAAGATGCCATTGCGCTTGGTACTGGGTCTCAGTCACTTTGAAGGAATTCCTGACTTCCTGGACCCTTGGGATTGGCTGCTAGATGCAGGCCAAGTGCACGAGACATCCTCTGGGATCTAAGGTGCTTGTTGCAGCAGTGGAATATAAAAGAAGTTTAGGATTCCTTTCTTTCTTCTCTCAAGACTCTACTTATTTCAAATACTGGGACTCAAAAGTTGATAAAGAATAGCACATGGGCAACTGAGAAACATGAAAGTCAATTTATGCCAGTGATTGACAAATGAGATTATATGACATTGAAAGCTTTTGTATGGCACACAATAAAACAAAACAAACAAACAAACCACAAACCAGTCACCAGGGTGACGAGGCACCCCACAGAATGAGAAAAAAAAGTCTTTGCCAGCTATACATCAGACAGCATTAATGTCTAGGATACACAAAAATTAACCCGCCCCCCCCCAAATCCAGATCAGTATGTGGGCTAATGGGTTTAATAGACAGTACTCCAAAGAAGAAATACAAACAGCAAATAAATACCCAAGAAAGTGTTCAATATCTTAAACTATCAGAGAAATGAAAATTAAAACTGCTTTGAGGTGCTATCTTATTCCAGTCAGAATGGCAGACATCAGGTCACAGTGGCAACAAATGTCTAGGAGGATATGGGAAAATGGAACTCATTCATATATATATATATATATATATATATATTGGTGTGGATGTAAACTAGTTTGGTCACTATGAAAATCTGCGTGAGGTTTCCTCTAGAAAGTAAGCCTAGAATTACCATATGACACAGATGTATCTGTGTTGCTTCTATATCCAACCACAAAGGTTCTTGCACATTCATGTTTGTTAGTGCAGTACTCAGTAGCCAAGAAATGGAACCTCCCTAGATGCCTATCGACTGACGACTATCAATAAAGAAAATGTGAGTCATATACAGGAAGTGGAATTTTATGAATCTCCAAAGAAAAATACAACCATGACATTTTCAGGAAAATTGGTACAACTGGAAATCATTTTAAGTATAATGTCATTTTCAGAAAGACAAATACAATCTACTTTCTTTTATATTCAGAACCTAAATTTAAAATTACACACATGTATGTATGTGTGCATTTTTACACACACACATATGTATAGGTCATAAAACTGAAAGAGGGATCATGAGGAGGGATAAAGAAATCTTTATACACACACACACACACACACACACACACACACACACACACACACATCTTTATTAGTTAAAATAGCTTAACTGAAAGAAGACAATATACTAGAGAAAGCCAAACCCAAGACCAAGATCGCAGACTAAAGAGCCAAGGAATAATAGATGCTATAATGGTTATAACCAGTTACTAGAATGAAAAAAAAAAAACAACCAGAAAAGATAAGAAGTAATTCTTCTTTTTTCTTTCTTTCTGCTTCCTTCCTTCCTTCCTTCCTTCCTTCCTTCCTTCCTTCCTTCCTTCCTTCCTTCCTTCCTTTTTGAAAGAAGAGAAATAGTTTAATGGAATGTATATAATAAGAAAGGGTGCTAAGCGGAGAAGAAAGGAAGGCAGTTAAGAGAGGGGTGGGAGTGGCACAGGAGTAAGTGGAGGGTAGTAAGTGGAAACAGAGTATAATGTCATACACGTGAGGATATGATAGGATCCATCTTTTGTATGCTAACTGCATTAGTTACTTTTTCATTGCTATAACAAAATGCCCCACAGGAACAATTTAAGGGAGCAAGGAAGGGATTGTTTGGGTCATAGTTTGGGGTACAGTCCATCATAGTGTGGAAGCCATAGCAGCAAGACTTGAGACTGCTGGTCACATTCCATTCACTGTCAAGAAGCAGGGAAATGGATGCCAGTGTTTAGCTTGCTTTCTCACGGTCTGAGAAATGGTCCCTCCCACAATCAGGGTGAGTCTTCTTCTTTATTTCTGGGAATACCCTCATAAGAAACATGGAAAGTTGTGTTTCCATGATAATTCTAAATCAAGTCAAACTGGCAAATAATATTAAATCATCACACCAATCTTAAAAATTAATTTAAAAAATGGACAATCTGACCTTCCCTCAAGCATGGTCATAAAGGACTCTTCTCTCTGACCCACTTTGTTTAGAAGGAAAATATAAGACTCTCATTCCATAGGAGTCCTGCCCCACTCATGGAAGTACAAAGTTTATACAGAAAAATCTAGGAGAATCTGAGACTTCACTGAATGCCCCTGCCTCAGTTTATTACTGTTTGATTATACACTTCTGCTTAATTATTTCCTTACATGTCTCTTTATTCTTTAATGAACCTAATGACACAAAGCATATTTTCTGTTGATTTTAAGGCTTCCATTTATTGTCTCTTCAAGGCTGAGATGTTATATAAGACATTAACATTTCTGATTTTCTCTTGTCAACCTGCCTTGTGCTGTAGGGGCATTAGCTGTGACTTTTGCCATTCTGAAGATGAGATCTTTTTACTCCTGACAGAGAGTCCATACACTGAGCTTGGAAAGTTCACTGCACTCACACCCAGGACAAAGGCAGTTGAAGAGAGATTATTATGGGACATAGTTCTGCCTTCATTCTCAGACTTAGCCCTCCCAGTAGCACTTTGGGGCATTTTGTAGAACAGCTCATCACAGGGGTACATTAAGAGCCCAGGGACCTTCAGCTACAGAATTTTTTATCATTCATTCATTTGCTCTTATTGTTTTTTCTTTCCAGGAAAAAAAAACCAAAAACAAAAACCTACCAACATATGCCTGGGGCCAAAGACAGGAAGATGAATAAGAATTCCCGGAAATCACATTGAAAGAAGAAAGACAAACAATAAGTGATGAACAAAGACACATTTCATTTCTGAGGGAGACAATGCTTCAGAGAAAATGCAGCCTGAGCTGGAGAGCAAGGAACGGGATGGTTCCTCTAGTACAAGAGATGACACTGAAGTACCGCTGTGAAGGGACACAGGAATGATGTCTGAGGGCCCATGATCCTCTGCCTTTTAAAACTAAGAAAACAAATACCCAAAGCAAAATACAAGCAGACATAGAGTTGACAGACTTTGAACTTGACAATTAAAAACTCTGTAAATATTTTGAGAAATTCAGCTACCTTTTCTACCACCAAGAATCTCTATTGTACATCCTAACAGATAAACCAAAGTAGGGGTTCTATTCATGAAAAGCCATCTTCTCTCATTTGTTCTCTCTCTTGTGCCCCATCCCTCTCTTTCTCCTTTCAGACTGGGAGCTTTAGACTGTGGTCTGGCAATCTATCTCTTTGGCCCCTAGGCATTCTTTGTGTAGAGAAGGTGCTCAGATTATATTCTTCAAAAAAAAAAAAGATTATATTCTTCTACTTTATAAGAGCTATCAGTAAATGTAGTTTGTTGTTTTTGTTATTGTTGCTCCTCTGTGTATTCATGAATTGAGCTCTCAATATATATATATATGTGATCCCACATCAGACAAAGGTCTGATCTCCAAAATATACAAAGAACTCAAGAAACTAGACATTAAAATTATAAATACCCCAATTAAAAAATGGGGTAAGGATCTGAATAGAGAATTCTCAACAGAGGATGTTCGAATGGCCAAAAGATACTTAAGGTCATGTTCAACTTCCTTAGCAATCAGGGAAATGCAGATCAAA
>PVIU01000716.1:0-53646 GCA_004026605.1 Ondatra zibethicus
ATTACTGGGTCTTGAGGAAGGTTGTTTCCTAATTTTCTGAGAAATCGCCACACTGACATCCATAGGGGTTGTACCAGCTTGCATTCCCACCAGCAATGCAGAAGTGTTCCCTTTTCTAGGATGTTCTTATATCAAGATCCTTATTAGTTAAAACTACAAAGATCCCCTTTCCAAACTCAGGTTTAAGATGCAAACACATTTTTGGGGGAGCACCACCCAATCTTTTATTGCGCTGCTATGAAGAGTGCTTCTGGAAACCTTCTTGAACGTCTTTTGATGAGTATGTTATGCATTTCTTTTTAGTTAGTTCTAGGTACAAATCTAGAAATGACTAAATCTGCTAGCACAGCTTTAGGATAACATTTGAAAGGGGTTGTAGGATGGCACAGTAATCTCTGACGCTAATCCCAGCAGGTTACAAACACAGAACTAAAAAGAATGAAACTAGCATGTGTTAATCAACTATCCAAAATTCCACAGATGATTAGTGGCCAAACAAGAATGAGCATATTTTTTAAATGGCACAGGACACTGCTTAGCAATGTGAATATCCCCTAGTGTTTTCCTTGAATTTCACATTTCACATAAAACACAATCAGTAGATCTGCTAATTAGACCAGACACAATACACTGACATTTCTTAACTGCATGAAGTGTTGGCTTCCCAGTGGGTGCATGAAACAGCAAAATGGAGGACTGAGGTCCAACCTTTCCATTTTAAAGATGAGAAACTTAAACACCAAGATGAGGACTATCTTTCTTTTTGCTCATATATGAAGATAGGTCTTGCCGTACCTTACCAGTTGCAATTAGAATTTTAGCTATTTATAGAAGTAACTTTCTGTTAGGAACTTATATTTGCTGGAGTATGCCCACAAAGGGAAGGATTAAAATGCTCTGTAGAAGGAAATAAGGACAGGGAGGAGAAGAGAAGAGACAAGAAAAGGAAAGGAGGGGAGAAGAAGGAAGGGGAGGAAAGAGGAGGGAAGGAAAATGGAATCATTAGAGGGCAAAAGAGAGGGAGAAAGACTTAAGAGATACCAATATTTTCGGAGTACAGAGCAGGAACACCTGATATGCTGCTTCCAAACTTCTTTTTACATGAAGCATGGACTTCTTCTCTGAAAAATGCATGATAAAACAGGCATCTTGTATGTTAGACAAGACATTTGATTTTTATCTCTGAGTTGGAAGGGCTGAGAAGAGCTAAAGGATGTGGAAGATGAACTCAGGTCAGGGGGTAACAGACGCACATTTGTTCCTTCCCAGAAATTCATAGAAAACTCGAGTCTGTCGACTTTGCCGGCATGGACAAAGCAGAAGTTAAGTTAAGGCAATTGTGTAGAGATTTCAGTGGACAAGAAGCTGGACAGATACTAGTGTTCCTATATATGTTTTTTTTTGAAACAGTGTCTCATTTTTTTTAATAGAGTTGATTTAGGTTTGGGGTATTCTCCCACTAAATTTAGTGCTCTCTTCTATAAATCACATATGGCTAAAAATGCCTCAATATGACTCACAATGGTAATAAAATCTAATTAAATGATATCTTTGCTGCTGTCCCTAGATTGGGATGTGTGCAATATCTACATACCCTTTCATAAATAACCTGGCTGAATTTAGTGGAATAACAGGAACCAATGACCAGTTCTGTAGTCAGTGCTGTGGGATTTTATTGCTGCCTATACCTTTTTCTTTTCTTCTATATTATCCCTTGGCCTCTGAACATTTCCTGTCCTTTTCCCGGGGGACTCTGTCCATAATGCGGGTATCTTTTCTATTGCTCCTGAAATTCCCATTTCATAAAGTGTTTCCTCCTTGCCTCTGTGACAAGCTGATCCTAAGAGTGACTCTGTTTGGTGTCCTGCCAGTATGAGAGTCTTGTGTCCACTTTCTGCTTTGATTGCTTTCTCCGACTCCTGGGGATTAAAATCAAACTGTCATCCTTGGTAGCAACTGTCTAGTTCCAAACAAAATGCACTTTCTCTGCGGGCTCATGTAGGAGGAAATTATGTATCATCTCAGATTTCTGAGTAAAGGAAATTGAAGACACCTTTGCTTCACTGGGGTTCACAGAATGTGTGGGGACACTTGAATGTGTGGGTGTTCTTTGTCACTAAACTCAGAGGTAGATTTGGAGAAGGAGCTGTATGAAGAAATGGTGGGTCTGATCACATGGAGGTGAACGAAGCACTATGAATATTCCTTGGTCTTACGGAGAAGTCTCTAGGGTCCCTGCAAAGCAAACAAAAAAATGCTTTGAACATGTATCAGAACAAGTGGGATAGTGAAGGGACACGGGAATTACTGACTCTCCTTTTGCTGTGTCAGGTACATACAGGGAGAAAGGCTTCCTTTTTCATAACTCACTCATAGCACAACCTCAGTGGCCCCGGAGAAGGATGGGGGCTCTTCCTGATGGCAGAGCACTAGTGTTCCAAGCATCGTGACTGGCTTCCAAAACATTTGCAGCACTCAATTCATGTAAAATCTCAGTGACTGTGTTTGGTGCTCTCGAGGAGAACTTATCTGTTGTGATGTGGAGAAAGCAATCATAGAGACGGCAGGGGCCCTTCACATTTATACCAGGAAGAGAGTATACATCTTGTTTCTATCAAAGAGAAGGCATTTTTTAAGACACCAAGACTGAGGAATTGTCTGAAGAAGAGACTACTATTTATTTTTAAAACTTAGTGACTTAAATAGGGGCATGTTGTTATCTTAGGACATTCTGACCTCATGTAATTATTAGTTGTCTCCCAGGGAATTTTTCAACTTCTGGAATTTCTAAGGGCCATGAAAGAATCTCAGGATAGTGATTTTCTGTCTCAAGGCTTGCAAACAAGTCAATATGAAGATTTCCCAGAACTATTGCTGTGCAACAAATTACTCCGAAACTAGTAGTGTAAAACTTCTGCTTGGTCTGCTCAGAGATTGCGGGTCACAAGTCAGAGTTGTTTATTTCTTCTCATCCACATCTAGGCGTCGTCTGGAGAGATTCAAGGAAAGTGAATGAAAAGCTGGGGGCAGGAGTTATTAAAGACATCACGAGTCTCATGTCCATTAATATTCTTGGATACTTATGCATGAACTCACCATGTGACTTCTCTGGGTAGGGTAAGTAGGGTTTCCTTCATGGATCTTGGGTTCCAAGGCCAAATGTTCCAAAATAAAGTAGATATGAACAGCAGGTTTTTGGTATAGTCCTTTGTTCTAGTTAGTTTGAACTGTTAACTTCATAATGCCTAGCGTTTCCTAAAATGAGAGTTTCAGTTGAGGGATTTCCCAGATCAGGCCATCCTGTGGGCATGCCTGTGGGAGATGGTCTTGACTGTTGGTTGATTCGGGAGGACCCACGCTGCCAGAGGTGGGGCCATTCCCTTGATTGATTGCTAACCGAGTATGGGTGTATCAGCAAGCTAGCAAGCACTCTCCTCTGTGATCTCCACTTCAGGTTCCTGCAGGAATTCCTGCCCTCATTTCCCTCAATGTGGGATTGATGTGACCTGGAAGTGTAAGTTAAATAAACACTTTCCTCCCCTGAACTGCTTTTGGTCACAGTATTTGTAAAAACAATAGAATGTAGCTAAATATCTTTAAAGCTATATAACATTTCTGCTATACTTTATTGGTTATGGCTCAGATATCAGAGGTACATGTATATTCAAAGACAGGGTATTTAGACTCTATAATACTCAACAGGGGTGTTGAAATTACATTGTAAAAGGCAGGATGGGAGATACCATATGGAAAATGGTATGACCATCTTTGGAAAATATAAATCAGCCACAGCTACTAATGAATTTTAGATTAACATTGTAGATAGAGAGAGGGATAGAGAAGCCCAGCTATGTACTATAGAAATAGTTATAGGTGAGGTAGACTAGGGCCACTTAATATATTCTTGTAAGCCCAGGGCTTATTGATAATCTCTATCATGGACACACTTACAAATGCAAGCTGCTAGTTACAGTTAGGACAGGAGGAATATTTGGATAGTGTCTTAGTTCAAGCTTTTATAATAAAGTACCATTGAACAGATGGCTTAAAAACAACAGAAATTAATTTTCATGGTTGAAAGATGAAGGTCAAGATTATACGTGAGCATGATCAGGCTCTGGGAAACGCTGTATTGCAGAATTCATATCCCTACATAGTGCAAAGGGAACAAGATAGCTCTCTAATCTCTTCTTATTGGACACTAATAACACTGATGGAGTCTCCAATCCCTTACCTAATTATCTTTAAAGGCTCCACATCCAAATACCATGATACTATGATTAGGATTTCATCCTATGAATATTAGGGGATATGAATATTCATTTCATTGCAGGAACCCAGTAAAATCTGATCTCCACTGATGGGAAGACAACTCACCCATGTGCTCTTCTGCCCATTGCTCCACTGTGTCCATTCTTACTGAAACACACAAAGGTTGTTTCTAAGGTTACAAACCATTGGTATAAAAGTCCTTTGCTTGTAGCCAGTCATATGGAATGAGTGTTTAACTAACTTCTAGTGTGTTGAAGATGATCACACTATCCCTTTGGAAGAAGAACCCTGCATTGCAGTTATTGTTTAGATAATTAGCTGGCCACTATTTTATTCTCAAAATAACTAATTTGGGGTCTGGTTCTCTGAGAAATTCAACTCACAAGTTGCATTTTATACAGCAATTATAAATGAGAATTATAACATTGAGAAAATAAAAGAACAATTAATTAACCAATCTTTTATTAACATTAAATATAATTTCACATTTAATATATCTACCTCTTTAAGTAGGTATAAAAGTCATATGACTTATGTCAGGCATTAAAAAAAGTCATTTCTGTTAGCTTAGCACTTAATAAAATCATTACGATGTGCAAAAGGTCTGCTTCTCCACAGTCATAAAAGTTTTCAAAGTATAAAAGGCCTTTTTATGTCCAAGGGTCTGTCTCTTTTAGAAGAACTATACTTGTGGGACTGACGGTGGCATCACCTCTGTGTTTGAGAAGTTGTTCATATGACCCCAAAGCTGGATAGACTCTTCCACGGAAAGTACTTCAGCACTTACTCTTCTATCCCTGCCTGGATATTATGTCACCTCTGCATGTGCAAGGAATGACTGTGGAATTGCAATTGTCTTATGAACAAACATTTAACTCTCAAACACAGACTCATGTATGCACAGCTCTCACAGCCATACCCAAGTGGCAATTATATTTGTGTTCTGGAAAGAATTGAAGTGACTTACAATCAAATGGCTCTAGAAGGTATAACATGATTTTAATCATTCTCAGTATACCCCCAAACACAGTAATGGTGATTCTAAGAAATACAAGGGGAGAGAGGACTCAAAATATAAGACTAAAATCTTAGTCTGTAAGTCCCTATCTGGTGAATCTCAATAATGAAACTGACAGTGTAGCTTCCATTGCTGCCAGAAAGTGATGTGGAAATTCCATATATGACTCATCCAGATGACTCCCACACCTCTGCCCAGATGCTTTTAAAGCAAAAGGAATAGTGGGAGAACAGAGAAGAAGGGTCTGTCTGAGAGGAGAGATTTCAGAGACTTGGAAGTGAGTCATTCTAGAGACTGAAATATTTGGGTCTCTCTAGGAAGTTATTTCTCACTTCTTTTCTTTGAATAGTTCAGGTCCTAACCATGCTGTCAATCTTTCCTTTGATAAAAATGGTTTTATGCAGTAAAGTAAGTTTTATATAGACACTTCCCTATCTTCTCAATGTCTCTGTGATCATAACCCTTTCAGCAGAAAGATAAAAACACTAGAAAATGAATAAAGATTTCCTAAAGAAAACAAGTAGGATTCATTCGTGACCTGTGCCTGCGCTGTATGAGAAGCTAGGGCTTCACCGTATGTGATGAAGTTAGCAGCAATGGTTATTTCGATGTCAGCCTATCCATGCACAGAATGTTTCAGTACATTCTTCCAGATGCACAGTGCACACGGCATCGTTGACACATTCCGAGCTTCTCCCATAATACAAAGTTCCAGTGGAGGAATGTCTGATGTCCATCTTCTAATCTGCAGGCTCAAATAACCCCAAGAAGTTGGTGGCCAGGAACTTGGATCCTGGACATTTCAACACATCAGGTCAGTTCACATGCAGTCTTAAAAAGTAAGTGCTTCTCACAAAGGGGTTTTCTTCAGCTGAGACTAGTTATGCTAATTAAGTTAAAGGAAATAGGCACTTGACTAGTTCCTTCAATATGTTGCCTTTACTGATTTTTAAGTGTCTGGAAAGTTACAGAGTTTATTATTCTTCTAAATTGGATGAATTTGATGACTCTGAGATCTATATCTCTACCTTTAAACCTGCCTGAAACTCACAACTAAGTAGTGGTAAAAATACTTAGTTGATGGAATTCAGTAAATTATATAAAGTTCTTTGCAATGATCCTTATGTAAATTGATAATTGTTGATCATCTCTGTTCAAATATGGGACAACTGTAGTATCATGACATTGTAATCTGAACTGTTAGTTTATGACTGTGGAGAGAATAGAAGTAGAGTCACTAATATTTTACCTCACGAAGCAGCAAAATAAAGTTCACAAATAGAAATTTCAGTATGATTTTTCACAAGCAGCCTGAGCATTTTTCAGACACATACACTTGTTTAATGTACCATCAACTCCAACTTCAGATGAACCCTGTAATCTAACTCCTAAGAAGCCAGCTTAAATACCATTGTTTAAAATTTTGGTCCATTTTGAAAGTTATAGCTCTCAATCATGAACTATCAAGAAAAGAAGTACTCATTCTTCTCCTAGTTAAAACAGTATCTGGGAAATTTCGAGAAATAAATTGTATTTTGAACATCACTGCCTCTCTGAAACTCAAATCATTCAGTAGCTGGGGATATATAAAGCAGTGACTTCCTTGATTTCTATGCTGTTAGAATGAAAATGGTGGGTGATAAAGATGCAGATCTGGGACACAAAACAAATGAGTTAACTGTACCAGATGAGCAGTTGAAGTTTTCATATTGGCTGGTGGCAGAATATCAAATATGGAAACAGAAATGACCGGACCACCATAAATCCACCTTGTAACAACTCAGCACTTCCACAATTGATCTGACTCTACAGAGCAGCTATATTTTCAATCATTAGTCAACATGGGGGAGCCTGGATTCTTATTTTTCTCTCTTTTGATCTCTAAGTACAGTGACTATAGTCCATGTACAGAGAAGATTGGTGTAAACAGAGGAGTGAGGGAGAGGAAGGAGAGAGGGTCAGTCTCACATAGATTCTAGACTGCAGGTTATTGCATATGGTCAGTAGCCATGACTACATTTTTACCAGTTACTGCCCACGAACGTCATGGAAACACAGGACTGCTAAGAGCCACAGGGAAACACCTACTTCACTTGTGCTAAGGATGAATTACTCTCCATTCCCACATCAAACCATGCTCAAACAAGCAGGGAATAATCATCACAAGCCACAGAAATTAGTTCCATTCACAACTTGCCTTTGCACCCAGTGGATACAGGATAAGAAGGTGGTTTTATTTTCATGTTTTATTAACTCTTCATGTACATTTGCACATCTTTCTCAATAATTTAAGCATGTCATCTAGAGCTAGGCAGTCAGGATTCCTTGGGACCATTATGACAAGACTAGGTTGAAGATGTCATAGTATTTGAAACCAGGACCCTTGAAAGGAAAAGATATTGATTGTTTTTATAGGAATATAACAGGAATAAACTAATACCATATTTTGTTAATATACAGGTAAAATACCAGATAAGGCATATGCAGGAAATAGACAGAAGATACATTTTTCTCACAGTAACTATTCTAATACTACCTCACGCATGAAGGAAGGGTGTAGAATATCCTGAGACTGACAAGTCATCGATTAGATGAAGAGCACTCAGTGTGACATCTTGAGGATGGGTAAAAACAACAGCATAATTATAGAGGGTCAAAATGTTCTCATCCGTCAGGACATGTAGAGATGTGATTTAATTTTCTCTCAAGAATGCTGGGGGATCTCTACTCCGCTCTCACTCCTCCATTTCAAATCCCGCCCAGATGTTTGGCTGGGAATCGGCGCCCACTCCTCCCATTTCAGATCTCACCCTTCAGAAAGTTTACCAGGAGTTGGTTCCTTCCCTGGAGCTACTTATGACCGTGCCTACAGGGTACTTAAGACCTGGCCCAGTGGTGTAATTTCTCCTCTGCTTCCCCCACTCCCCTAAGAATCACCCAGGAGTTGCTTTGCTCATTAAACCTGGACTTTTAATATGGCCTGATATGACTCATTGTATCAGCAGAGGAACCACCATCCAGGAAATTCAAAATTCTTATTAAAGAAGACCATGACCTACCAGAGAGCTGGTGCATGGTTCTCAGGAGGATCTTCCTTCCAAATTTCTTTCATTTAAGAATTAAAATGCAAATGATCAAGGACCCTAACAGATGTTACTAATGAGTTGGCGTTTTGAGGCTTTAATCTAGATCACATGATTTTTCTACTCACCAGTGGCTCTTGCAGCAAGCTTATTTCTATCTACAAAAATAATAAGGCAAGTGTCTTAAGGATGTTGCTTTTTTCCAAAGGTGTCACTGGTCTGTGACTGGCTTTATCATGTAGCAGATGGAACCTCAGGCAGGAGTAAGAAGGACTCAAAAGAAGAATCTGGTTCCTTCACTTGATCTTGATGTGGAATTCTCTAGCTTTTCATTTCTGAAAGAGGCAAGACTTTGGTTATAGGGGAAAAAAGATGTGTCTACAGTTAGACAGGATGTTGGTCCAGAGACTAAAAGAAATGTAGAGGCAGTTTGAGGCTTTAACACGAAGGTCTTTACCTTCTTGGTTTGTGATACCCACATATACCTCCCTGATTCTTGCAAGATTTCACATAAGTCATGATATTTTTAGGAAAACATAAATATTTATGCATAGTAAACAAGACCTACTAATACTAGAACAGAATGTTAAAGAGGTAAAACAAAAATTTCCACACAAAGCTACAGAGAATAATCATAGGACTATTAATAACTTTGTCAACGCTAAAGCAATTAGGCATCCTTTAAAAAATTAACGACTTCAACCAACCATTAATGAAATGCATTTGGAATTTAGACTTCTAAAACAGTCCCTGAGGAAAAGATGGGATCTGTTTGCACACAAAACTCCATTGATTCTGAATTCCATTAACTGGCTCACCATGGTGGACGAGTCTCCAGGACCCAGACTAGCCATCCCGCCCCTGGTTACAAGGAAGCAGTTCACAGCTCCTCCCTACCTCTTTTGCTCCCAAAGGAGGATGACTAGCCAGAAGGATGTTATTTGTTATTTCCCCATCTGTACTATTGAAAGTTTGTAAGTTTGAAAAATGCAATAAAAATAAAGTCAGATGTTGTTTGGCACTCCATACATTGGCTGCACCTTCACCAACTGCTGTCCCAACTGGGAATTGCAACTGCACAGTTACCAGCAGTAGTCCAGCAACATGGGCTGCAGTCAGGAAGGAATTCTTTTCCCGCAGGGACTGGCTCTATCACAGCTGAAGAAAAGAATTTCTTCTAAATCTCAATTCTTCTGTAGAACCCAGGATTCAAAGGTTGAGATAAAATCCTGGTAGCTCATAGCTCAGAGAGGCTGAATAGCAATAGCAAGTAGTTAACCTTGAGTAGCCAAAAAGGGCTTGAGTAGCCAAAAAGGGGCCTTCTTTCTGTTCAGTGACCATTAAAGAACCCTCATTACACTTGATTCCTCTCTGCTATTTCCTGTCAGCTAATTGTTGAGTCCTGACCCCAGGTTAACTTTATTTAATCAAACAAATTTAACCACATCTTTGAATCACTAACAATAGCAGCATAAACAAATGTAACACACCTTTACACAGTTAATATACTATTTGACAACATTTCCCCCTTTTCATCTAAATAAAAAGGATTTTAACTTAAACACAGTAAGCCTATATACAAAAAGAACAATTATCAAGTAAGGATTATAATCACAATATTCAGTCCATTTGTGTCTGGCAAATTTAAATAAAATACTCCATTATCTACCCTAGCTTAGTGAATCCAAAGTTTTATACTTAATTTACTTTCTGTCATAACTAAGGAAAACTATAACTATTTAGTCTTTAACTCCATTAAAACCCCCAGAAGTATGTAATATTACCCAACAACAAAGACACCTGACTGCCTAGTCATCCAAAGTTCCTCTGAAACATTGGGCCTTTCATCTTTGACCTCTAGGCCTAGAATATCTGGCAGACTTTTCAATGGAGCAGGATATTGGAAGGACTGTCCTACTTTGCATTGTCAAGTTTCACCAGTTGGTTTCCTCTGTGCCCTGTGGAATATCTGGCAGAGTCTTCTGTGAAACAAGAATTTCAAAGGACTGTATTATCTTGTCTAGGCAAAGTTCGAGAGTCTTTTTTCCCATGTCCCACTTGTCCAGTCTATACAGCATACATACTATCAGCAATCAAGACAAGAGCAGTTTCTTGCACAAATGGTTAGCCTTGGTACATTGAAAGCAAATTCCATATGGAGTTTCTCAGATGTGCATCATCCTTTTATGAGGAAAATTGGTGCTGTCAGGAGCAGTTGTCATGAAATAGTTGTCATGAAAAAAATTTTAAATGCCATATTCTGTGGGCAAAGCATACCTAATGTGACTACAAGTTTGATTATCATACATTAACTGATAGCCTTATTTCTTAATTATCCATTGCATTTTTAAATGAGCTGGATAGGCACTATACTCCAAAGAGTAGAAACATATATACAATATAACAAAAACAAATTTAAATTTGTGTCAATATACCAAAATCCATGCCAGTGCAAAATATCTGAGATTTGTAGATCTTTTTATCCTATATTTCTATATTCCCCTCAATAATAACAAACATCCATAACCCACAAAATAACCAAAGACTGTTGGAGGAGCAAAAGACCACACAGCTCACTTTTGGGAATATGGGCATTGTCTTTTCTAGACTTCTTCCTGCTGTTTGTGTGTGAAGTCTTCTTTTGTGGTCCCTGAGAAAATTAAGATAAAAGCAAAATCCTGAAAAGATCAGCTGTAACCTTTGTTAATATATATCACTTGTGAAGATTCAGGAGGTCTCCCTCGAATCAAGCCAGATCTATATCAACCCTGAAGGAATCTACAGCCTCTTGTTTCCTGTGGAAACAAAAGCAAAACCTCTTCCCCAAAGCATTTTTGCTTTCCATTTGACAAACACGTTTTTAGCTTCTTTTTGAAAGTTAAGATAGTCCTAAGTATCTAGGTTGGTTCACTTTACCAGTTCTGCTCACACTCCCATGTCTCTTAGCAGCTGTCATTTGCTTATCAGCAATCAAAACACTCAAAACCAACACAATACTATTTAGGACCCAGATTCCTTGTATATTTTCCATTGTTGTGTGGACTTTTTTCTTTTATATTACTTTTATTCTCTCTTTAAAGACTTTACTGCATTATTTTTAAACTATTTCTTTCTATAACTCTCTAAATCCGTTCTTATTTCTTTCTTACGCCTACACACATTTTTAAACACACTGAAACCTGTTTAGAGCTTTTTTCCATCTGCATCTGTCTTTATTGTGTATCTGTAGTCTTTTTTGATTGCATGAGTCTTTAAACTGCTAAGTGATGTGGCTAGGACCTCTGTTGCAGCTTTGGCAACTGGCTCCACCCACTTCTTGGGTCCCTGAAAGCCTGTAGTCCCTTTGATCAATGACTGCATTCTACAAGGCAATATCTAGGAAGTTGGTGCACGGTGGCAGTTATTTTTCTTTAGCTTACTGTTTCTATTTAGCATGAAAAAAGGGCTGTTTAAGTGCTCTGCTATATAGCAGAGTTTCTTTTCTCTTTCTTTTCTGTTTTGTTTTCTTAAGACAGGGTTTCTCTGTGTAGCTTTGGAGCCTGTTCTAGAACTTGCTCTGTTGATCACACTGGCCTCAAACTCACAGAGATCCACTTGCTGCCTGAGTGCCAGGATTAAAGGTGTGTACCACCACTGCCTGGCAACAGCAGAGTTTCTTAAAGCAGCCGTGTCATTTTCTTTTCTCCCAGCTCCCAACTAAATACACAGAGACCTATTCTTACTTATGAATGCCCAGACTTAGCTTGGCTTGTTTCTAGCTAGTTTTTCTAACTTAAATCATTCCACTTCCCTTTAATTACATTTTGTCTCTCAACTTTTTTTTACATTTCTCTTTCTTTCTTTTTTTCTTTCTTTCTTTCTTTCTTTCTTTCTTTCTTTCTTTCTTTCTTTCTTTCTTTCTTTCTTTCTTCGTGACTGTCTCTGTAGCTATGTGGCTGACCCCTGGCATCCTCCTCTCCTCTTTCTCTCACTCCCCTCTCTTCTTTTCCCTCTTCTTCTCTTTATTCTCTCTGCCTGGCAGCCCCTCCTATCCCCTTTCTAGCCATTGGTCATTTAGTCCTTTATTAGACCAATCAGGTATTTCAGACAGGTAAAGTAACACAGCTTTACAAAGTTAAACAAATGTAACATAAAAGTCTACAACACATTTTTGCCTCATTAAACAAATATTCCACAGCATAAATGAATGCAGGACATCTTTAACTAATATTCCATAACAGTCAGGCTCAAAATTAAGCCATGTAATTTTACCAACAAACATCTCAGAATCACAATATCAGTACTTTTGAAAGTTAAAAGGATTAATTCGCACTTCATAAACAGAGACCAAACCACAGAAAGGTAATAAGAGCAGTCAAAGGTCAAATGCAAAGATGGATGGCATGTTAGTTATTGTTTCATTTGGATGACAAACTGCTTGATGTAAAAATGCATAGAAGCAGAGATATTTTAATAATTTTTGAAATTAAAATATATTATTTCCTCTTCCTTCCTCTAGTCCCTCCCAGGTATCTTTTTGCTCTCTTTAATGGCCTCTTTTTTCTTTAATTGTGTGTGTGTGTGTGTGTATGTGTGTGAGTATACATATACATACATACACACACATATATGTATATATGTTTATAAATATGTGTGTATAATATTTTACTTAAACAAGACCTGAACAAATGTGCAAAGATATTTTAGGACAAAATCTCTAGTCAAGGGTGGTCTCAAGTTCTTTATGTAGCTGAGGATGACCTTGAACTTCTGATTATCTTGCCTTCACCTCCTCAGTAATAGAGTTACAGGAGATATATACATGCACAGTGTGTGTAGTACTGGGGACCAAACCTCAACTTCATGCATGCTAGACCAGTAGTCCACCACCTGAGCTACCACCTCAGCCCAAGAGGAAAGATTTTATTTTTGTTCATGATTTTAAAAACAAATTTGAATCCATCTTAATGGAGAGGGTATAGTAGAGCAGAGAGGCTAAACTCAAGACAATCAGTAAACATATGCACATACACACACGAGAGAGCGAGAGCGAGAGAGAGAGAGAGAGAGAGAGAGAGAGAGAGAGAGAGAGAGAGAGATGCATTAATAGATAGTTTTCTTTTCCTCCCTTTAATTCTATATGAATCTCCAAAGTATGGGATGGATGGTACCACTCACATTTCAGGGTAGGTGTTCCCCGCTTAGTTAATTTTCTCTGAAAACAAACACACATACACATACACATACACACACACACACACACACACACACACACACAGAGGGAGAGAGAGAGAGAGAGAAAGAGAGGTGTATTTTACTAATCACATAGACAATGCTCAATGCAATCACGTTGACTATCAAGATTTACCACCACAGAGTAAGGCGAGGCATAGAACCCAGGAATCCTGACTCAGGGTCCTGTGCTTTTCCTCCTATGGCAGTCTGTTCACCTCATCTCTAGACACTTCTCCAGTGGGTTATTGTTTTAAGTAGAAAGATTGACTGAAGCCATGATGAACATTTCTAGGAAGATCTCGAGGTGGCCCCAGTGCTTTCCTGGTGCCTTCCTTTCACAGTACGGAACCCAAGTATTCAGGGAGGCATGGGCAAGCTTCCCTAGGTTATTGTTAGGTGGCTAACCCCTAATCAAAAGACAATTACCTATTTTCTAATTTTCATGCTTACATCTTTTTCCCCCTGCTAAAAAGCCTATTGCTATCTCCAAACAATTTAGACATCAATTTCTTGAAGTCTGGTAAGGTTAAATTTTTATTCATTATGTAGGCTTCCTGCTAGCAGAAAATGTATTCAGGAGACAGCAAAAGCAGGTGGAAAAAGACCTCAAAGAACATGAAATAAATAGTGCAATTAATGTGATCTGAAACCAAAATAAGAGAATCTACCTTGAATAAGCAACATCACAAAGATAGGGGGAAATATTTCTGGGATAAAAAGCAAATCTGTTTCATCTGCTTCCTCAATGGGGTTTTCAAGTGGGAAAATGCTAAGGGTTAAGAGATAAAGCCTGTCTCTTCAGAACCTTATATTTATGCATGTTGTGAAGTATTTTTAGGAATCTGAAGGTAGATGAAGATTATGAGGAACAAATTTAGATGTTTTGTTTCATACAAAGAATAAAGTGATTAGAACTGAAATTAATTAGTCTGGAGGTGGAAGAGGGGGTGTTTATCAAGCCATAGAAGCTTCCTGTAGATTTTACTATAATCTTTCTATTAACTTTAGGAAGATGATTGATAGGTTGGCAGGTACAGAGGTGAAAAGCAAGTCACGAAGACCCATGTCGGAGCGCACTGGGATGAAACTGCTTCAAAGAAACCTGCTCCAGGCTCATGGCGCTGATAGAGCATTTCCATCAGAGTGATTGCTGTGTGGCCACTGCCTAGCAGGATGACTTCTTGCACTTCAGAAACAGTTCTGAGATAAAGCATATGCACGGTATCTCTCTATGCGTGCATATTCTAAAGAAACCCTCTGCATACAAACAAAGCAATTACAAATTTAATATCAAATTTAAATATCAAATCACAAATTTAAATTAAAATAAATTTTCAAAGGACCAGTGACAGACAAAGGCTCCTGTTAAACAAGCAACATTACCTAGAATCCACATAAAGATAGAAAGGGCAAGATTACTCCCCAAAGCAGTCTTCTGAGTTCTGCACATGTGCTGTGGCACACAGGCCCCCCCGCCCACTGTGCATGCAAAACCTCATATGAAATAATTTTTAATTGAAAAATTACGGTATCTTTAACAAATGTCCAAGGTTAAACTAGATTTTCCAGTTCCCGCCTCTCCAACTCTTTGCTTCCCAGCAGCTTTTCCTGACAGTGCCTTTCTGTCCCCTGGCATATGCCCGTGTACAGATCTTTCGTGATTTGGGTGCATTCATTTGAATCCGGCTGGGCTTTCTCATTGCATAGAGTTTTAGAGAGGTGAGTTTTTTTCATTGTCTTTCCAAGTGATCATAAACTGATTGAGGGGAAAGATGATGATGAGTCATAAAGCAATGATTCTAAGCATAGGGTCTTCTATGTTGTCCTGGCTTTCTAAGTAGCAAGGTGAAAAGCACGTGGCTCAGGTGTTTTGCAGCTCAAGCTGATATCCTCGCATTTATGCAACACTGACCTTCATTTCTCTCTTCTGTTTAATGGCGTTCACTCAGATCTTTACTGTTCATCATTGATCACTATCCTCATGAATAAATTCAAAATAGCTAAGGATTACCACAAGGCACAACCAACCCAGGTGCAGTGCCACCTGCGGATGTTTCTTGAAAGAGTCCCAGTGCCCGTGTCTACCTGTCAGATTTTTTTCCTTCAAGGTTTCTAAGAATATATCTGTCCTAGTGGAAATACCCATCTCTGGACTCCCAGTCTGTCCTCTCTTGCCCTTTATGAAGTAACTGCTCGAAGGGATGGCTGCCTCATGACGTCATCACGTTCTAACCTTGAAGCCTTTGTCAGCTTTCTCATCTTCCCATCTCATTTCTCCAGCAAATTTCAACCATATTCTTTATCCCAACAGCACTCATCTCCCCTTTGTCTCTCAGGGCATGTAGTGGAATTGCATATTTTAGAGACGTACAGTAGCAAAATGAACATACAGAAATGTGTAATGCTGGGACCAGCCATGCCCTTCTCAAGGCTCAGTGGATCCAAAAGGAGAAAAACACTCTAAATTGACAGGATTCACAGGTTCACACAGCAGGGGAACCTATTCACCCTCTATGATTGCTTCAGAAGAACTTACTCAGGATAGATGTTACATAAATCTAAGAGATTCCTGGTATTGCACAGCATCCTAATGAAATTCTTAACTGCTAAGCACCTTTATTGATTCCAGAGAATTCATCAGAGAGAACTGGAATAATAAGGTACATTAACACTTTATATGATACATAATCCTTTTCCAGAAGCTTTGAAGCCCCAGAGGACCCTGAACTAAGGAAAGAATTTGCTTTTCAGTCTCCTGTGACTCTTAGCCAAGAAGAAAAGCAATTTCTCCCAGCCTGTTTTGCATTTTGCTGTTTTTCATGTCTGAGGCATTATTAGTGTATTAATCTTCTGCTAGCAAATGAATATGCAATATTTACAAGGGCTTATTTTTGTTGTTGCTCTTTAAATAATGCATAGTGTTTCTTCACAAAGCCTGAGATGAAAAGTAACTGCACATTTCGGGCTGCATTAGATTAAATAGAAAAACTGAGAAGCTCCAAATTAAATGCAATCCACACCAATCATTCCAGCACAGATTCTAACCAGTTCTTTGGTTTGTAGGGGTCACTTGTTACAAGAAAGTTCTAGATCCTTGAGAATACTGTGTTTCCTGGGCTGCAGTTGGTATGGCAGGGAGGCTATTAACTCATTCACCTATTAAGTCACAAAAAATGTAATTTTCATGCTTGTCTATCAAGGGCCAAGAGATCTAGAATCCAACCATCCAAGAAGTTATTAGTTCATAACACTGTGCATGTATAAAGATCAAGTTTTCAATGGGAAGTAGATGTCAGAATGTGCTCTTGGCCCTACACCCATTTTGTAATTCATTCAACTTCCACCTGAGACTATCTGGTCTTCTAGATATCACAGCAGCAGCCAACTGATCAGTAAGTACTATCAGCTTAGAAGGGAGGCTTCCTTTTTCCTACCTGTGGGTTGGGGTAGTATCATTACTGAGTCCTGAAATGGCAGATTTTTGTTTTTATCCTACATACCATCTTGAAAGAGTCATTACAGTCATGTGCACTCAGATTTCAACTGCTGTGGAGTCAGGCTGTCTCACCAGGTGATTAGGGAAGGATTCTCAACCAATAGTTTCTATTTTATCTTTTCTTCTAGTATCCACTCTCCAGAAGACCCTGAGTGCTGCTGAGTGGAGAAAGAGAGCCATTCTATGGCATCTTTGCAAGCATTAGCTAAAAAGCTCCAATGTTATACCAAGTACCAGAGAAGCAAAACATGACCCAACATGAGACAGTGCTTGCTTTTAGCAAGCTATATGTAGCCTGACATAGAAAGGAGTTAAGGCCACAGAGGCACAATGTGTCAGGAGAAAAGATCTGTGCAGCAAAGAGACAATTTCATGTCAGTTATTGTACTGCCCTGTGTGGCTCCCTACAGCCAGGAGACCCCCTGGCTAGAGACATCACTAAATCTCATGTTCATTTTAATATGAAAAGGGTAAAAGCATTACCCACTCTACAAGATGAGAACTCAGTGGATGGAGTAAAGATGCCCGATAAGCTATGAAACAGAACCATTAACACCAGGGCTGAACCTCGGTTTATGCTGAACTTTCCTGTGTCTCCTGTGCTTGGGGTCTTCCGCCAAGACCCTAATGTAGAGATGAACTGTCTTCTCCTGCCTTCTTTCTTTAAACTGTGGGCTTATCACCTGTTCTCTCATCTGGACTTAGCTCCATGGAGACAAACAAGACCCCTTGGTCTCCTTTGTCCTGGTCCCCATCCCAGATAGTTAGCTGCTATGTTCCAGCCACATTTTCTTCATAATCTGTTTTTCATCAATTTCTTCAGTACTTTCTGGTCTCCAAATTTTGCATTATATTAGCAGTTGACTCTATCCCTAATAAGTTTCTCTCCAAGTTTGTCACATATAAGTTCTTCTTCTTCTTCTTCTTCTTCTTCTTCTTCTTCTTCTTCTTCTTCTTCTTCTTCTTCTTCTTCTTCTTCTTCTTCTTCCTCTTCCTCCTCCTCCTCCTCTTCCTCCTCCTCCTCCTCCTCCTCCTCCTCCTCCTCCTCTTCTTCTTCTTCTTCTTCTTCTTCTTCTTCTTCTTCTTCTTCTTCTTCTTCTTCTTCTTCTTCTTCTTCTTCTTCTTCTTCTTCTTCATCTTCTTCTTCCCAGACAGGTATCTCTGTGTAACAGTCCTGGCTGTCCTAGAACTAGGTCTTATATACCAGGCTGGCCTCAGACTTACAGAGATCCTCCTGCCTCTGACTCCCAAGTTCTGGAATTAAAAGCATGCACCACCACTGCCTGGCTAAGCCATTCTTCCTACACTGTAGCTGCTGTGTATTTGGCTGGGTATAGTAGGTGTATTAGTGTGGGAACATCTCTAGGTGACTACACAGAATGCTGAGTACAGAGCATCAAGTCTGTTGGTATCCACTTGCTGAAGGCTCTAGAAGCTCCGCTAAGTCAACTCATACACTAACATCTCTTCACAGCACATCCTTCCTGTCAAACGAAAAAGCAAATCATTCTTCCCCAGAACCTCACACCTTCCGTGGCTACTAAACTAGGAGGCTCAGTAATTCTGTGCTCTTGGCCAAGCAACTTCACCAAGGACAGCACATTCATAAGGCAGAGACAATCAAATTAAATAAGGCAAAGTTGAAAAGTGCTGCACGTTGAGCTTGAGCTGAATCCAGTGCTCAAAAAGTGTCAGCCCCTACCCCTCGGTCTCTGGCTTTCTTTCCGAGCCTTCGGTGTTGATCTTGCCATCTCACCTTTTCTCAGGCTCCTCCTTCTGCCAGAGGGAGTGTCTTACTTCTATTTAAGTTCTATGCCATTATTCTAGCCTTCCCTTTAGAGCAATTATTCTTCCCATTGGACCATAGTCATCTTACTACATGGGCATCAGGGCTGTCTGCAAACACACGTTCATCTTTCTTTTTCTGTTGTTTTGGAGATAGGATCTTCTGCTTCAGCATTCCACTTGCTGGGCTGACAGGCAGGAGCCACCCTGCCTGACTCCATCACTTTCTCTGAATGTAATAATTTTGTGTTAACTTGCCTGTCTATAGTCTGTCTATTGGCTGTTTCTCTAACAAAGCGACATGCTCCACTAGAGGGAGGAGTTATGGCAATGGTGCTGTCTTTCTAGAACATAGTAGGCACTTAATGGATACTCTAAATAAAAGGACCAATGTTACAATCTAAAATTCATGTTATAATCTAAGACTAGTGGTTAGTTTCCATTCTAAGGTGGAATGCTTTCTTAAATACAGATTCCAGAAAGATCTCTATCCTTCTTGTTTCTGTACTTTAGTGTTTTGCTCTTGTTTGGAGCATTATTTTTTTTCACAGCTTCCATCTCTTTCTCCCTCTCCTTTCCTCTCCCTCCCCCCACCTCTCGCTCTCGCTGCCTTGATAAATTAACTCACTCAGGAAGCACTTCTCTGTGCTTTCCCCCAAGTACTTCAAAAAAGGTTAAAACAAACTCTTTGAAAAGAGGAGCTTTTATTGGCAATTTATTTCTCTAATTGATGGAATTAAAATAAGAGTGGCAAATTAGTTGAGTTTGATCTCAGGTACACAGCTCAACATGAGTAAGCCCTGTAATGCAGTTCTAATTGCTGTCTGCATGACCGTGAGTAAGAACATTACATTATTTATTTAGCCTTTGATGCTAATGTCAGAACCAGAACCGACATTTCCTTCCATTTCCAGATGCTGCCTGCTACTGTTGCAGATTTCCACTACAGGCTGGGAAGCTACAGGTGGGACTTCCAAAGCCAGTTGGAGAAACCACTTCCTCTTCGGAGGGGAAGGCATGCTGGACTGTGAAGCAACGTGGTTACAGAGCATTAGAACCGGAACGAGAGTGCAGTGACTCTCAAAAGTTGGTCTGAAGTATGCTGAAGGAGCTACCAGACAAATCTGCAAGACTGTGGAGTTTCACAGTGAGACAGACAGCGGCAATAGACACATGTAGTCTTGTGGTGCACTTGGCTTCTCTTGGGTTGCTCTGTTCCTCTCTCTCGTCAGAATCGGATGCCTCTGTGCCAATTTCACTTCCCGTTATTCTGATAAGGAAACAGCACTCCAAGAGCCAGCAACTTGCTGTCACGGGAACCTGGATTTAAATCACATCTGGCAACCATGGGGCCTTTAAATTAAAAATTAGCAATATTTAATTACCTTTGTGTGGTCCTAATCTCCTTGAGCAATAAATACTTGCAGATAACAAGAGTTACTTCATAGCCTTTTTATGCAATAAGGATAACCTCAATAAAATATTACCCTCATTTATAACCGTTAGAGGCTTTACTGTTAAGCTCCAGGTAAGGTATGTGTGCTTTAATAAAAAAATTTTAGAAATCATTACTCTCCGTCCAAATGTTTTACTGTATGTTGCTAAGAATTTAAATGCTTGAAGGTGTGTATGTGTGTGTGTGTGTGTGTGTGTGTGTGTGTGTGTGCGTGCGGCTCAAACATTTGGAAATGAGATCTTTTGGACCTAATACAATGTGCCAGCTTTAATCACTGTCTCTGATCATCCCTCTCATATCAATTTCTACCTGTGGCATGTCTCACAGAATCAGTAACTGGACGCTTGGAAATTTTCTTAAATTAAGTGTCTCAATCCCGTGATAACAATTCCATTCAGTGATTCCATCTCTTGATTACACCGGCTTCCTGGGGCCATGGTCACTAGCTTGGTTCTGGAAGATTATTTATGAACCCTCCTTCTACTGAGTGGGCACATAGCTGGTTCTTATATCTTTATCATTTATGATCTGGTTTTTTCTATAATTGTTAAATGACAAGGCTTAATGATTGGGCAGCAGATTTTATTTGATTGTTGTTGAACAAACCATTATGGCGTAAGACCTTGGATGAGCACAAACAGGTGGACCACTGTTGGTACTGGATGGAGTCAGCTACACCCTCAGTAGACTTTAAACTGAGGACCTACTGCCATTTGTCTACTACAAGGCCTGATGAAAGCTTTCAAATTAATTACTGGGGCACCGTAAGAAGACCTAGAGGTAGAAAAAAAATCAGGAATTTAAAAAGGTGGTTTAATCCAAGATGGCGTTTTTGGTTAGGAAGACTACATCACCATCTTTAGGACAAAACAATGAATCATTTGAAGTTTTTTTGCAGTGCTCCAGTCACTCCTATTAAGGTGATTATATATTTTGGGATTAAAATTTTATTGGTAGAAAGAACTTTGAACAGTCTCAAAGTCGTGCTATGATTACAATGAAATAAGAGCTAGCACCCTCTGGGGGCTGCTTCCGCTACTCTTCATTACAGATTGGAGAGTTAACCATTTCAACAGTACTGGAATGGTATTTACTGCACATAACCTGGGTACGCAACACTTTGGAGACTAATGGCTTTGGAAGGAGCAAAACATAGGATACTTTTGTCACTATTTGGTGGCCACTGCTTATGAGACGGCAAAGCATCTATGATGAAACCCAGATGAAATAAATTGAGAACAAGGATTAAGAAGTTAAATGATGATACAACTAAACCAGCACTTGTGTTTGGAAAGTTAAGACTGATTAATTGTTTTTAAAAAGTAACTCGAAATGTTGTATATTATCTAATTTTACTTAAAGCTGAAATATAGGTATGCACAAGTGTATGTATGTGAGTGTTAGTGTGTACCTTTGTTTTTATTCATATGAATGTGAGTGTGTATGTTTGTGTATGTAAAAGCATGTACGGGTGTGCACGAGAGTGTGAATGTGTGTGTGTGTGTGTATGAGAGACAGAGAGAGATAAAGAGAGAGGGAGAGAGAGAGAGAGAGAGAGAGAAAGAGAGAGAGAGAATGGCCAGGATGACCGATGGCTACAGTGGACCTTGTAGGCTGATTTGACATGCTTTCTGGAGAGACAGTTTCTTCCTTGGAGTTAGAACTGGTGTGAATAATGGTACCAGGACAAATATCATTGTCTCCATTTTTGATACAGCAGACTATACTTGGCCATGCATGACAGATCTGTCTAGCCAACAGTATAGAGGTGCCTAATTATATAGATAGTAGGTGAACATAACCCCAAGAATAAATGAGAAAGCAGAGGGAAGGAGAAATGCATAATGTGAATAGATATTGCATAGATGTAGGACCCTGCTTTATTTTAAGCCAAAAGAAGAACTGGAGTGTCACGCTGACGGATAATATTTGACATCGTCATGCAGATTGGTCTCAGTCACAGAGAGGCCTACAGCAGTAAATATGGATAGATGTTTAGCTGGCAAGTAGCAGAATGATCAATACCATTAGCCTGAGTGAGGAAAAAGAGTATAAAGTTAGATAAGGATTATGTTTGGTTTTTATCATATTAGTTAAAAGAAAGACAAACATGTGGCTGATTATTTTAATAAATTCTAAAAGCCTATGGTAAAATTCAGTACTCATTTAAAATAGAAATTACTAAAACAAAACACACACAAAAGAAATAAAGATAAAGTTGCTTTAAAGATAAATACTATCAAAACTTCATGATGGCAAAATGCTAGAAGACTTCTGCTTCTTTTAAAATTTAAGTGAAGATAAGCACTCCAGCATTTATATCATTTATAATAAAGTTACAAGCAGAGGGACTTACATGCAAATAAAGAAACAAACAATAATTTATGATGATGTCATTGTTTACATCGAAAAACTCTAACACACACCATTGAATACAATTCCAATTACAAAACCACTACGATTTCAATAAGATTGCTGTATATGAGATCCAAAATGCATCAGCATCTAATAAGAAAGTAAAATAATAATGACAATAATGGTAAACTCATCATCAAAATCAGTGACATTGTAATCCATAAATGCTTATCTAAATAATTACCAAAGTTTTATAGAGAAAAATGTGAGATTATTATGAAATACACATGAAATAAAAAAGAGAATCTCATTATGTACATAGACACGTGAAAAGCACAACTATTCTGTAATTCAATTATTTCACATCCAGGCATATATCTTTAGAGAAATGCTTAGACATGAACACTGAGATATATTCTAGGATATTCATTATAGAAATGTTTATAATGAAAAAATAAAAACCAAGAGCTATAACTTCAATAAATCAAAGCATGCTTATATACCTGCTATATTAGTTACATTTTTCACTGCTGTAGCACAACTCCTTACAGGAGCAGTTCAAGGAAGGAGGGGTCTGTTTGGACTCTCAGTTTGAGGCTATCATTCATCATGGCAGAGAAGGCATAATGGGCAGCAGCAACAAGAAGAAATTGGTTACCTTGCATCTATAGTCAAAAAGTAGAGAGAGGACTGGGAAGTGGTGGCACACGCCTTTAATCCCAGCCCTCAGGAGGCAGAGGTGGGAGATCTCTGTGAGTTCGAGGCCAGCCTGGTATACAGAGCGAATTCTAAGGAAAGGTTCCAAAGCTACACAGAGAAACCATGTGTAGAACAAACAAACAAATAAAACAACAAGAAAAACAAAACAAAAAATCAAACCAAAACAAAAAAGAGTGAGATAAAAACTTAATTGCTCCTTTTTATTTCTTCAGGAACTGAAGCCCATAGATAGTGTCACGACATTCATGGTGCATCTTTCCTACTCAGTCAAACATTCCTAGATATGTCCTCCTAATCAGACCCCCAGTTCATGCACCACATAACTCCAAATCAATCACGTTGACAGTGGAGATTAAGTATTACTCTTTTCCTCCCTCCTCCACACACACACACACACACACTATGACCTGTCTTATCCCTAAAGCAAGTCTTTCTGAACTCCTTGGACTAAAGGAGTGCCCAGAGGACAACTATTTTGTGTAGATGCACAAACACTGAGATAAATTCTAGAATATTCATTATAGAAATGTTTATAATGAAAATTATAGAATATGAATATAGCAAGGGCATGTTGGCAAGAAACTCTTCATGAAGCAGATGATGTGCAAAAGAAATATTATGCAATCACTCAAAATTCTGTTTCCTTTAAAGGCAAGCTACATTTTCTTATAGCTGTGAGTCTATAACACCTGTTCTATGTAGCCAATAATTCTGAACATTAAGCATCAGAATCTCATGGAAACTTCTGAAAACCACCAAATGCCTAAAATAAATTACATCAAACATCACAACTGTGAGGGATGAGTCCCAGTGCTTCAGTTTATGTAAGATCCTCAAACAACTTCACTAAACAGAGTCTGGAAACCACTGATGAATGGGCAATATGTGATTTGTGGGTACAAATGAGACATACAGTGTTTGTTTTTCTCTTTTAACATCTGACTCTGAGTTACATTTGGCTAACTTGTATATTCTTGTAAAGAGAGATGTTAGAAACATTGCATAATACCAGAGAAATTAAATTTGTAGAATTTTCATCTTTCTAGGACAGGTTGTAGAGCCTAACACACAGAGCAAGGGAGTCACTCACTTGCCCTGTGGCATGGACAGAGAGAACAGCAGCGCTGAGGGCCTCTGAGAACATCCATGGAGACACAGCTTTTCCATCACTGTGGCAAAATAGACGAGGAAAACAACCTCAAGGGGGAAACATTCATTTGTATTCACTGTTTCAAAGGTTTCAGTCCACGGCAGCTGACTCCACTATTTCTAGGGTTGAGACAAGGCTGTTCATCTTCACAAAAGCTTGTGGCAAAACAAAACTGCTCACTTCATGTTGGCCATGAATCAGAGAGAGAGTGAAGGAATAGGTCAAGATGCCCCTTCCAGTGGTATAGCCCCAGTGATCTGTGACCAGGTTCCACTTCCTATTGTAGTCACTATGCTCTCGTTATGGCTTACCTATTGATTAAGTTAGCACACTCAAGATTTAATAGCCTCCCAGCAGCATCATATCCAAACCTCAACCTCTATCATCTCAGAATTTACTTGTGACCTAAAAGTTAGTATAAGCTCTGGCTCAGCATCTAACACTCGGTTTTCCTTTGTTCATTGCCAAGGTGACTGAGACAGCATCATTATTTTCCTGGATCTTCAGGATGCAGATAGCTCACAGGTTTCTTACTCTCCATTACTGTAAGTCAATCCTTATTCTGTTTTCATATACGTGTGTGTGAAATGTATAAGGAATTTTGTTTACACACATGTGCATGCATATTTCCTTGGTAGATTTTTTGTGGAGAACCCTACCCATATATGATCCATATATGGCATAAGTGCACACAGCCTACAGGCTATGAAGATGGCTCCTTTGGCAGAAGAGTTTAGTAGTAAATGCCATCTTATGTTTCTACCATCACAGAAGCATTTGTACGATTCCTTTACAACAAGCATGAGGATGACAAGCAAACTGGCGTTTTTATATTTCCAACTTCCTTCTAGAAGAATAAGTATGCTCCCTTCTGAATATACATTAATTTATTCTTGTTCTGCTTCCCAAGGAAAGTAAGAATTTTTCATACCCTAATCAATTTTATTTTTCTTTTCTTTTCTTTCCTTTCCTCTTCTCCTTCCCTTCCTTTCTCTTCCCTTCCTTTCTTTTCCCTTCCAGTCTCTCTCCAATGCCTCTCTCTTTTCCCAACTCCCTTCCAGCCCCTTCCCCTTCCCTTATCATTTTTCTTCCTTATCTTCCCTCTATTTTTCTTTCTGTGTGTTTTAAGTTGCTGGAGGGCAGAGTTCATTTTATAAGAAGCACTCTACCTCTTACCTACCCACCACAGTTTATAATTTCTATTTCTAGAGACCAAATCTGAGAACAAATACAAGATTGTTCAGGCTTAAATGCTATTTATAAAAAAGGGGAGGGGAGGGTCAGGGAGGGGAGCAGAGAAAAATGTAGAGCTCAATAAAAATCAATTAAAAGAACTTCTGCAGACTTTCATCAAATATAATTTTAACGCTGTAAAGAAATTTCAGTGTTTCTGAAATGTTCTCAGTCAGGGTGTGTTTTTACTCAAAAGGCCTCTTCTATAGTGATCCTCTGGGGTATGTCTTTGTAAACATCATTTTCTGTGTATTCAGAAGATCAAATGCATGCAAGGGGCTTTACTGGGAACTCCTTTCCTTATCTGATGGCAGTTAGAGAATCATCAAATAGACCAAACCTAAGAATAATAGGTATAGAGAAATGGGGAAGAAATACAGCTCAAAGGCCCAGGAAATGTTTTCAGCAAAACCATAGAAGAAAATTTTCCTAACCTAAAGATAAAGATAGCTATAAAGGTACAAGAAGCATATAGAACACCAGATAGATTGGATCAGAAAAAAGTTCCCTTACCAGGTAACAATTGAAACACTAAACTGGAGTTACAATCCAATATTGTGGCTGATCTCCTGTAACTATTTTGAACTTTGGAACCAGAGAGTGTTCTGAAATATAATGAAACTTCTTCCTCCTCATTAGCTATAGCTTAACCTTGTCAATGGCTTCCCACTACTCTTGTCCTGGATCCCTGTGGTCTCCAAGGTTCCCCACAAGCTCAGGTTTTACCTCTGATGCCACCAGTGCCACGCATGCTTCTCTTGGTGCTCATCTCCACACCGTGAGTATTGCATTGCTGCCCATACCAGGACTCTGCCCCAGAGGCATTTATTTGCATGTTTTGTTCATAATGAAAGAATGTTCTATGATCACTTAAGACAGGAGAGAAATGCTTGAGTTGGCACCCCTGGAAATAACCTTCCAATCGTGATAGTTAAGATCTGAGGGCTTTGCTGTAGTCTCCTTTCTTTCCTTGTTAGTTTAGCAACTCTAGATATTTCCCAAATCCTTTTCTAGAATCCCACAAGTTTGACTTGATCTCCCTGATAACTTTGACTGGTGTGGGAAAATTGTCTATATTCTGTCAATTATGTTTTAAATAAATGCTGATTGGCCAGTAGCCGGGCAGGAAGTATATAAGTTATAAGAGCTAATACAAAGCCTGAGCTAATGAGCCAATCAGTTTATAACTTATGGAGACCTCTCTGTGATTTTCTTTGGGGCTAGACAGCTGTGGGACCTGGTGGGAGGACAGAAACCAAGCAGGCTCTCTTGTTACAGAATGGTGCCCAATGTGTGGATGACTGCATCCACGTAAAGCCTAACAGAGCTTGGGAAGTAATTCTAGACAGAAAAAAAAATAGAGTTAAGCACGGATTATTGATAGCAGCATTTTCCCAGATGGGCTCTGCTTGCTAGAGGCAAGCAAGTGCTCTCATTTAAGAGAGGCTTCCTGACTCAGCTTTAGCTGCAAAACCTTGCAGCTCTTTAAGAGGTACTGCCATGAACACTTAAATGGTGTTGATAAAACCTAACCACATGCTTTTTAGTTTTCAGCTGTAGCAGGAAAAAAGCTGCACTGTTTTAAAATGCTGGCTTTCTGGGCCGTCCTGCCAGGGCAAACTCTGACTCTTTCAGGCAGGCGGTCTGACTACGGAGCATTTGAGTGTGGTTTGTGAGTACAATGCTGCAGCTTGCTTGCTGGCAAAAACCTTGGAATGCCATAGAGTTGTGGCAATAAACATGGCTCAGGCCGGTACCTCCACCATGAGGCTGAAATCTCAGAAAGCTAAGAAATGCGCTGGATCCAGTCATCAAAGCCACAGCTTTAATCCTTTCCATATTGCTTAACAAATCAAAGACTCGTGTAGTCAGAAAAAGAGAGAGAGATACAGTAAAGAGAGAATCAAAGATGAAGAAAAACTCTAAATAGAGTGTTAAAAATATATACAGGCTTGAAAAAAAGCATAAAGTCCTTAAAAGAAAAAAGAATAAAAAGAGAGTAGTTGGGTGTGGTGGTACACACCTTTAATCCCAATGCTTGTGAGACAAAAGCAGAGGCAGAGAGACCTCTGTGAGTTCAAGGTGTGGTGGCACATGCCTTTTATCCCAAAGCTTGGAAGGCAGAGGCAGACAGACCTCTGTTAATTCAAGGTGTGGTCACACACACCTTTAATCCCAGCACTTGGGAGGCAGAGGCAGGTGGATCTCTGTGAGTTCAAGGACAGCCTGGTCTACAGAGGGAGTTCCAGGACAGCCAAATATATACAGAGAACCTGTCTCAAAAAGTAAAAGTAAAAAATAAAAGAAATAGACTTTAAAGTAAAGCCACATAAAAATGAAAAATACACTGAGAATCTGGATACTGTATGTTATTATGCACTATTTGAATTGTTTGAATGTTGAGGAAGGAGCAACAGCTACTAAAAGATATTTGCTTAAAAATGCTGCTGAATTAATCCAAGATAGGTATTTTGAAAATATCTTGACTTCAAAATTGAAGTCAAAAGTTATGTTACTTTGGAGAAGAGATTTTGCTTTTGTTTCCACAGGAAATGAGAGGCTGTGGATTCATTATGAGTTAAGAAAACTCAGGTTTGAGCAAGAAGACAACCTGAGAAATCTCCAGTAGGAACAAATGGCCTGGATGTCTGAGTTCTACATCCAGAACAGATTCAAGACTGTTGCCTGAGATGATCAAGCCTCACAGGATACTCCAGTCAGGACTTGATCATAATTCTAAGTCTTCTTTAGGTCCCCATAAGAATATCAGTGCCCCCAACCAGCAGGAAGTAGCCTGGAATACTACGCCCACATCCCCTCAAAATGGATATTTTCCTTTGTTAAAAACAAAACAAAACAAAACAAACAAACAAACAAAAAACAGGGGAAGTCGTGCAGGAGAATTGTTTATATTCTGTCAATTATGTTTTAAATAAACACTGATTGGCCAGTAGCCAGGCAGGAACTATAGGTGGGACAACCAGACAGGAAGTAGAAGCAGGACAATGAGAACAGGAGTATTCTGGGAAGAAGGAAGCTCTTCCCACAGTCCTGTCCAGACACTGAAGAATCTGCCCCACTGAAAAAAGGTACTGAGCCATGTGGCTAACGTATGCTAGAATAATGGGCTAATATAAGTTATAAGAGCTAATACGAAGCCTGAGTTAATGAGCCAATCAGTTTATCATTAATATAGACTTCTGTGTATTTTCTTTGGCATTTACCAGCTGTGGGAACTGGGCAGAACAGGAACCCCCAAAAAGCAAACCTTCATGTTACACTTTGACAGCTTTTTAAAACCCTGTACTTTAAGAAGGCTCCTTTCCCTCCTCTTTCATCACTGCCTCTCAAGTGTGTTACCTGACCCACATCACAACTCAGTCCCTTGCACTGGATTCTGTATGAGCTCATACTCAGCTTCTGAGGGCCCCATGCAATTCCTGCAGTTTCTCTGTGAGAAGGACAAATGTTAAATTAACCAAGATTTGTTCAAGAATTATTTTACTGTCTAAGCTTCATTCTAATACATTTTAACTTGTTGGATATGACTAAGTCTTGAAATGGGCACTGCAAGTCCTATTCTTGTTTCATTTCCATATGTGAAGTGGGATATGTGCTCAATAAAGATATTCTGTGAAAAGCTGCAGGGGTGGCTCCGGTTCCCCGAGAGCTGATCGTCCTTTGACATAGCTCAAGACTTGGCAGAACTGAGGGGGACACCTTGGTAACATTGGATTTAAAATCTAATGTTAAGATAGAAAGGAGTTTAGTGAACATTATTGTTCAATTCTGGTGTATTTCTGAGTTCCCAACCTTCATTTTGACCTAGCTCAAGCTATGGAAAGCATGTGTTCAGTGAGTCATGAATGAATGAGGTGTTTGTATGAACACAACCCCTGGTGCTTACAGGATATTGGAGAGATAATGGTATTGGAAAGGTACTGAAAGGGGTAGGGTTTCCTTAATCTTTTTCTTGGCAGCAGACTGAAACAGAAGACTACACCTATTCTCTTCACATCCACCGTAGTTCTCAGTTCCTCATTTCATCTTTCCCTTCCTTGTAATTTAATTAATGCAACCATCTGCAGCCCACAGTTAGCATACACTTTTGTTCAGCCTTAAATTTTCCACTGATCTATAAATTATGATCTGCAATTGTCTAAATGTTCCCGTACTTGGTGGCCAGTCTGCATTTCAGGGAGCTTTAAGCCCTGAGACTGCAATGGCTTGCGTCATCTAAGAGGTGGTAGTAGAATTTTAAGCCATTTCCCCAAACATATCCTGTCACTTTCTCGAGCCAGTTCCAGAGCACCTAGATGAATTAAGTTTTTTGCAAAGAATTGGAAGGGTAGATATATAACACCAGCAAGAAACCAAGAACAAAATTATTTTCTCCACAATTTACAAAGCTCCAAGGAGGAAGTTGGGCCTCTGGAGAAAGTGACTGTGTGAAGATGAGCACAGACTTTTCCATTGTCAATTCAGAGTCACCCTGGGAAGCCAATTGCAGTATTTCTCATGGGCATTTTGGCAAGAGAAATCTTAAGGATAAGTCTTCCCTTGAAACCTTGATTTGTAGCAGAGTTCCAGTCTTTTCTTGCGCAAGATTTTTCCCAAAATGACATTCTAATTTATGCACAAAGGACTATTTCTCTCACTTGTCAAACTCTCACACTCTTATTCTAGATCATCTTCTAGTATTATTTCTTGCATATATATAATTATATACATTATCATATTATGTAAAAAATTGTACTGCATATAATGTTTTATGCTATTCTTGTTCCACTTTCAATATCTCCTTTCTTCTGTGCTTTGACCCCTCAGATTAAGCATAGCCAGCCATCCTCCGAAAGCAGATCTCCTTATTTCCTACTTAATGTAACAGGGTCTTCAGATGCAAAGAATTAAAATGGACTTTGGCTCCTTTCAACAGAGAAACAGTTTTAGTGGGAGTGTATCAGGAGCTCTTCTGGAATAAAGAGGAGACTGGAGACCCAGTCTCGGGTAGTGGGAAGGTCCAGAGGGGGCTAGGAGGTGAGGAGAGTGAGCGCAGATGGAATAGTGCCTACCTGTCACCCTGGATGTGGTTCTTCTGATAACACCGCAGCCACAAATTAGTTCTCCATGAGGCTCAAAGTGCTGGAGCATCTAATTGGCTGACTCTCCTTCTGGTGCCCCAGATCCTGGCATGCTGTCAAGAAACCCAGAATACTCTAATTTTGTTTGAGTACTTTTAGTTCCTTGTGCAGCAAGAACACCCACTGTATGCAATGCTTTCAATGTCCACGTCTCTCTAAGCTCTTGATTTCTCTTTGCCTTGTAAACAGTAAACTACTGCCTCCACACTTATGTCTGTTGAGGACTTCTTCTCCCTGATAAAAATCTCTGTGCCTGCTCTGCAGTGGGGCTAGGGGAGTCGCCCTGAATCACCGACTTGACAGGAACAGGTACATACAGACCCAACCCCCATCTCCTTGCCCTTCTCCTGAAGTAATTCTGAATGCGTTTTCTATAGGCATCTAGGTTCTCCCAAAAGGCTCAGTTTCTGGGCTACATGGGAGATACCCCAACTTGGATAATCACCCAGGATCTTTGTTCATTAAGATTGTATTCATCCCTGAAGGTCAATATGCTCATTTTGATTTTGACCACCACAGTGTTTAAAATTGAAAACAAAATTTAATATCCTTAGGAGAATGGACACTTCTGTTTGGTCAAATCTTTAGCACATCCACTGCCTTTCTGCTGACAACACATTCATTATGAATCTGGCTCACGGAGGCTCCTGGGCTTCCGATCTTTGCAAAGGCTTAACTCAAATAAAAACCCTTAATGAAAGTTCCCTGAGCACCAGGCTGAACAAATTCCTTATCACTCCGAGAGTCCACAGCAATATAGATGAAATGTGCAAAATTCTGTTAGAATCCATCCCTGCTGTGTCAGGATGCAGGTATACACCTCTCCTGCCTGATTAGGTCTCCCTCTTTCTCACCCTCTATCCTTTCCTTTTCTCATTTGACATAGAAGAAAATTAACCATGATAACCTGAATTCATTCGATGACATTTATCATACTCATCATCATCATCGTGTTGTGTAACCACCATCTCTACCTAGTCCTAAAGTATCCCTGGCACGTCAGAAATGCCATGCTAATTGGGTAGTTGCTCTCTGCTCCTTCCTCTGGGGAGCCTCGGGCCACTATTAGCTTTCTGTCTATGTCTTTGCCCTTAGCACTAGTTGTAGGCAGTTCTCAATACACTATTTTGGAATAGGTAAAGGATTATTTAGTGTGAAACGAGGCAAAGGGAAGAACTGTGGCATTTTTATAGCGAAGTAAGGTCGAAAAGACCACTCAGGATACAGATTGCCTGGGTAAGGTATGGCCTGGGCTTCTGCCTGTGCACTCCAACAGGAGGGCTCTCTTCTGTGCTTTAGTTCCCCTGTACGATGGGGAAGATCTCATTTACCTGGAGAAGATGTCATGATAATTAAATAGCTAATATATAGAGAACTCCCATTAAAGTGGCTGGCTGAAGAATTGTGTATGTTAGGCAGGGCTGACCCTAGCTCTACTCATATAGACTCAGAGTTAGGAGAAAAGCCAGACAAACACCTAGACATTCTGAGATTGAATGGCTCTCCACTAAAAAGGGTATTTATGCAGTTTTTTTCCCTTGGGTAGATGCTCATTTCTTTGTTCCCCTCGCATTGCCCAGTGTACCCCACTTCAGCACCCTACCCTACCCCAATTGATTCAGACTTTGTCTTAGTTTTAGGTTTGACCTTGAATACAACCAGAATGTAACTTCCAGAAAGGCAGACACTGTCCCTGCCTTGGAGAATCTGTGCTGCTTACCCTTTACACACAACTAACCTCAATGACTTGCGATCAGCTGCAGAAAAAAAATAAACCAGTTCATATATAAAATAATCTGTCGTTCCAACCACACAGCTTCTGAATGTGTCCCTCACTGCCCACTGACTGTTTCACATGGCAACTGTCAGAGTAGAAAAGCTCATGAAAGACTTGCTTCTTCCTCAGCTTGCTATCTGTACCTGTTTGTCACCTTTGCCCTCAGTGCGGGAGAGAGGCAAGGCCACTGTTTCCTGGTGATCTCTGTACCTCAGCTGACCCTGTGCTGCTTTTTGCTCCAGTCTTGCTTCCGTCTTGACGTAAAACTTTTTAGTTCTATATAAATAATGGTTGCAATTAATAATAAATGAACTGCCTGGGGAATTGCAGAGCAGAATTTAGTGGCTGGAGATTTATACAGCTTCGGGTGGTGCCAGCGTAAGACATGGTATGGAAAAAAACCCAGTGGTACTATAGCTTCAGAACGAGGCCACTGCTATTAAGCACCATGGAAGTAGGAGCTCACAGCCCTCCTGAAAATTGCAGCTGTTGCCATACATTTTCCTACGTGTTGCAAAGAGGAGGGTATTTTAGCTTTTTGGTCTTTTTTTCTTCTAAATGACAGTTAGGCCCCCAAGGTAAGTCTAGGCAATTTATGTGGAGAAAAACAGAAGTCTGAACCTGAAGCAGCGGTAGAAAATGGATTTGGACATAGAAGCTAAAGGAACCAGGTCATCATGTGTTTTAA
The DNA here is from genome assembly GCA_004026605.1 of Ondatra zibethicus. Taxonomy (NCBI): domain Eukaryota; kingdom Metazoa; phylum Chordata; class Mammalia; order Rodentia; family Cricetidae; genus Ondatra; species Ondatra zibethicus. The sequence continues at coordinate 33,389 of PVIU01000716.1, forward strand.
GGGGAATTGATGGGGCCAGTGGGTTTTGAAGAAATGATAAAAAAAAAAGACAACTTTACAGAAAGCGAACAAAATACACCAAAGAACGCCCAAGTGGGGTATTCTCAGTTTGGCACACATTGAATGCAGTGGTCTAATTTGTCACTGACTCCATCCTATACAGCACACTTTGATGTTTTAAAATATAATTATTCTTCTTCCTCTAAAATCATGATTTTTAGTTAGTAGTTGCAATCATTTCCAAGGGCACCTGGCTCATCAGTTGTCTAGATAAGGAACCAGGAGATGGACTGATACAAAGCTGTGGGCAGGACTCGAGAGCATTCCTACAAAAAGTTGACCATGCTGACTGATACCTAACAAAAACGAATGAAAGTAAGTACCATTGAGTTCCTGGTTTGGGACGTACAGCCACGTGTTATCCCATTGCCTACACCTGAAACAAGCTTCATCTTGGAACACTGATGAAAAGCTGCTCTGGAAGCAACAGCTCACAGCCCTGTAGGTTCTTGGTTTGCTGAGTACAAAGTACATTATCCTTCAAATTTTTTCAACTTTAATTTATAGAAGCAGAATCAAACCTTCAAACTGTTTACAAACTCAATCAAGAAACATCTGTCAAATTATAGAAGCATGGTTTGAGTCAAGATGGGTCACTTCCAAAGTCTCTTCTCATTTTGCTCCCCCCATATCCATATCCCCTCTCCTTGTGCCACGGGTTAAAGGGGTTATTTCCTAAGTCTCTTTGGAAGAGAGTCTCTCTCATTTTACTCTCCATACTCCCCATATCCATATCATCTCTCCTGGTGCCCAGGTTAAAGTATTTTTGTGTAAAGAAAAGGGTCCCTCCCCTCAGAGATCCAGGAACTCTGCAGGAGAGGTGATGATTGGAAGAGTCAGAGGGGTTGTGTCTCTGATTCTTTTGCCTGCTCTTGGGGCTCTTTCCCTCCTATTGGGTTGCCTTGTCCAGCCTACATATGAGTGCACATGCCTTGTCTTTTTGTATCTTGTTCTGTCCTGTTTGGGGGCCTGTTCTTTTCTGAAGAGGAGATGGAAAGGGAGTAGGCTCTGTGGGAGAGGGGAGGTGGAGGGGAGCTGGAAGGTGTGGAGGGAGGGGAAACTGTAATCAGGATGTATTGTATGAGAGAAGAATCTTTTTTTCCTATTTTCAACAAAAAAGGAATAGAAGGAAGGAAGGAAAGAAGGGAGAGAGAAAGAGAGAGACAGAGACAGAGAGAGAACACAGTGTTGTTAGGATCCGGCCAGGGCACAGCTTAAATGCATCAGACTACACAGAGATTTTGTAGTCTGAGATAGAAGATGGAAGTGCAAGAAAGGTGTACACATCTTATATCATGAAAGGAACCATTAAAACTTGGGTGATCATGATGAGAGATACTTCTGATGTAAACTTTGAGGAAGCTGCTAGTGTAATGCTTTCATACATAAGGAAAACATTAAAGTTTGAATTTATTCCATTCATAGTTATAGTTGATCCAAGGTTTCAGACAAAGTAAAATGAAGAGTGGGCACAGATTCAGCTGGTGGCCCTGAGCCAATTCTGTTTGATTACAACTTAGTTTATAGGAAACACTGCCCATCCTGAGACCACAAAGATCAGTTCTATTAATGAGAAGAAAAGAATTTAATTAAGGGGTCTGAGAGGATGGCTCAGCAGTTAAAAGTACTTGCTATTGTTAAGGAGAACCTGGATTCAGTTCCCAGAATTCACATGGTGTCTCACAACATTCAGTAACTCCGGTTCCAGGGGATCAGATGGCCTCATCTGGCCTGCATGAGTACAAGGCATGTACTCAGTGCATACACATCTATGGAAGCAAAACATCCATACATATAAACTATATGTCAAATGGGGCTAAGCTTTTGTTAAAGTAGCAGCAGTAGGGAGACTTTTAAAGAGAAACAGAATCCAGTTTTCTCTACTTCGTGATACTGTTAACTGTTGTTAAAAGATTTTTGTCTAGGCCTGTAAACATTCATTTGCATTAGAAGAATAGCTTAATAACTTTGTTTCCCAGATGGAAACACCGAGGTCCAGAAAGTGTAGGCATTTCACAAGTTTATAAGTAATTTTGAAATCACAGACCAGGCATCAAAATTCATTTATCAATGATGTTTTGTGTAGCAAACACTACTGATCTCACAGAGTATATCTGTGTTACCACCTGAGGTCACCTGGAACCAGCTCTGACTGGGTCCATTTCCTGCCAGTGCTTGAAGAGAACTGTATAGGTAAAATCTGAGAGGCCAGGGAACTAATTTATTTTTTAAAAAATTGAAAATAGTTTTTTATACCATCTATTTCATAATATATTTTATTTCCCCTCCCGCAACTTATCCCAGATTTTCCCCACCTCCCCACCACCTAAATCCACACCTTTTCCCTCTATTATTAAAGAATAAGTAGACAGCTAATATAATAATGACGACGATGATGATAAGAATAATAATATAAAATACAAACAAAAAACAGAATAGGGAAAAACAAGCAAACAAATAGAAAGCAAACAAAAAGAACCAAAGAAAAAGCCCAAGAAACATATATAGAGGCAGAGACACACACATTTGTACAGACAGAAATCCAATAAATATACAATACTGAAAACTATAATATACACACAAAAGACATGTAAGGTTAAAAAGAATATATAAGCCCTGATGGATACGAGGACTACTTTATGTTGGTTTGTATATCCAGTGAGACTTCATTGGAGAAAATTAATTTTTCTATTATGAGCAGTTATCAATTGGAGAAAACTTTTGGGTTAGGGATGGGGGCTTGTGTCCACTCTCTCTTGCAGTGCTGAGATTTCATCTTCCTTAGGCCTGTGTAGTCCCAGCACATGCTGCCACAGTCTCTGGGAGGAACTAGTCTCTATGAACCATCAGAAGTGTGACAACATGAGAGCTTATTACAGGAACTGGGCCCCATATTCTCCTTGGAGATTTGACAGCTCTGGATCTTTCTAAGGAATGCGCTAGGGGTACTGTAATATTTCATTTTCTTTGTTAACTTGATTATAATTAAGGATATATGTCTGTGTGGGTTTGAACCTCACTTCTGGTACTCAATTACTAAGTTAATTACTTGTATAGCTGTGGCAAAATATCTGACAAAAATCAAGTTAAGGAAAGATGTGTTTATCTCTGGCTCCTAGTTTAAAGGTGTGGTCTATCAAAGCAGCAAGGAACGGTGCTGGAGCTATGAGGTAGCTGGTCACAGGATGTCCACAGTCAAAACTCAGAGAGAAATGAATGATACTGCTTAGTTTACTTTCTCCTTTTTCCCCTTTAGTTAGAGTCTCCAGCCCATGTGTTACCACTCCAATTCAGGGTGGGTCTTTCATGCTTTCTGAAAACACTCTCACCGATGTCCAGAGTAATGTCTTCTAAATAATTTTAATTGACAATGAAAACTGAAAGCCACAGCTGCTAGTTCTTCCTTTACTCTCACAAAACCAAAAATTTGATATAGTTCCTCCAAAACTCAGCAATACATGTTTGTTTGTTTTTTTTTCTGGATGTATAGTATATTTTTCCAAATGGGCATTCAAATAGTGAGTGAAATTTATATAGAGTAACCACTGGTCAAAATAGTTGAAGTACTTTGTTGGCCAAAAATGTGAGTTGACACACTTGTGACTTCTCTCTTGGCAGGGGTAGGAATCACATATAAAGATAAATGAAACATCCCAGGCTGCCAAGTTGAAAGTCTAGTGACCACAGGGCTTTGTGCCTATTATAGTATCATTGCCTTCAAATGGTTTTCCAGAGCCTGTTTCAAGGGAGGTGCAGAAAGTTTATATTTCAAATAACAAAAGTCCTATCCATCCAGCTTTGGATTCATTGTCCTTTCTAACTTTGAACACCGAAAAAATGGCATAAATAAACTCCATCTATTATGTTTACTCATATTCTTACTTAACTTACGCCTAAGGGACAAGGTCTTGAATTATAGGAAATTAAAACTTAGAAAAATAAAAACCTTCTTTTTTTACTGTATGTATGTGAGTATGCACACACACTCACATATAGAGACACAGACTGAAAAACACAGAGAGGGAGGGAGAGAAATACACATATGCCCTCACGCACACGTGCGCGCGCACACACCCACAGCGAGAGAGAGAGTTAAATTCAGTATTCCAATTTCAAAGTAATAAGCACAGTTCATACAGTAAATGAAAAAATCCACTGAAACTGAAATAAAGAATGGGACAAGGGGTAGAGAGAGAATGAGAGGGAGGAAAAAAAACCACAAATCAAAAATAGAATGTGAGAAAGACCAGTAAAATCTAGAACATGGCTACAAAGGAAAATTTTCTAGGAAAACATTTCAACTGGTTTTTGTGAGGGTTAGAGAATTTTGTTTGTTTTAATGAAAATATTCAGTTCAGGCAGATGTTAGTAGAAAATTCAGTGTGTTTTGTGGGTTAAATTGTAAAAATTGTCCCTCTCTGTAAAAGCATTCCTTTGTTCTCCTCCCATACGGACTCGGATCTTGATCATGACCTGCTTTTTAGTCCACGGGACAAAGGAAATGTGACACAATGTAATTGAAAATATAAAGATGGAAATTTGTTACCTACTTGTGAATGCATCAGGAGTAGAGAGCCTGGTGAAGAGATGGGTTCACTACAGTCAGCAATCAGCAATATCTGCCCAGATGAGGCGAAACTGACCAACAGATACAGAAAGAAGCTGGAGTAAGCCCAGTAGATCAAGGAAGCTGAGCCAAGCTCAGACTGTCTGTCCACAGAAGCACAAGCTAAAACAGTGGCTGGTTTGTTCAGCAGCAATACATACATTTGACAAAATGGGCTGAAGCACTGGAGAAAGAACTATAAAATAAGACCCTTGCCGAAAGACCTCCAATCACACTGAGAGTTTTGTTTTGTTGTTTGTTTGTTTGTTTTTGAAGGTAGAATAAAACACTGAGGCGATGAGACAGTGTGTTGTCTATCGCTATTATATTCTGTCCTAATAGTGGTAGGGATGAGCTAATTAGGTTGTACAAGCAGGAAGAGGGAAAAGGTGTCTGCTAATAATGTATCAGCATAGAAGGGGGAGTGGAGCAGTATAACCAGGACAATCCCAGGAGCTTTGTGGCCAGGAGAGGCACTAGGAAAGAACAGACAGAAAATATGGCAGGGCGAGCAACATGGAGAGGGGCCTGGAATCTCTACCAAGAAATTTCACATCGATGTGGAAAGCAACAGGGAACTGTCAGCAGTGTAGAAATAACATTCAGAAAATTCAGAACCATGGGATACCAAACCCTGTGATCCACCTGGCAAACCTGGGCTTCCACGCTGTGGCATAGACCTTCAACCCAATGTAATGCTCTTTCTTCCCAGGGGAGGAAAAGCAGAGCTGTGGATCTCTTTATAAAGCTTTAGTCTAAAGTATAAGACAAGGTGGCTGCCATCAGCTGTGGTCTCTTCCTCCTGGTAGGAGAACTAAAGCCATCAAAGCATCAGATGAGGGCAAAGCCTCGCCAGGTCTCCCAGGCCCTGCTGCCATCCTTGCTGCGATACTTCTTTGGTGTGGTAAATCATCTCAGATGTAGCTTAGGCTGGGTTTGTGACCCCAAAAACAGCACACTTTGAGAACTGAGACACACAATGGACAATGGGCATGAAGGTGCACATTCCTCAAACAAAATATAGGCTCTTTGCCTTCTCTTCGGGGACCTACATAGGGAGCAAGCAGAGCAGAAAGTGATACTGGGACAAGGACGTTTTTATTAATCAAATGCATGAAAGAACAGCTATTGCAGTGTGTGGGTGAGTGGAAAAGAGAGTGTTGTAGAATGGGAAGCATGAAGGGCGTTCTAAAAAGAGAAAAAGAAAGAGTTGGTCACTGAGAAGATGGAAATCCCCTCACCTGCCCCTGCCAAATGCTGACTCTACGTGAATAGAGTCACTCCTGTCCCCTGGCCTGCCTGCCGTGTGGCGCCATCTGTGGGCATTTGAATGTGCTGAGCCTCCATTCTTCCCTCATAACCTGTCTTTCCTATGATATGTCCTCAGTTGCTTTTGTCTGAATAACTTCCTTTTCTGTGACCTCCTGCATGTGTACGTAATACTGGAGACAGTCCCTACTGGCCTCTTTCAATTATTGTTGGTTGTTAGGCAGAATTTCTTCTCCAGCTAGCCCGTGGATTTACACGAGTGAGCATATAATTGATGATGGTGCTGATCTTTTCATCTAGATATGGACCAAAGCAGGCCATATCTGCACACAGTGGAGATATAGAACCTTAGTTTTAGGAGCATTATTTATACACATGTACAGAGGGGTCTGGGAAGACAATGCTTAGCAGCCAGTGCAATGACATCATCAACAAATACTAGGCCTGTTAGGAAGAAGGAGGAGAGAAGACTCAATATGAGCCAGATGGTAGCGTTCTAGGAAGGGGGTTCAATTCCTCACAGAGACTCATAGAGGAAAGCATTCTCGTGTCTGTCTAGATTCCAAAAAGTCATGTAACTGAGAAACTGCTGAATTTTCTACAGAACAAAGAACATGGTCTTTGAGGAGGCTCTGTCATTCTGAGGGGAAGTGGCCCAAAGGCCTGAGGTCTTAAGTTAATTTAGTTGTCTCACAGAGTTCCATTTGCTGTTTCCCCTAATGTATCCACCAGGCTACTAACTCATTAGTGGGGCTTTTTTGTTATGTGAGGGAGAATGCCAAGCAAAGATAAAGAACTCTGCTCTTTCTATGGTATACATACAAAGCAGCAAACACAGGAAAGGTGTTTCCTGGAATTCAGGCACTAACGTAGAGGTTACAGACAGAGGCATTCCCTTTGTGCCAAGTCTAAGACTTTGCTATTGTAGGCCTGAATGGACTGAGATGGTACCTTACACAGATTCTCTAGCTGCACTAAAGATTTGCCAAATTATCTTGATCTGAGGAATTTGTTATTAATTAACAATACTAAACATGTTTTCAGGACCTTGTTTTCTCAGAGCTGGTCCCCAGTGTAACCCCCACCACAGTGAGGATGAGCCCATGGCTTCGACTTCTCAGCACCTCTCTCTTGTTGGTTTCAGTTTATGGAAATTATTAACGGGGTGTCTATTTTCACATTGCAGTACAATAACTTAACTGGCGCTGGTATTTCAGACATGATGCGATTATGACAAGTCAATCAATTCAGAAATGCCTTTTCCTTAAATTCAGATCTCCCTGTCTTGCTCAGGAACACTTTTGCCTGGATAGCCATACAAGCCGACTACTAAAATTCATAGAATTCACCATTGAAAAATTAAAGAGCTTGTAGTTTCTCATTAAATTTTATCAGATTACATCTGAAGAGTGATTTTAGCGCTAAGTTGAGCAAACACATGCTTCCATTCAGGAAAATTCCCAAGGCATCTTTTATAGCAGAAGAGGAATCAGACTTGGTACCCAGGTGCCCACCACTTATTGGGGCCATACTTTATAGCTACCTTTTTATTTTAAACAGATTTTTTTTCATATGATATATTCTGGTTACAGTTTCTCCTCCCTCGACTCCTTGCAGTCCTCCCCATTCCCTTCCCTTCTCCTCTCCCCACTCTTTCTGTCTCTCATTAGACATTAAATGGGTATCCAAGGAATAATAATAAAACAAGATTAAAAAACAGGTCAGAATATGACAAAACAAATAAGAAAGGGAGCCAAAGAAAAAGCATGAGAAACAGATATAGAGCAGAGACATGTTCTTTATATCATTAGAGCAATGTCATGGCAAAGCCCACATTCTCCCTGTCTCTCACTCTGCCTCACATATCACATAGCTTCTGTGATAAATGTCCAGTCCAAAAAGCATCTTATCATGTTCTTTCTAGTGAGATTCTTCTGTCAACTTGGCTCTATGGCCAGCATCCTCAGGAGTGGCCAGTAATATTTACAAGGTTGTTTTTGCTTAATTGCCTGGCAGAAGGGTAAAGCCCATGTGTGCATGTTAAAGTGGTTAGAAACAGATCTGAAAAACAAACATCCCAGGAAGTGATTAATAATTAAAACTCCAGCTGAAAACAAATGTTCCTGACAGAGAAAGCTGAGCATTCTGCTCCCATGTAGCAAGAAGCTAGTGTCCTGTGAATGGGGTATGTGGCTCCTGGCCAGAAACTTCCTCACATGGAGTCCCTCAACTACACATTTGTATGGCAAAACTGATGAAGAATAAAGAAGATAAGTTGGATTCAGGCCAGCTCACCCCCACTTAAGACACAGCAAAGAGGTTCCTCTTGCTATGTGCTATGTGACTCTAAATCTAGGAATTTTGACATTTGGTATCTAACTCCACTTGCTTTCAATTAGGGATTCTTCTCCTATACCTCCATAGTCACAGTGAGGGTTTATACATGTGACAGTCCCTGTAAGGCTCAGATGCTGTGCTCTCTGGAGAGATTCTGTGAATTTCACAGGTGGGACTAAGCTGGGGAAGTAGGTTGCTGAGAGGCAGATGTCCTGGAAATAGATTGTCCTTGGGTGTTTCTTGTCTTTCTTTCTGCTTCCTAGTTTGCTATGACGTAAACTGAAATCTCCACTGTGCCTCCCCACTGTAATGGATTGAATGTTCTGAGCCAAAAGAAATCCTCCTCCTCCTTATTTTTTTTTAAACAAGAGATAGTTTATTCCTGAGCCATTTTGAATGACCATGACCTAAGAACACAGGTTTAGGTTACCCTAAATTAAGTGGCTTGTACAAGGTAATTTGGTCACTGCGATGGGAAAATTACCAATACAATCACTTTGGCAGCTTGAGGAACTTTGTGAACCTTTTATAGGGATAACATGTTAAAATGATAAATATGTAAAATTTCAAAGGATAATAATCATGGTAAATCAATTGTCAAGAGAGTACCCTAAGAATCTGGGTGTGTTGACAAACATCTGCAAGTTAAGCAGGAGGGAGGCTCAAGTTTGACACCTGCCAAGGCTACACAGTGAATTTGGGGCCAACCTACGGTATACAGCAAAATCTTATCTCAAAGCAACAAACAAATTATACTTGAAGACGAGCCACAATTGTGAATGGCATACAGAGTCTTCTAGCATCTCCTGGGACTAAAGAAAGGAAAGCTGGGTAATAGGCATCAGAAGAGGCAGTTGGTGGCCTAAAATCTCTAGCCGAAGAGCAAAATAAAACAGGAAACTTAAAAAATCCTGAAAAAGTAAGGTCTATCTTAGAGAGATTGGTATAGTCAGGTCTCCCATCTTCATGAGAATAATGGGAGCCCTGTTTAGAAGGCAGGGTGCCTCAGATAACTGCCACTGCAGTCTCAATAGCAGACAATAAAATTTTAATGAATTATTATTATTGTTGTTGTTGTTTATGTGTGAGAGAGAGGGGCACAACACAGGCTGAGGTATGTAGGGGGGATCAGAGGACAAGTTTGCAGAACCGGTTCCCTCCTTTCATTTTTATGTATGTTCAGGAGTTTGAACTCTCTGCAGGCTTAGCAACGAAACAAAAGAAGCAAAGGAAGGAGAAGGAGGAGCTAGGAAAGGCAAAGAAGACAAAGTGTCCCCCTATTTGTAAATGATATGGTCCTATACTGGAAACACTAAAGATGCCGCCAGAAGACTCCTAGATCTGGTAACATTTTTTTTTGACCAAGTGGCAGTATACAAATTTAACTCACAAGAAAATGGCAGCCTCCCAATATAACAGCAGAAACAATGCTGGTAAGAAATCAGGGACACATTCCCAACCACTCTATTTGCAATTGCCTCAAAAATTACTTGGGAATGAGTCTAGACAAGGAAATAAAGGACCCTATGATAAAAACTTGAAAGATGAAAGTAAAGACAACAGTAGAAGATGGGAACACGTCTCAAGCTCATGGATTTGACAAAGTAATATTGTGAACACTGTTGTGTTCTCAAGTGAATGTATGGAGTCAATGCAATTCCAATCAAAATTTTTATGTGATTCTTCACAGAAATAGACAGAACAAAAATTCTTAAAATACATGTGGAAGTGCAGAAGACACACATAACCAAAGCAATCTGGAACAAAAAGAATGATGCTGGTTTCAAGTTGTATTACAGTGGCCTGGAAACAAAGGTAGTATCTTCCTGCATGCAAACACCACTTACACACATACAGAGACATACAGACACCAATACACACACACCAGAAACATAGATCAATGAAATAGAGTCGAAATTTGAAATACAAACCCATTCATAACAGCACCCCGATTTTTGACGAAGATGCCAAAAATAAACAATGGAGAAAAGTCAGTTTCTTCAGCAAATGGTGCTGTTAAAAGTGGACAGATAGACGAGTGAACCTAAATTCCTACCTATCACCTTATATGAAACTCAACTCCACATGGATAATGGATCTTAATATTGGACTTGGAAAAGTAGGGAAAGCATTCAAGACATAGGTACAGGTAAGGACTTTCTGAATAAGTACCTGTAAAGTGGTGTGAACAATTCACATAGTGTACCTCAAGAAACTGGCAGGTTTCTGCTCAGTCAGTGAAGCTGTTAGTGGAATGAAGGTGCAAGCCAGAGCATGGGGAGTCTTTGCTACCTGCACAGCTAGAAGAGGATCAGAGCCTAGAACATACAAAAAACTCAGAAACTGAAGTAAACTTCAGACAACCCAGGCTTTGCGCGGGATTTCACTAGCATTTGCATTTCTATCTCCTTATTCACTGCACAAAAAGAAAAACGTGACAGAATTGAAACCAGGAAAACCATTAGTTTTGTGTTGTCTTTCATGACTCAAGTGCTTTTGTTCCTGAATTCTGCTCTTTCTCTGAAGCTCCTGGCTTCAAAAATGTTCATTATTACTCTATAGAAGTTTACTGATGTATATGGAGTTTGGAGCTAGACAAGTGTTTGAGTGCCTACAATAATCTAACTCTAAGATTTTTTAATTTCTGAATTCGTTACAATAAAATGATGTTTTTAAAACCCTATCAACAAATGGGCTAATGATAGGTAGGCAGTTATTAAATGATGAAACACAAATGACAAATTATGGAAATGTTTGACTTCAGTAGATTATCAGAAATATGCAGATGAAAACTTTATCTCACACCAGAGATTCCATCTCATCATCTTGATGATTCCATCTTGATGATTGGCAGTCATCAAGAAAACAAATAACAATCAAGACTGAAGAGGATGTGGGCAAAAGAGAATATTGCTAGGAGACATGCAAATTAGGCTAACTACTATAGTAATTAATATTATGGTTCCCCAAGAAACTAAAAGTGTATCTACCATATGACGCAGCTATATTAGTACTGTGTGTTTACCTAAAAGAAGACAGAGAGTTTATGAAAGATACTTTCACAATGTTTATGAAACATCACTCATAATGGCTAAATTATGGAACATGTCACTATACCCAACAAGAACAACTATTAAAGAAAACAGAGTCATAAAGAACAAAGTTACTCCATTTGTTAAAAAATAGATGCAAATGTAGACAATATTAAGTGAATTAAGCCAGTCTTAGAAAGACAAATTCATGTTTCCTCCTATTTGTGGGCCCCAGATTTTACATAGATACATAAAATCATTCATACGATATAAATGCATCAGTGAAACTTTTCTTGGGATAATGTGAAGTGGGAGGGGAGGAGAGAGCTGAAGGGTGGGGTGTGGGAGAAAAATTCTCCAAGTACATTATCTATTAGTATAAAAATTGCCTTTTGCAACCCAATACAATAAAATTTAAACATTATGAAAATCTAGTTGATTACTTTAAAAAGTTGTTTTTACTTACTTTGAAGTGCCATAGTGAAGTCACTTGGCCTTCATCAACAGATTGTAGTCAGCTGGAGGGAAAGCTAGACAGTCTTAAGAGAAATTTAGTGATAAAGGGGTAAAATGGAATTATTTTGTCTTTGAAGACTGTTCAGTTGTGGGAGACAGTGGCCTCGCAGAGGGTCTTGTAACAATGGGTAGTAGTTCTTCTTCCAGAACTGAATAGAGGGAAATTTCCAGGGTGAATCTGGAATAACTGACATTCGGTTTTTGAAAGTGCTCTCTTTGTTTGGATTACAGAGAATAGCCCACAGCTCGACACTGTTATTAAATTACTTGAAGGTCATCCATGCCTAATGATTCTCTAACTGGCATCTCAGTGCAAATTCTACTGCATTCAGAGTCCCCGGTAATGAGACTTTGCTAGACTTAGAGAAATGTGCTTTAGGCAAAACAAAACCAACTTGTTCATATTTTCTATTTATGACCATCATAAAAAGGACAGCCCTAGTGAGGCTGTGTGTGACTAAAGAGGCAGGATGCGAAGAAAGGCTGTTTTGGTTTGGATGGATTTGTTTTGCTTGTCCATTCAGCAGATGCTGAGACAACATCTGTCATGTGTGTTAGAAGGCTTTGCCTTGGGTTGCAGATAAGTGGGGAAGAGCCCTGAGCAATTAAGATGAACCCTGGGCCCCTGGTACTGGGAAAGGTCACATGAGGCTGCCTGACGTCAGGTCCTGGCCTGGTGAATGGACAATGTGTTCCTTCATGTAGGTACCTGACCATGCCCTCATTTGGACCACCCAGCTACCAGAAAGCACAGACCTTCTTCCCAGTTTTCTACTATGGCAAAGACAATTCACATTTCTCTTAACAAGGATGATTCTAGTCATCTCTAACTCAATCTAATGTTGGTTTCCATCTCAGCTGAGGTCATACATATGGAAGATCTGGGATTTTTTTGGCTTATTAGTAATTCTTTATTCTTAACATCATGTATTGTTACAATCTGAGGGAAATTAAGATTTAGTAATTATGAAAAATTAACAATATTTGAACAGTGATAATCTCTTAGTGCCCAGGATCAGTGATTTGTTTCTGTGTTAGCTATAGAACTTTCTGGTGTTTGTGGTATATTTACACATTCATGTGAGTAATTTGAATGTGTGTACAAGCCAGAAATCGATCCTGAGTATCTTCTTCAATTATACTCCACCTTGTTTTGTGAGACAGGGTCTCTCCTTGAACCTAGAGCTTACTGATTAGCCTAGACTGGAAAATTCTTCTGTTGCTTGGGTAAGAGACTTTTTTGCATCCTGCCCAGTCCCTCATCCACTTATAAAATAATCACTCAGAGGATTAATATTGATTATAATTGTTTAGTTTATGGTCCAGGCTTATTATTGGTTAATAAGCTCTTAAATTAGCCCATTTTTATTACTCTGTGTATAACCATGTGGTCCATGGCTTACTCTAGATGCTCTGACATCTTTCTCCTCCAGAGGCTGCTGGTATTGACCCTGACACCACTTTTGAAGCACAATTAATAAAAATTCAGGGTCAGAAAATGGGGTTCATCCTAAAGATCCAAAAAGCAAAAAAAAAAAAAAAAACAAAAACAAAAAACAAAAACAACAACAACAACAACAAAAAACAGCCACTGGCTCTTACCTTGACCTCAGTCTGAAAATGGTTATCCTGCCTCCAGGAATCTCAGAAGGAGACTATGTCTGAGACCTATCTCGCCCTGTATTACCTTCCTCTCTAGGGCTCGGATTAAAGGCATATACCACCCAATTTCTATGGCAACTAGTGTGGCTACTGGGATTAAAGGTATACATTACAAATAATCTGGACTGTAAGGCTAACCAGTGGGGACTGTTTTACTCTTAGACCTTTAGAAAGTCTTTATTTATTAAAATACAATTGAAATGCCACTACACACCTTCCTTTCTCCCTGTATTTAGTTTGACTTTTCCACCTAGGTATATTCTGCCCTGCCATAGGCCAAAGAAGCTTTATTCATCAACCAATAAAAGCAACACATATTAGCAATGTACAGAAAAGACATCTCACTTCATTTCCCTTTTTCTGTCTAATTAAAAAGGAAGGTTTTAACTTTAACATTGTAAAATTACACATAACAAAATAGGTATCAAGCAAGAATTGCAGTTATAATATTTAGTCTATTTATATTTGGCAAAATTAAAGAAAATACTTATAATTTATGCTATCTTTATGAATCTAAACTTTTATACCTAATTTATCTTTTATCATAACTAAGGAAAACTATAATTGTAACTATTTAGTCTTCAATTCCATCAAACACCCCAGAAGAATATAATACTACCTAAGAAAAGAGGAAGTGCATTGTAAGGAACTTCCAAAACTCTAGAAATGACAGAGATATCTGGTTGCCTGGATAGTCACCCAATATTCTTCTGTAAGGTTGGGACATCTATCTTCAACCTACAGGCCTAGAGTGTCTGGCAGATTTCTCAGTGAAGCAAGAAATCTGAAGGACTGTCCTGCTTATTTTGGCAGTTTGTCAGTCAGTTTCTTCTGTGTCCTGTAGAATGTCTGGCAGTTTCTTCTGTGAAACAAGAACCTAAGGACCATCTTGCCTTGTTTTGGCAAGCTCAACAAGTTATTTTCCTGTGGGTCCTGCATGTCTAGTTTATACAACATATTGTCAAACAGTTTGGACAAGAGCAGTTTCTTGCCCAAATGGCCAATCTTGCCACATTGAAAGCAAACTCCTCATGGAGCTTCTTCAATGCCCATCTTCCTCTTGAAGTAATTGGTGCTGCAAAGAGCAGATGTGTCTCACTGTCGAGAAAAGGCTAAGTTCTTAAGACATTTTAAGTGGCATATTCCATAGGTCTTAGAAGTATTAGAAGATTGCCTATCTATCTGAAATCTATCTCTGCATATCTAAATACCTGAGTAACATGACTATAAGTTTGACTATTATAGATGACTATTAATTTGTGTTTCTTAATTATACATTACATTGTAAAATGAGGTATATAAACATAATTCCTTAAGCAAGAGCAGAAATACATATAAAGTACAAAAAAATGACACTAAATTTGTATCAAAACATGAAAATCCTTTAAATAAGAAAAGAAATAGACACATGATGTGGGGTGCCCTTCTGTATGCTGTGAATATATTTTATTACCATTGGTTAATAAAAAAAATCTGATTTGGCCAATAACCAGGCAGAATAGGGCCAGATGGGAAATCCAGGAAAAGATAAAGAGAAAAGAAAAGGTGGAGTCAGGGAGATGCCAAAAGCCACTGGGGAAACAAAATGTGATGTAACAAGCCATGATCCTCATGGTAAAATGTAGAACAATAAAAATGGGTTAATAAGAAGAGGTAGCCAATAATAAGTCTGTGCTAATAGACCAAACAGTTTGTAATTAATATTAAGCATCAGAGTGGTTATTCAGAACCTGGTGGGTGGGAGAGAAACCTCCAGTTACACACACACACACACACATTGTATCAAAATTAACTTTAAATTTTTATCACTATACAAAAATCCATGTCAAAGCAAAATATGCAAAATTATTAGTTGTCTTTATCCCCTATATTCCTATATTCCCCTAAATATAACAAACATTCATAACTGATATAGAATTCCCCTCGGTAAACTGTGAATGTTTTATTACCATTGGTTAATAAAGAAGTTGCTTCAGCCTATGGCAGGACAGAATAGAGCTAGGTGGGAAAACCAAACAAAGATATAGGGGGAGAGTAGGCAGAGTCAAAGAGACAACATGTATCTGCTGAAGGAGAAAGATGCCAGTCAGAACCTTAGGTAAGCCACAGACTTGTAGTGATACAGAGATTAATAGAAATGGATTAATTAAAGATGAAAGAGTTAGCTAGACATATGCAGAAACCATTGGTCAAATAATCTCAGAATTAATAGAGTTTCTGTGTGATTATTCCGATCTGGGTGGTGAGGAAATAACCCACAAAAAAAAAAAAAACAAAACATAAAAACCAAAACCATCCATACCCGCCCCAACTGCTTTCTAGTGTCTGTAGATAAAGTATCTTTAGGGTTCCTGGGAAAGTTTGAGCTAAGAGCCAAGTTCTGGGAAGACCAGCTATAACTTTTACTGATAGCTATTACCTGCCAAGGTTCAGGGGTTCTCTTTTGACCAGAGCTGGTCCATCTTAACCTGGGATGAATCCACAATCTCTTGTTTACTATGGAAACAAAAGCAAAACTGCTTCTCAAAAGCAATGCATCTTTCAACTTCCATTTTACAGATGTATTTTTGACTTCCGTTTTAAAGTTAAGGTATTTTTGAAACACTTAGATTGGTATTTTATCAGTCTCTCAATTCCAGGTTTTTTAGTAGCTGTCCTTTGCTTTTCAGCAATCAAAAAATTTAAAATCAGCACAATGCTGAATTGAGGACTTTATGCTTGCACAGTGGGCACTTTATCAATAGAATCATCATCACTGGCCCACAACTGAACAATGTACAGGAAGTGAGAGGCTTTAGGGTGCTTGGTCCTAAAGGTGACATCTTCATCAACCATCCCAGAAGAGGGAGCAGGAAGGTCATAAGAGCTAGGGGGGTTGGTTGAGTTAAAGGAAACAATATCTTCCAGATACAACAGACTGGTTCACGTATGAACTCACAGATACTTTGGCATTATGTACAAGATCAGCACAAGTTAAAGCTAGATAGCGTGCTAGCACTGAGGAAGAGAAGTGGATGTGGGCTCTGATCCCTAACCAAAAAGCAAAGGAAAAAGCAGTTTCCTTCATTGGAGTGTCACTGGTTTTGCCAACCATGCTCTGAGGCAGATCCCATGTCCATAAGTAGTCAGCAAACAGAAAAATAAACTCAGTGTTACTTTTATGGACATTTTGTTTCATTTCATTTGGGCATTTTTGCCTTATTAGTCTTTTGCCTGTTAGTTTTGACTTTTGCCTTTTTGGAGTATTTGTTTCTTCTTTCTTGCTATTATTTTTGAAAGCAAGAGAGAAAGAAAATAAAGTTGCGTGGGTAAGGAGGAAAAAATCTGGGAGGATCTGGAAGACAGAAAATCAAGATCAAAATATGTGATATGAAAACAATTGAATGAAAACTGTCCCAGAACTAGGGAGACTGAGGCAGGAAGTCTGATGGGAGCCTGGACTGTGAAATAAGAACTTGTCAACCAATCAATTAATTAATTAACAAGCAAATTAATAAATGCATACACATCTGCATGGTTACTGAACCTGGATAAATGCAAAGTATAGTTTTCTCTGCCCTCCAGATCTGCTTTTATACAGCACTGGGGATTGAACCTAGGATTTTGTGTATGATAGGCAAGCGCTCTACCAAGTGAGCAAAATCCCCAGCCCAGGTTTTAGTTTTCAGTGTAAATTTTGAAATGCAAAAAATGAACAGACTGAACTTGGAAGGCTTAAAAAAGTTAACAAAGAGTTAGGTAGGTAAGGAATGGGGTGGACCTGAGAAGAAATGGGAAAGTGGTGAATAGAATCAGAACATAACAAAACTCAAAATTCTCAAAGAAACAGTTTTGAAAGTGAGCAAAAAGCATGGTGGTACGTTGTTGGTTCCAGAAAGCAGGACTTACTTAGGCCAGATGTCTTGACATGTGCTTGTAATCCCAGCACTAAGGAGGTGGAGGCTGAAGGATCAGGACTTCAAAGTCACCCTTTCTGAGAGCTTGTCTCAAAAAAAAAAAATAGAAACAAGAGAAAACAAATAACAGCAACATGATTTGATGGGAGCAAATCCTGCACAAGAGCAAGCCACAAAAGAGGTGACTACATGAAAAATAATTTAAGAACAATTACATATAGCTAGAGGAAGAACCACTCCTAGGTAACTGTGGGAGGGAAAGATTTTCATATATTAGGATATCATGATTGTATTGAAGCAGAAAACTAATGTTGAATATGAGAATGTGAGACACAGAGACAATTTGGGCTGACATAGGCATGAAGCGTTTTCAGCCTATCTGCTATGTGGCATGGTCTTAATGGCCACTAGTAGTGCTGGCCATATGCAAATTGCCATATGAATTCCATTTCTGATCTGGTTTATACCACTTTAAACCAGATGGCTCTACTGATCACATACATGGGTAGAATGTTGTGGCAGCTATCTTCCAAAAATGTCACTGATGATCGACCCTTTCTGGTAGTTATATTTAATCGTCTTCCCCCGCAATTGTGTGAGGTGACATTGTATGACTGCTGAGGTCAGTGCCTAAGAAGCCTTGTAGTATCTACCCTTGTCATCGTGTGTGTCCTCTGGAAGAAGCAGCCAATTTAAGAGACCTTATTTCCCGAGATGAGCATGCTGAGAAGTCTATGAGGGTCACACAGAGAGGCTCCGCAAAGATAGATGTCCATCCAGCCTCCAACTGTTCCATTGAGATGCCTGGCATGGGACTGAAAAACTTTGCCACTGGAAATCTGGCCAGAGAATCTGCAGCTAATCCAGCTTCAGCTGCCATCTGACAACAGACACGTAACTACGCTCGTGTCAGAACTGCCCAGAGGAGCCCAGGCAACACATACAGCCATGAAAGAAGAGAATAAGTTCTCATTTTAGACCACTATCTTTGAAGTGCTTTATTGCACAACAATAGTTACCCGCAGCACACAGCAATGCCAACTTGCCATAGAAATTTCTAAACACGTTGGATTTTTGTACTTCACTGGTTCTGACTTCTACTTTGAGGGAGGTCAGCTTGGGTGCGCTGCCAGGATTCAAACAGGACTTTGAGGAGAAGAAAACGTTCCTTTCTTTAACAGCGCTTGCTTTGCTACGAGCCTCTCTGTACTCAGCATTGCATTTTCTAAAAATGAGCAGGATCGTCGGGGGGTATACTCTGTACTGTCAAAGGGGGCTTCAATCCTGCACTTTCTGAAGTTTTTCTCTAAGACTTGTTACTTAGATGGAACTTCAGAACAAATCTGGCCCATCTCAGTCTCTTTTAAAGTGGCTCGAGTGACCAAGAAGGATTGATTTAAATCTTGCTAAGATTCTTGAGATTTTGACTAGGAAAACTGTGCCTAGAATATGACTCTTTCTGGACCCCAAGACAGGTTTAGGATGGATTCATAGTTTCCCTCTGATGGTTTGACCTTAACATCTAAGATCACCTCCCCAAAGTTCCCTAAAGCCTGGGGTCAACTTTATGCCAAACAGAAGGATTTATAGATCTCTGAACCAGAATTCATCTACTTAGCAGTCGGTCCTTGTTGATGTTCCCAGTTGTTTTGAATTCCAGGTCTGCAAATTAGAATCTTACATTGTTCTCCATCTAAGTTATTTAGCAAGCATCCATTAATAATTAAAGTAAGGATATTTTTCATTGACAGGAGCTGTGTCACCTTGAGTGATTATTAACCCTCGATTACTTTGTCTTTTTTATATAGAGGAATAAAATATCTTACTCCTGAATTTGGGGAGAACATAAGTTGGGGTACACAATAGTTTTTTGAAGAGTAGTCATTGTACAGCACCCACATAAAAGTAGCATCTTCTATTTTTTAAAGTAGGATTATTAAGGGATGCGTCTTTGGAACTTTAATCATTTCACAAACAGGGATCCCACCTCTGTCCCGAGCCATGCTACAAGTCTACCGCTGGAGCCAGATGAATGTGAACACCCTCTGGGCTCTGGCTTCTTTCTGGACTTACAGAGGGTACTGACAACTGTGTTCTTTGTATGTGTTACTGGAGATTGAAGCCAACCTCTTGCACATGCCATGCAGATGCTCTATCACTGACCTCCCCATTCTCCCTATTGTCTCTTTGTGACCTGCTCTAATTACATGGTCAAGGTCTTGAGTTTGTTTCTATCCATTCAGTGTTGATGAAACCTTCACTATTTCACCAGAGCTGATGATCTAGCTTTAAAACACCAAGCATGTAGCTCCTCGCTGTGAGAAGAGGAACACGGGTTAATCTAGGGCTCTACTGATGAGAAGGAAGCCTTTCAGTTCAACACAAAGCATATGCAAACAAACTTCACAGCAAAACCAGTGGACCACGCTTGGCAGTTATCACATTTGAATGCCTCCTGAGTTTCATGAAACTGCTGGTGACTCAAGGGTGTCGGTCCATCAATTCATTTCTCCTCTAATGATGTGGCCAATCTTTGATGCATACCATTACCCATACATCCAATAGTTTAGAAAAAGGAACAGATTGAGCTCATATGCAATTCTATCATAATACTACTTTATCATACAGTTTTTAAATATTTATCCTCAACCCATACACCTTTCAAAGCATAACTGTTTTATGAAAATGTGCCACTAGGTGAATCCATAACACAGATGTTATTTTTCACTTCCTCCCCCACTTCCATTTCTCATGCTTTTAAATGATTTTACTGAATTAAATGAGTCAATATGGTTTATTCACTAACGTTGTGAATTTCCGAGATAGAAAGAAAAATTTGTTTCTCAGAATTAAGTTCCTACTACTCCCCAGTAGCACAGA